>OZ026615.1:89076073-89404282 GCA_964020975.1 Hermodice carunculata | reverse complement strand
TACATAACAGACAGTCACTGGATAGCCTTACATGTGTGGTAGTCATTCCCTGTAAATTCTAGCCTTCTAGATAAAAAGGATTTGTACAATTTTCACCTGAGAAATATCAATGATGATGACTATCACAACGAGGACAATGATGATGAGGTTAGCAATAACACTCTACAATCTCCAATTAAGACCACCTGTGTAAAGGGATCTTTTCTATATTAGGACTGCCAATTTACAACTCCGTTTTTATTGTTTCAAAAGTTATATCCCGTATTGAGACCACACCCCTATCAAAACATGATTTTTCCAATCCCATTGGTGATCTTGATAGAAAGAGTCAATTGTGTATTAATGTCACTTTACTGAAAACAGAAAAAAAAAAAAATTTCACAGACATTAAATGCACAACTTCAAAGTTAATAAGCTGGACACCAGAGACAGGTGCTTGGAGGTAAAATATTTAAATTATTATGACAATTGATTAACGTGGTTCCTTAAACTAAATAAATTTGTAAAATATGCTTAGATATTTATTTGTTTGTCAGTGTGACTGTCCATCCACCCTCATTATATATAATCGAGTTATCAGAACTTGGTGTACTTTGACATTTAATAAGTAAGTGCCTTATATTTTGGTAACGGGACTGTGCTATTTTGACAAAATGTAGAAGTACATTTGTGAACAGTACCTGGACAAGAGTAGACCAGGTAGTTAACTAGGGAAGCGTATAACTGGGTAGTGGGATGAGGTTGTGGGGGGGGGGGAGGGAGGGGGCGAGGGGAAGGTTGTCTTGTAGAATGGAAAGTCACTTCCGGAAAATTTTGAAATTGAAGGTGTAGAAATGATGGGTTGTAAAGGGAGAAGAAAAAGTATGTAAAATACATAATTTGAGCCAGTCTTTGAAAAAGGTGAAAATAATGAAATTATGATGATATGGGTGGGTGGTTATGGCTGGTGAAGAAATGGGAGCTGCGTGTAAAGAATATAGCGTTGGCAATATGTAACTGATTACATACACATGACATGCAGGCAATGGACAGCCGACAGCCAGGCAGCCAGGCAGCCAGGCAGCTAGACATGCGTGTGTGGCCTTCCATCCATGTAGATTCTTGCCTTTGGATTTAATTGAGGGGACGCGCGAACGCAGTCCCCTAGAGTAAAAATTACGCACCCGAGTTATCCACATTTGGGACAATCGCAGCGGTCAGCCAAGCCGGAGTGCAATGGCAAGGCCTCACACTGGGGGAACCGCCTGGTTGATCACGGTGTCCCCTGTGCCAGGTAAGTATGCTACTTAGACTTGTGCTTTGACACCTCTATTAGCTGCCTGAACAAAAGGTATGGTGTTGATCATGAAAACTGGACAGTTCATGACATTTTATAAAATAGAGTAACTGGTTGCTACATTTTGCATTTCCTTTTCTGTCCATATCAGTTATTGTAGACAAATCAGGTTGCATGATACAGCTCTTATTAGGTATTTACATCATAAATATATACTATACCCGTAAATGTGTTTATGTGTTCTGCTTGTGCTGACACAAAGTGTTCCGGCGAAAATATACATGTCACCAAGACGGTTTATTTTGCATGTCATCCAACAAAGTGCACAAATCAATTGTGAACCTTTCTGAACTTTCAAAGTCTTTCAATTTCGTATTGAGTGGTTGTCTACACGGCCAACAACAAGGAAAGAATTGAAGCAGCACCTGCTTCCCAGGTAACCACTGGATCATATCTTGTCTCATTGCTTTTGTCCAGGCAACTTTGGAAAGAAATTGACTCCTACCGCCACAGAAAAGTGGCTTTGAACAGCAGGTGGTCAGTCATGGCAGTGGTCACATACAGTAGGTACCACTGTAACATTACCGTCTGAGGACCATTTAACCAACATACACTTTTTACTCACTATAGAGGGGTCTGGTCAATCTGGTATTGGATGAGCATGATAGGAGTCGCTTTACTAATCACAATTTAACATCGCATGATGTCCAGGGGAGATTAATCTTCAAAATACAAAATGAAAGATAAAAAGGATATGTACAATTTTCACCTGAGAAATATCAATGATGATGACTATCACAACGAGGACAATGATGATGAGGTTAGCAATAATACTCTACAATCTCCAATTAAGACCACCTGTGTAGAGGGATCTTTTCTATATTAGGACTGCCAATTTACAGCTCCGTTTTTATTGTTTCAAAAGTTATATCCCGTATTGAGACCACACCCCTATCAAAACATGATTTTTCCAATCCCATTGGTGATCTGCATAGAAAGAGTCAATTGTGTATTTATGTCATTCTACTGAAAACTGAAAAATAGTCTTTTCACAGACATTAAATGCACAACTTCAAAGTTAATAAGCTGGACACCAGAGATAGGTGCTTGAAAGTAAAATATTCAAATTATTATGACACTTGATTAACGTGGTTGCTCAAACTAAATAAATTTGTAAAATATGCTTAGATATTCATTTGTTTGTCAGTGTGACTGTCCATCCATGCACCCACATTTATTTATTATTGAGATATTAGAACTTTGTGTACTTTGACATTTATAAACTAACTGCTTTAATATTAGAGATCTAAAGAGTGGATTGTGACGAATCTTTTGGTATATAGATTATATTCGTCCGGCAACAGAAGGTGTTTAAAACAGGAAAACAGCTTAGGGGCGCCGATTTTTGTTTGTTCCCTTCTAACCCTAATCAGTATTTTCGGTGGACAGTGACTTTGCCGGTCAGTATGAATGGGTCCGTATTGGCCAGAAACCAGGATATGATGACAACCATTCTGCTGGTTACCCCTGTGCTTGAATCGGCCACCATTTGTAATTTGGATTCGGGTACAAATTTCTTGGCGGAACTTGGTTAATTCCGGTGTGATCTGTGGTCTGACATTTGTCGAGTGGCAAAACACAGATATACACGTGGTGCTGTGTTCGGGACTGTGTTACCGTATATTTTACATTCGATTTAATTGAAACGGTTAAAGGTCTTAAATTTAGCATTACTTCCATAAAACTACGATTAAATTATTGGACCAAGAGAAGTACTTTCGCGTAACTTCGGTGAACTCCGGACACGCATGTGCTCTGAGATTTGTTGATCAACTTGACTTGAGCCAAGGCTTCCACTGGCGGATATACAAGTATACACGTAGTTGTTTTTTCCCCCGTTGATTTTATATTTGATTAAATTAGAATTATTACAGGTTTTCCAGCATTGCTGCCATCATGCTATGATTAAATTGAACCGAGACAAGAAAAATGAATTCGTCTGCGTCCAAACATTTAGCCGGTCGAATCGTGAGGCTGGGTGGGAGATATTTTGACGATCGACGCTCAGCACAACAGCTTCAAAAATTCGGAAAAGAATTTTCTGTCAATAAACTGAGGAAAAGCATATCACACGTTCATTTATTTCCTTTAATTTTACCGCTTGCATTTTGCTTTGCCAACCGCGTACGCAGATTATCGTTATTATCAACTCAGACGTTTCTGATCTATGGACTAGTATGGTAAGGATAAGTAACTGAACTGCTCAACTTTAATAGTAAGAGCGAAATCTTGTA
Organism: Hermodice carunculata; assembly: GCA_964020975.1. NCBI lineage: Eukaryota > Metazoa > Annelida > Polychaeta > Eunicida > Amphinomidae > Hermodice > Hermodice carunculata. Next base: position 89,400,712 of record OZ026615.1, on the reverse strand, counting down.
GCCGCTCATGTGGCGATTCTGAGCAGATTTAACGTACTCAGCGCGGACTTGTGAAACTCCCGGGGTGAAACTGCACAGGTTTGTCTTTGAACCTTAGTGATTAAACAGCGACCATGATTGGCATGAAGTTTCTTTTTATTGAAGATGTTGAACATAAATAAGAATACAGCGGCAAAAATATATTTTATTTCCATGCACGTGTGTGTAAAAGAAAGTCCGGTTGCTGGGCCAACACTAGCGTGTACCACACCGGCCTTTAAAAAGTCCGAAAGATACCCAAGCCAATCTCATGTCCATGTATTTTTAACATGCCCAGTCGGGAATCTTTGTCTATGTCTCAACATGCCCGGCACAATCTCAAGGTGTCTCGGGACGTGGGACACCCGCTAAATTCGAGCCCTGGTAAATTCCAAAGAGATCAGTCCTGCGGCGGAACCCTTGACGCCCTTTTAAAAATATTTTATATGTACTTTCAGAGTATAAAAAAGGAGAGGGAATGGGTAGGTGTCATTTACACCTGTTGCACAATACCATTGGTGTACTGACAGCTTATCTCTACTCCTGTTCAAGGGATCTAGGCAATGACCAGTCAAGGACCACACGCCAATCGAGACACCAAAAAGTTCATCATCGATAACATGAGGTTCACTTCACATGGAGATATCGTTAAATGATTTGGCTACTAGTATATCGAAGAATGATTAAGAGACAGAGCTAAATACTTCTCATTTAGCGTAACTACCAACATGAATCAAAATTCGATGTGCCTAAGTGCATATCATCAGTTAATCACAATCATAGCATACTTTTATATAGGTCTACACATAGCAGTCGACACTTTTGTTGTTGTTTTGTGTGATATAAAACAAGTTATGATTTGGGATATAGCAAAATCGTTCAGCGTTACATGTAAATCATTAAGTGATATCTCAAAATACGGACGTTTTGAGATAGTGCCATATAATTTGGCGATATCGCTAATTTATTTGAGCATATAACAAGAAGAGTTGAGGATATCGCAAAAGTCATTTTGCGATGTCATCAAACACGACTAAACGTTAAAACGCGTCTGATGAATCTTCGTATATATAGATAGGAATGCATAGAGCTAGAACAGTCAATGTGGCAGGCAGTAAACGCATTGCAGATCAAGAGATACAAGATTCTAAGAAATACAAATCATTGCACCGATCTTCAATCTTGTTACAAATTAACGTCATTTAACCACACACAAAAACATAAAGAAAACTACTTATTGTGATATATATATATATATATATATATGTATATGTATATATATATATATATGTATATGTATATATATATATGTATATGTATGTATATATATATATATATATATATATATATATATATATATATATATATATATATATATATATATATATATATATGTATATTCGCACACATAAAATCTGGTACAGTTGATAGAAAATACGGAACATGTACATTCAGATGGCAGATTACACACAAATTTAAGCCAAAGAGTTTAAGTCAGAGAGTTGTTATATGCCTAAGAGGGATAAACTTAAAATGTCGCTGTGAACTGATACATGTATCAAATTTCTTCTGCTGAAAATCCGGGCATAACGTATGTACACTCGATGGCAGCCCTTAATTCTTTTAAACACGATTTCCGAACACACTAGTACTATTATGGTGTCTAAATTTAAAGCGCCTGTTGGCATGTTATTTTTAAAATATTGTAGTCAATAGAATGAATTGTGCAATTGTTTTTTTAACATTCATTTTTATTAAACCAGTCTAAAAAAATATTTGATAAAATTAACCTGTAAATGTCACTGCTGCATTCATTTAAAGTCTTGCCTTGGCGACATTCAATTTTTCAACGATTTCTCTTTCCGTATTAACTGAGTACTATTTTGCTCTGTAAAATGTCATAAAATGAAATTATTTTTCCGTGTCTCGTCGCGTTGTTCAGTCTTCATGCACTCTCTCGGGCCTCAATTCAGTCGACACGCAGACTTTTTCTCTCTGGTTCATTTAAACGACTTTTTGGCCAAAGTGTTAAACAAAACTGAATCTGTATTGGAACAGAAAGTCATTTTGATAATCGACAGGAAAACATACACGAGAGCACGCACATCTCATGCCCGACCATGCGGGAATACCCCATTGGTATTTTTACAGTTGGACACCAGATATCAGTGCTGAAATTGGCACTTCCGGATAGTCAAGGCTCAGAGGCATCCACACACTGTATTGAAGTAATCTGATTGTTATGATAGGTCAGATAGGTGTTCATTATATATACATGTGTAATTACTGGCTATATTTATTGACAAAAGCTACCCCTGCTGCATTACTATTTATTACACATATGCAAAAACGTGCACGAAAAAGAAACGAAACTAAAAACATTAAAAATGTAAAATAAATGCCTCCAATATACTGCTGAGACTGGACTCGATTCAGGCCTGTGATGCACTTTTATACATATGATTTGCATTATCCACCCATTTTTCCCCATATTTCATGTGTATATAACGCTTATAGCGGTCACTTATTCGTGTCCTCTGCTACTTGCCAAAATTATACGCATGGAGTATGAAATGCATATACAGTAACATGTTAAGCTTGGGTGGGAGGTGAAGAGGGGTCATATCACATGCAGACCCAGTGTGGTCTTCATAAGGAAGAAAGTGCGATATAGTTTAAATACCCTTGGTTAATACCAAAACGAGGGTGTAATTTCCTTCTCTATATTTGCATAAATACAGCAGTTTAAGAAAATGTGTTTGTTCCATCACTTGGTACGATATTTTTTTTTTCAAATCCTGTATTTAACCCCACCCGATTGTTTTCTACCATATGAGACTGGTGTCCTGCACAGTGCTGAATGTCGAAAAAAAAACCACACTAAGTTTACAAACAAATTTTGTGAAGCTTTTTGTGTCATTGCCTGTGTGAGATTCTTATTCTTCACTTTTTCATGTGCTCGTAAAGCATGACACCTACCATAGTCTTATGCAGAAAATATTCATGAATATTGAGGTTCTTTCTTCACATTCCCTACACAAGCCGCGTGTCTTGTAGTGAATCTAGGCTGACTTAAAAGTAGTTACAACATTAACCCTAAGGCAATTCTTTTAACCTGTTACCAGCTACATAATTGCGTTTCGTCTTTCATTAATTTCATGGAGGCATGCAGGCATGTGTAAGAACCTGGCACAATGTGTGTGTTGAAGAAAAAAATGATAGCCCCTAGCCTCTTGCACAGATATGTACCTCAGTCTGTGCTTTGGAGTGGAAGACACCAGGATATGACAGGTTTAGAGCACACTTATGTTCCATTAAAATTCTTTGAAATCCAGGCTAAATAATAAGAAGCATTAATCTCAGAAAACATTCACGCAATGACAAAAGAAGGACGACAATTAAAAAAAAAACCAATAGGCTTTGTCTCTGTGAAGAAATGTTTCACACGTTGCAGCTCACAACTGTAGGTACTAGATGCAGGTTAAACACTTTAATTTCCTTCACAAAATAAATGTTATTTCCACAATCTTTGTTATGATTTTAATTCTAAATTTAAGCTAATACACAAAGAAGTCTATTACCCAAAAGCAATTTGTCAACGACTACATAACGTTAAGGTCTGAGGGACCCCATGGCTTTGCTCCGCTAGTATATGAGGTTGAGAAGCTGCACACAATTCAGCGTTTACTTTTTCAAGATTTTATGATAGAAGTTTATATGAAGGTATTTGTGTTACATTTACTTCACAATATTCTGATATTTATTTACAGTTATGGGATGGTTCAACATTATCATCATTTTTCAATTAATACTTAGGGTACTAAATTTCATGACCCCGCTCCCTCCCCCAAATAAGGACTTTAAAAATGATGATTTTCCCCTAAAATCATAGTAAAATTGCACAAAACAAGCCAAAAATTGACCATCATTTTCCATATTCTGGCAAAGTGTACAAACTCATTTAACCCCCTCCCCCTTTGCGTACTGTAAGCGTACTGTAAGCACTAATTAAAAAATGATGAAAATGTTGAACCACCCCTAACATTCATACTATATATATATATATATATATATATATATATATATATATATATATATATGCATACATGTTTAACTGTCAAGGTGACATGATACTTTCTTTGCCAAGCACAAGATTAACTGTTTTATGAAGATAACCTGACACAGAAAAAGAAAGAAAGAAAGAAAGAAAAAAGAAAGAATAAAAGCAATATGTCTGTGTTCACACACAGACGTAATAAAACTTAGAATTGCTGACAACCTAAAAGAGCTGACTCTCTGCACCCGCCTGTAATGGGCACTTTACATTTACCTTTATTGAGAGGTGGACTGGTGTCTCCACTCCGGACTTGAACAGAATGGTGGCAGGTATAGGTAACCCTTACCAAACCCCCAGGTCAGCCCCACATGACATTATCTCTCCATATGGTACCTATGTCTTCTTTGATGTCAGTCAGTAGGATGAATCACATTTAAATCATGCATATCATCACATCTATTACAGATAAAAACGTAATCTGATAAGGTTTGCATGTAAAATAGTCCCTTCGACCTGAAAAAATGTAATTGCAGACTGCCTGCCTATTAAGATTATATGATTATGAGGTCCATGGGACCATGTTTTCCATTTTATGTAACCGCACATTGAGGAACAATCTGCTTTATGTTATCACTTTCAGCTTGTTCTAGGGCTGGTATCCAAAGGAGGGACTGGTGTATATTGAGTACAGTGTCACCTGCGGATTTGTTTAGCCTCCCGGGCCCTTCAGCCCAGAAAAATGACCATGCGGCAGGCAGCCTTTCACTGCCGGTAAATTTACAGAGAACTCGACTCTCCTTTCGAAGAAATGGGACCGAAGCAAGCAGTGTTAGTGACCTCACTCACCAGGTGCACCAGTCTACTATGAATTCATTTACTTACACTGTTTTTATTTTCGCTTATTTCGCTGACGCTTTAAAACCGCAAAAATAACAGCCCGTTGAAAAAGATTTTTAACATGACATTAATAGGAATTATAACAAAAATACTGAGTTTAAAGTTTCAGTGAAAGGTCCTAAATGCAAAAACCGTGAAAATTAAAACCCGTGAAAATAAATGTATTCACAGTATTTGGTTAGATGTTGCATCTTACGATCACATTGCGCTGATATTTTTCAGTCCATTAAACTATTTGGCAGCATTTTGAAGTTGCAATCCTCCATAAGATTAAAAGCAGGAAAAAAAGATTGGTGATATTTATGGGAGTTTTTTTTTTTTAAAAGGACCATTGTCACTATCAACACGTGCAAATGTTCACAAACAGACATATGAGTTTTCACGCAAAACCTTGTTATCAAGCTGGGTTTACTTTTTGACTGTTAAATAAAGCCATAACAGCTCTTGCCACAAGTGCAAAAAGAGTCGATACGGTAGAGTGCGTTTTCATCCCGGGATGAAGACGCTAGAGGGTTCCTTAGTCTCCACGCTCGACAAAGTGGTTGTTGACTTGGTGTGCTCGATTCAAACTAAATAGAGGAACAGATAGTTGGATCAGGCGGGGCTTGTACCAGGTATATTGTACATTTATTCATCAATTAAGCGATTCAGCACTGAGAATAAGAAAGGAAAAAAAAAAAAAAAAAACTAGGAAAGATGATTTGCTGCATAGCAAATCAGTGTGTGTGTCTTCAAAGCATATTGGTGTGCCAATGTACAACTATTCCATAACACAGGAGTAGAAGTTGAAATGACGTCTCTATCTATTATAGTGTTGAAGATATTCAAGATTGAAAATTTCGAATACTGCTAATTAGCATAATTTAAATTGCTACAACTTTTGCTTTAGATTCATTACATGCGAAAGGGTCAATAACCCCCTAGTAGAATTTAAAATGGCGTCTCTATCTATAATAGTTTTGAAGATTTTCGAGTTTTAAAATTTGAAATGCTGCTAATTAGCATAATTTAAATTGCTACAACTTTTGTTTTAAATTCATTAGATGCGCACTGAACAATAACCCCCTAGTAGAAGTTGGAATGACATCTCTATCTATTATAGTTTTGACGATATTCCAGATTTAAAATTTCAAATGCCCCTAATTTGCATAATTTTAAACATTTTCATTCCTTTGTATAAAACGGTCAAACTCCTTGTATGGAGGTACAATCATGCCAAGTTTGGAGTTTCTATGTATAATAGGGTTCGAGAAAAGTGTCGGACAAATTTGCTGGTAAAGAAGAAAGAAGAAAGACAGACAGAAAGAAAGAATTTCAGGAAAAACAGGAAAGTGTGTGTTGACACACACACTTTAAAAACAGAGTCAAGAGTGTTGTGGTGGAAGAAGGTTGACATGAGCAAGAGGTGGAAGCAGCCAAGTACATATTTATAACATACAATGCTAACTGTTAGAGTCGATGATGTAATAAGATTTGGACCTATGAGGGAGAAACAAGATAGTCCACTCAAATATAATAAAACCCGTAGTGTAATATACAATTGCCAATACCGCGAGTGCAAGGGTTGTTTTTGAAACAGGCTCTTGTCACCAAATATCGAAAATGAGAAATAAAACACAAAATGTCTGGTTAACTTTTAGTTGACAAGTTAAGTCAAAAGCCAAAGTAAAATTCGATGGGACGCTGCCAAGGTAAAACTAAGCTAATCATGGAACGTTGTCGATCCATGGGCTGATGAAAGTGGAACGACATCTATATTCTACCTGATAAAACTAGACCTGTTTGAAAGAGCAAGACCTTCAGCCATAGGGAGAACTAAAGACCAAAGGAGAACACATTTAGAAGAGTGTGTATTCTATCAGAGGAGGGAATATACGTGAAACAAACGGCTGTACAGTAAGGGAAGGTAATATACCAAAAGAAAATGTACAGACCTAAACCCCGGCACTATGTGACCAGAAAAAATGCATTTATCTGTCTGCCATTTCAATACTCAAGGGCTTTGCAGCAAAATCTCCATTGGAATCCGAAAGCGTTTCTGAAATACTCCAGAAACAACACCAGAAATAAATTCCGATATATATATATATATATATATATATATATATATATATATATATATATATATATATATATATATATATATAGAGAGAGAGAGAGAGAGAGAGAGAGAGAGAGAGAGCTATCATTGGCTTAACATGGAGCATAATAAATGCGATGTTTTATATGGAATTGGGTGCACCGCTGTAAGTTTATGCAATGTGGTCAGGGAACACCTGTTTATGCATGACTGAGCGTAGTAGAAAAAGATTGTCCTGGCAATGGGTGAAATTCAGAATTGGGTGATCGTTGTGTCCGCCATTGAGGTTCACAGGGGCTTTAAAATGAAGTGAGCTCATAGGCAGCATAAAAGTGGTTAAATCAAATGATATCACAGATCAAACACAATTCCCACACTTATCCTCTACATTATGCCTAAACGCTCTTTCTCTCTTTCCTCTACCAGGGGATAGGCTTAGTTTAAATGATACGACTGCATTGTAAAGGAATGTGCACATGTAAGAAAAGACGAACAGAATACCAAATTGCCATTGGCTATTTGTGGAGTCTCTCCCGCCCCATTACCAAACATCAACTTTACGTTCAAAGATATTCCTGGTAGTTAGACAGGAGATGGAGAAGATTCACATAAACCAAGGAAATGGTCCAGATGGAGTGTAAAGACACTCTTGCGAGTTCAAACGTACATGGTCACTTGACCAAAAACGATCAGTTCAGAAGCTACAAGATCATATTACCATCTGGTGGTTTATTGTGTACTGATATGATCCACTTACAAGAGAAAACGAATCCGAGTTTGCAATGCCAAGGTCAAAATTTAATTATTGTTTGTTGTTGCTGAGGGATGAAGCACAAAATAAATAATTCTACAGAAACGGCGACAAAGTTTTAGATGGATATTAATTTATTTGCCCCAGTGTGTTCATGCGGGGGCCCAGTCTTTGATCAAGAACTATTGCAGCAGATGATTTTTCACTGTCAACGTATGTTGAATTTGTGGTAAAAAAAAAAAACAAAAAACAAAAAACAAAAACACAAAAAAAAACAAAAAAAAAACAAAACAAAACAAAACAAAACAAAACCATGGTAAAATTATCTATGCAATTATATACCATAGAAAGATTGTGAGATGTTTGGATAAATGGTGTGCATAGAAATAGTGGTCCACACATGACCTAGAGTACTGATAATGGCTTAAGAACAGAACGGTTTGATGTCCAAAGTATGGACAGACGCTAACATTAATCAATTCTTTTACGAAGAAAAGGGCTATGTGAACGACCACCAGATACATGAGGGCTATGTGAACGACCACCAGATAACTGGGGGACATTTGAACGACCACCAGATACATTATCCCTCAAGACGTCGCAACCTTCAGCTTTAGCTGCATATTGAACTTGGCTGACGCGAACGAAGCTAATTAATCTTCGTTGAGCTGAGCTGAGCCAACTCTGATATTCCAGTAGATACTTAATCTAGTGATCCAATTTTACTAAGACAAGCGTTTTAAACCCAATGCTTATGTAATTGAACTGCCATTCCCGTATTGAGTATGTTAAAATGTACTCTTACCCATCATTATGTGATTTCAAATCGTTATTAAAAAATGGAAATAACAGCAGTGATTAAGTTGATGGAAACAAGCTACCCATTCGCAGAGAATTCATTGTATCAGAGTGCGGTTCTGTATAATTCATAAATTACAAACACACACAATAATTAATTTAAAAAGTCAGCGGTAGAAGTTGACAAAAACGATCAAAAGGTATCTAGGTGTATCCCAATGAAATTTAAAAACGATTGCCAAACCTCTGCCCAAGAAGATTTTTGTAGATTTTTCCAGAAAGAAATTCATAAACAACAACAAAATGCTTATAGCGCGAACACTTTTTTTAGTTTAAACGTATTTATTAATCTGGATAGCCCTATAGTACAACGAGGTGACTAATTCATAGGTTCTCCAGAATGCTGGGCAGAGATGGAGCCAATGTACAATCCCTTTAATTTTGTGGTGGTATATCACAAGGACCCATTCTTTGGTCAGCGCTTTCCTCAATACGCCGCATGCATATTAATTTCCCGCCACAAAGCACGGGTTTGACGCCAGGCGATCAGAGGGACGTGCGGGTCACATCGCTGTCCCAGACAGGGCCATGTGTTCATTTCTCACAAAATTAGCATTTTTTTTGGAGAAATTTAAGTTCACAAATGTCAAACTGGTATTTATCTAGTACTTCCCGAGCCATATATAAAGAAAAAAATCCATCTGCCTTTAATAGATATTCTTTCTTTCCAAAATATTAGTAATATCCCGCTAGTCCCGACAGATACCGAGCCGTATCTTGCCATATCCCGCCAAGCGAGACTAGGCAATCAGATATGCAGTTGCGGCGGGACATTATTATGCATATCTCCTATTATGTCAATGCTATTTCTCAACTAAGCAAGACAACGACAAACATGGTACTTTGATGGAATTGATGACACAGTGCTAGTGGTATCACGATCCATATACAAGAAGATTGTGAACCACCGCAGAAAGACCTAAACTCATTGCCCAGCTGGTCAAGACTGTGGCCTCTGAAGTACACGGCAGAATCTGAACTTCGTGATTATATGCAGCACATATCTGTATAGTCTCCTTTCTTCCTTGGTAACTTGATAATTATTGACCCGATAGTGAGATGTCTCTTCGGGATCTCATAAGATCATTGACATTGTCTTCAAAAATTAAAAAAAAAAAAAAAAAAATGTTTCAGTCATTCATGATATCATCGAGTGAATTAAGGATTTAGGCATAATATATGGGGGGGGGGGAGAAGATGTTAACATGTCGAGTTATTTACGTATTTTTTATGGTTAGAGGCATGAATTCTGTCGGCTTTCGTTTTCGAGTGCCATCCATTTTTTGGGTTATATTCCGTCAGCAGTATGTTTTTAAGGCCTCCTATGTATGTATGTATGTATGTATGTATGTATGTATGTATGTATGTATGTATGTATGTATGTATGTACCACCTCATCACGTATACTGGCCGAAATTTGACTTTGTAGACCTTAATGAGCTCTGCATCTGCCTCAATCTAAAACTTGAATCTGGCAGAGAGACATTCAAAATAGTCTTAGTAGAAGACTAAATAGAGTTAGCCGGTACCTATCCAGAGCCACTGTATCCCATATTCAAGCACCCTGCATTAAAACACGATGAAGAATACTGACATTCATTGAGAAATCAAGGCAGAATAGCCCGTGGCGGCATTTGAGTGTTACGAGCCAGCACCTCTCAAACATCAACCTGAGTGATAAACTGAAGGCTGACTCATATTGTTTAGGATCGTGCAAAAAGCCTTGTAAAGGCAAAACGCGTTTGAAAAAAATATTTTCACCCAGTGCGTCTGCTTAATGATCCCATGTCCCAGCTCATTTGAGCGCACTCGCGCGAAAATGTTGTGCCAATTGCTATTTTTATTCGAACAAAAGTTTATTTTAGTCTTCATAACTTACAAGGCGACATGTACATGTGGTATTGATATTTCTTTATCCTGCGTGTTGTCCGCTCTTCTTTGCACTGGAGCAGGTTTCAATACAAGGTGTGTCGCTCCCTGCGGCATTTCAACCGTGTTCAACCTCTGCGTGCTGTGCACAAGAGATCTGATTGTGATCCTCCATCATGACTGTACAGGCAGGCACAGAGACAGGCCAGGAGACATTTTTTGATCATCCATTACGGGCCTTCGTTCCCGGTGGCTCGCTGTACACAGTGGCCAGCAGAGCGGGCACGTGACAATTTAGGAAAATAGACTATTGTCCTGGACAAGCACGGTCCGCCAACCTCTCAAGGGCATATGCCATTCGAAATAGTGTTTCTGGAAGTAGACATTTCTGCAGTGCCGACAAATCAGCTGTCAAAGGCTTCAACAGTGAAAGTCGTGATTCCTTGAGAGAAGCTCTCCCCAAGTTTCATGTTATGTAGGAATAGCCAGCCATGACCACTTTAAGAGGACGTGACACTGCCAAACGTGGCGAGGCATTATGTTGAACACAATGGTGCGGCATTCTTGGTTGAGGTTTCTACCTTCTGCCTGGGTCTGATCAACAGCTTCCAAAGAAGCGTTATATGGCTCAGCAGGTTGTTCCTTTATCGCAAGTGTTCACGACCATGTGTAACTAGTGAATGCTTAAAGCCGCGAAGCATTGGCTAATTTATTGAATATTACAGTTACCTATTATTATTGTATCAATTATAGCTTCTGGAATTGATTTATGCTGCCTGCATAAGCCTTGATATTTTCCTTAGTTAATCATGTGCAATGGTTATCATGTTGTGGCATCTGGAACTGATTGATGCTGCTGCACACTCCTTGATATTTTCCTTGGTTAATCATGTACAGTGGCTACCATGTGGTTTCTGGAATTGAGTAATGCTGCCTGCAGACTAACCGAGTTTTCCTTGGTTAATCATGTATAATGGTTATCATGTTAGTTCTCTATCTGTCTTCTTCTTGTAATGTCACCTATTCTTTGTACTTACCTTCTGTGCGTCTCGTACTGTCCTGTAATTTGTCTTTTGCCCACAGCAGGTATCACATAGGCCATAACCTTCTTGTCCAATTATTTTGTGTTTATTATTATATTGATGATCTTTATGTCAATTAAATAAAATGAGTGTAAACCATGTCCCAAAGAGTGACAGTCATGATGCCCCTGACTACACATGAGTCAGAGTTGTTCAGAATTAGAACTACCAAAGAAGAATCATAACACAAGAGCACTCATGTGTGACGTCAGCTTTGCGTCGTCTGCTTTGTTTCTTCGTTTTGAAACATTTTGCATAATTTGACGTAGAATTCAGAATTGGAGCTGGACTCAGATAAATGTACCAAAAAATGAAAACACACAGAGAGAGAGAGAGAGAGAGAGAGAGAGAGAGAGAGAGAGAGAGAGAGAGAGAGAGAGAGAGAGAGAGAGAGCAAGCAGATCCACACAACCAAATATTCTAAATGCAGTGCTGTCTGCCAAAATTGGCAATCATAGACAACAGAAAATAACAAAGAAGATGAGGACAGTGGCAGACAGACAACTCGAAAGCAACACGGCCACAAACTGAGATTCGGGATGTGACATATCGTAGGCTGCAGCCCGTTGTTACTGGTGATTTGGAAGCTTATTCCTTGCCTCCATTTTGAATCGTTTTGTCTTGGTGCAACTTTTTATGTGATGCACACATAGTGTGCAATTGAGAGGCCAAGCATTGACAAATAAACTACATATTAAAATTCACTTGTTTCGGCAACATGGACTGTGCTCAATGGGCTTTCCCCTTGACGCCATAGAGCTACTGAAGGTGTTAGCACAAAGATTCATATTGCTACATTTTCGCTTATATCGCGCAGCTGCTGCAGAAGCTAACGAAGGAGAGTGACCTCCGTCGCTACCTTTGCTCTTATCATGGAGTTACTTGAGACAGTAAATGCCGAGTACGTACCCCCTCCCCCCCCGGGGGGGAGGGGCATACTCAACATTATGGTGGGAGTGTGCCTCAGACATTTTTACACAATACCTTATTTTAATCCTACATTAGATGTAAAAAAGGTACCCTTTTTAATCTTGTAATGTGTTGAAAGGAGTGCTGCATTGCTGCATCCTGGTGCATTTTGGAGACCAACATTCCAATTTGAAACAAGTGTTAGCATATATTTACTTCCTACAAAAATTCCCCCAAAGAACTTACAAATTATATCCTCTATCTCCAGCCTATATCCAAGATCTATCCATTTGTTTGAAAAATAAATAAGACATTCGGTTCCCTAAAATAATTGTTAGCCCTATCCTAATCCAGCTCTGTAGATTTTTGGGGCTTTTCTAATCCTGGGAGTAATGAAAACAGGGCCTTTCCCGCGGCACATACCCAGTACAATGCTACATGGGAGTACCCCCACCCCCCGAAGGGCGGGGGTTCGTACCGACCAGTTTTGCTGGAGTCCTAGATGCATTAGCGCTCCATGAATGCTAGTATTGTGATCAGGAGGAGACCTAGTTTTGTTCGTTGATATAAGTATACCCATGTTGACATCAATGGTTAGTCTGGTCACTCTTGCTGGCATATATGGTATTGGCACCTGCATAAATAATCTCTTTACTCTTAGTATTTTTTGTCACGTGAGAAGGTATCTTCTTGAAAAACTTTGAGACCTTAAATGACTCAGATTTGTGCTCCAGAAAATACCTTTCGTGATTCACATTCCGACAATCTAATGATAAGAACGTATCTGGTAGATCGCAAACACGTTCCACTGATACTGTTTGAAGCGACCTATGGTTCACTGCCGAGCGGTGGTTGCTGTGTGCTGGTGCAATGAGAGACTTTAATTTCTTGTGCCTTCAATATCGTAAGTTTGTTTTTGTAATAATTTGTAAGTATCTCATGACGCTGATTTAGTAGGCATAGATTTGAACAAAACGACAGACCTCATGTCGCCCTGCAAACATTTTTTCATTTTTACAGCAGGTGCAAACTGCTTAAATATTGACCCCCCGCCCCCCCCCCCCCGAACTGTTTCCTACCGTCATCCTCGTCTTGACCGTGCGGATTAGCCACGAACACTGCTTCCGATGGGTAGTAACCTTGCTCTTGCCAAACAATGTGCGTGCGCGTCTTTGTGTCAATCTTCATGATCTGCGAAAGCAGTAATCCTAATATTCTTAATCTCACAAAGTGGAAGTAAGATTAAATGGTAAAGTTTGATAGTGAAGATACCCATGTGTTTATTTATGACGGTTGTTCTCAGATGACATATCGGTCATCATCAAGTTAATCAAACGTCATACTAAGCTGAAAGAGAAAATTTATCACGATTTATAACCTTTAGCGTATAAAACATTTTATTTCCATTGTCATGATCTTTTTCTGAGATACATAGGTGTATTTTGCATCCTGATATTGCTTTCCGTAGACTCTGAGTGTCGTTATACGCGTATAATATTTGCTATATGTATTAATTTCTCACACATGCATTCATGAAAGATCTATGAGCCAATCAACGGCTAATTCCGGAAATACAGTTCTGGGACTTGATCTTATACATTAAACCGTTTGTCGATGTGATTGCTTGTGAGTATAATGTTTAAAGTCACTCTTATAGACTTATTATTCAGTGATAGAATTAATGTGATGAGTCTAACCCGATTATAGAACTATCATTCTGCAATATGTAACCTTTTTGGGCACAGAACACCCAGGAACAATATCACTAAACAGCATATTAAATGTAAAGAGTGAGAAAAGCTAATTGAGCTCCAAAACAGTTGAAGGCTATATTAGAGCTGTGTCAGGTGGCCAGTTTTGCAGTGTGGATACCGACTAGCCGCATATTGTAAATACCTTGGTACCACCAAATTGTACAATATATTGGAGATCAGATTATTTACGACAATAGATGCAAACACATAAAATCCATTCATGAATCAGCCACAGGCAGCCATGCTGGCATATGATACTAAAAGCGATATACAAAAGCTAGTTTTTCCAGCTTTACGAGTGTTGATGATGTCAGCTATATTTATATAAACGTATATGGCTGGGGAATTTAGCCTTTCGAACATGAAAGCAATATCTTTAATATAAATCATGCATACCGCGTTTCCCAGATTCCACATAAGTAATTTGCCGAATCGCGTGCCCGGCACTTTTGCCATTAACTGGTACCCAACAGAGCTCTATAATTATTGGCTGAATGTTGTATTTGTGCAAAATAAAGATGTATTAGTAAAGATTAAAGATAATTATTTGATCTTGCATGTAGACAGAATTATGGCAACTAACCATGCTGCCAAACTGATTGCATGTAAGGGCAAGTGAAAGATTAATGCGGAATTACACATTTTACTTCCGTAATTTCAAGAAGTTCAAGACATTAATTAGTTGGAATTGGTTATAAAAGTTGTTTTTATTTTTTCTCTTGGAATTGGCAACTCAGACTTATATCACATGCTTCACGATGACATCATAGGCATGAGGATCTATTAATGTGTGGGGGGGGGGGAGGGGAAGGGGGAGGGGGGTTAAACAATGCGGCACTGACAATTTTCAGGACATGGCGAGCCTGACAATAACAAGGAACAATTAATTTAAGAACTTAAGAAAGGACAAATGAGAAAAAAAATAGATGGGAAGCAGGGGGTGTAGGTCCTGTGAACGAGGCTTACAGCGTCCAGTTGTTTATCGATGTAGCCAACGCCAAACAGATAGCGATATTTCTTCATGTTGTATTTGCGATAGTTGTACTGTGGGAAGTCCAAACCTGCAACGAAAAGAACGTGGTGATCAAAGTTGAGACAAGCACAGCAACTTAGAAGTGGAAAGCACCATTTGATCATGAAGTATTCAAAGTAATGTTTCTTAAAACGTGCGCTTAGAACCAAAGTGCCTGTGGACAGACCTTTTTCCTCTTTTCCAATCATCAAAAATTAGTGTCGATTATATTTGGTGTAAATTGCTGACCAAAATACATTAGAAGAAAATACATTTTTCTTGGTGTTAGATTTTTACCATGGTCTTTTAGAAACAAGTTAAGATTCTGTCGCATTTATGTCATTTTCTTCAGAAGTAAACTGACAAGGAGATTAATTATAAGGACATTGTAACCAAAATAGTGCCATTACAAATTAAAGCATATCTCTACATTAACTATGAAAGTGTCGCGTACGCTAGCCAAAATACCACATGTCTGTAAACCAAAAGAAGGAAAAAGGTAGAATGGGAATCCTATTTATTGTACCATAAAAGTCCCATACCAAGCCCTGTAGCATATTTCCATGCCCGTACGTGATTTTGTATTTGTCAGTCCACAAAGTGAGCCATAAAATAAGAGCACACGTGCTGAATCACAATTGATATGGCTGCAAGCCAAAAGAGTATATGGAAATAAATTATATAGAGCTTCAATCGAGTGATAGAAACTCTCTGCTTGGGTCCTAAATGGCGTTTGATCTGCTGTGGTCGAAAAAAAAAAATCATCAATGCAGTTCAACATGTGCGACATGTTGAAGCATCGGGTCTTGTGGCAAACTCGGGAGTTGAAAATGTTTTCAAGTACAGGGCTGAATGCACTTGTCTATTACGGTACAGAATCAAGATCAATTACCGATATTTCTGATAATGATGTTATCCTGAAAATTAAGAGCGTAACTATAGGATGCAGGTGGTAGCACGAAGTTGTCTGTCACTTTGGAACTGACCAATACAAGGCAGGTAGGCGTTATTTGCAGGATATTACGAAAGCAATTTAATTTTAAAAATGTTCCATTAAATTGTGAAAGAGTGAAGTGGGAGAGATACGAGATATGTGGATGAATAGAGAGAGATGTACATCCCGTTGTTGCGTGCTATACTTTGGGTCTCAGATTTTGTTTGAACTACTACAGTATTGAACACGACCACTACCCAGGCATACAAATCTGTTGTCTTTGCAACTTCATGAGCAATTCCAATATTCTGGCACTACCTCGCGTTTAAATATTAACCAAAAAGCTCTTTGTGTAAACATACAAATTGCTGGGTCATTACCCGCTGCAGATTAACAGTGCGCATGAAACACTATGTACTTACCGGTCTTGCATAGCAGATCAAATGTACACAACACTTTCTTCTCGTTGTCTACTTTAGCTGTGGCAGTCGTGTATTCCAGAGTGACCAAATTCTTATCTGTTTGTACCTTTAAGAAATTGGAAAAAAAGATTATTAGTCAGGGAAAAGCCTGGCTATCCTGTATGCTATACTGTTTCATATAATGAAGTGTCGTAGGTATTTGGAGACACCAATTAAGATAAAGTCCAAAACAAAATACGAAAAGGAAAGTATGTTTATTATGCCTAATAATAGCATTATTGATACTAATGATAATTTGGGTGGTAAAAATTACGGTGTTGGGTATTTACAAGAGCAAGATGATATGAGTGGCCCCTCAACATTAGATAAATCGGCTGATAACATTTTACTCACAAACACACAAACAGTGATTCTGAAAAAAAATGCCAGATAGTAAAACAGCAGGTCAAGCTCATTAATCAAATATTAACTGAACAACTTCAGTAATAGTAACATTCTATCTTGCGAGAATATGCCAAATGGCCCTTCACTGCCCTTGATTCTGCACACCCAAAACGATTTTTCCCTGGAAATGCGTTGGCATGAATGTGGCCATATGACCTTTAAGCTGACCTTAAACGCTGACAAAAAAATATGGTAAGGTGAAATGTGCGTCGGAGTAAAGATTTTTTTTACGTGTGTTTTGTTGTTCCAAATTGATTTACAATTTTTCTATCTCTCTTGAGAAAAGGTAAACTTGTGACATTTGCTAGGTTTTCAAGTACTTAGATCAAGATCAGCACAGAAGTAAGCCGTATGTTAGAGTTTGGCACGTCCACTTATAGTTCAAACATTCTATTTATAGGCACCAACAATTGTTGCAGAACAGTTCTGAGAAGTTGGCAGGAAAAATAAAAGAAAATCCAAAGCTACCACGAAGGTTGATAAATATGTTGAAAATGAGAGGAACTGATTGCAGAAAAATCGCGCCACCCTCCCCAATTTGGGAGAGGCTTAAATGAGGGTAAACAATGGTATATGTATCACCAAATATGCAGCACTAGACTTGCATGCTCCAACAACATATGCCAGATCTTTTGTTCAACATTCTCACATTCTCACTGTAGTTTTGCTGAACTTTCTTCTTTTGATAAGCAGGACAAGAAAAAAAAAGACTCATCAGAAGCCTCTCAAGACATTGGTATTGAGAAGTGTTGAGGCATAAGTCATAAGATGGCGGAGAGAACAGTCATCGCACAGCTGACTTTGACAACACAGAAACGTGTAGCTGGCAAAACAACACGAAGATGGCTTTTATAGAGTAGAGCAAAGTACAAAAACCAGCTATGATGGAGCATCATCTGTCCATCAAACATGAGAAAGACTCACTAAAGGCACTCAAAACGCTCGGAAAGCATCGTTAAATCAATCATAGTGAGCGTTATTACTTCATCTCATACGCTAAGGTCAGAGGTAAATTTAGGTCGCGCTTCGTACCAAAGCTTTTATATAAAAAATGTCTGGCCAGAGTCAATGCAGCATCCTGACTTCACCTTAAACTCACTGCAACATACTACCCTGTCGCTCTTTATATATATCTTAAAATCTCCAATTAAGACCGGCCCGTAAAAAGCCTACTTCTGTATTAATGTCATATTTTTTAGTGCCTTAGGCGGTTATAATTGGGCTGTTTCACTATATACAGTACAATTTATAGGTGTTCTTAGCGATGGTAGTAAAGATAAGACGCATTTTTGTACAAATTGAGCTTTATTAACATAGTCCATGTCATAGATTCAATTGATATTTTGTGTCAATCGAGCAAGCAAGCCGAACGTTGACGAGAAAGACATTTTCAGTGTCAATTGATTATGATTTGGGCACAAACAAATCTGTTCAAAGTGGATGATGCACCTTATTTTCTAAACTAAATCCTTTGCACTAGGGGTATGCACCGGCATATCCCCAGAATTGACACTTTTCAACCAACCCACTCTTGTCGGAATAGCTAGTATTGGATACATGGTTAATTGTAGAAGTTATATCGTTGGATGGGTTCAGTGTTTTCCCCAAATTATATCGTTATGTGCATTCATGTCAAGCTTCTGTGTGCACAAGAAATATCTCACAAAATGTCAACAGGGTCGAGTATGACATGTAGAGGAAAGTTACGGACATATGTATTAGCTTTTTTTTTATTGATATGCATTTTGCAGGTTACAAGAATATTTAAAAAAGTGATCATTGATAAGAACATTACTGCAGCACAGTCCAGTGAACACATGCAATATAGATCAAGCTTAGATGCATTTACCAACTTAGGAGAATGTGGACCAGTGCACATGTTGTCAAAGCAATTGGAAGAGGTTTATGAAATTTTGAAAAGTTTTTCCAAATGGAATATGATAACAAATAAAACTTTAAACAATTCAAAATTATTCACTGGACAAAATGGAAGAGATGTACCAAGAAAGGAACTGCAATTACACTGAAAAGGATCCGGCTGACGGATTTTGAGAAGTTGAAAATATGAACCATCGGATGGGTGGTATATCGAATTTCGTTGTACTTATTAGGGTGTCTTGCCTGTCTAAGGTGTCATTTTGTGACCGTTTTGCGTCTTGTTATGTCGGTCACTGGGTAAGCTACAAACTTTGAACCTGGCGTGGAAACCCTATAAATGAAATATCAATCTACCGTAGAATATTCAGGGCACATGAAAATTATGAAAACAAGATTGATGTACCACTCAGGTTGCAATTATATTTTATAGACCCTTGTATATCCAATACATGCGGAGAAAGAAGTTGGACTGTTGTGTAATTAGAGGTATTTCAAACTTTGTACAAGAACTACCCGCGAAAATATCATCTAGATACAACGACAAATGCCACTGCAACTTCCAAACATACATTAATAGAGGCCAGTGCGAAACTGATATACACACACAGACACACATAGGCAGACAGACAGACACAAATCTATCTATCTATCTATCTATCTATCTATCTATCTATCTATCTATCTATCTATCTATCTATCTATCTATCTATCTATCTATCTATCTATCTATCTATATATATATATATATATCTATATATATATATATATATATATATATATATATATATATATATATATATATATATATATTATGTTTTGTGATCACGGAAAAAGGCCGGTTCTCGAACCAGCAACCTTAGGCACCAATCACCTAGCCGACAATGGAAAACTCTCTCTCTCTCTCTCTCTCTCTCTCTCTCTCTCTCTCTCTCTCTCTCTCTCTCTCTCTCTCTCTCTCTCTCTCTCTCTCTCTCTCTCTCTCTCTCTCTCTCTCTCTCTCTCTCTCTCTACATATCTATATTGCTGGGAAAAAAAGATGGCATCCCCATTCGGTAAACATAGGTCACTCTAAATATCCCTTTGTATATAAAAATATGGGTGTTGTATGGAATATCATGCAACAACAGGATAGCTTGGGGGTATGCCTGAACAGTCCCACATACAAAACAAAACAAACAAAAAAAAAAGAAAAAAACCCCAAAAAACTAAAACAGAAACAAAAACAAAAACAAAAAACAAAAAACAAAAAAACAAACAAACAAACAAACAAACAAACAAAAAAAAAAAAAACAAAAAAAAAACAAACAAAAAATGTCCTGAAAACAAGACAGCGGCCAGAGAGGTATGTATACATATCTGTGGTGTGTGTGTGTGTGTGTGTGTGTGTGTGTGTGTGTGTGTGTGTGTGTGTGTGTGTGTGTGTCGAACCCAGAAGATGGTACATATTTATCGATGCTGATTGATTGAAGACAACTTAAATGTATTTTTTTATTATCTTTACAATGCTTTTGCTCGCAGCTATGGGTGACATTTTAATCATTTTCACGCTTTGTATTCGTACATATTCAATTTGCTGAGGAGAAAATATATCTTTCTATGGTAGTTTGTATTCGTATTCACAGGCATTTGTCAGCGAGATTATCATTCACCTTTATGGAACATTTACACATTACATTGACCTGACCTTCTGGCGCACCGACAAAACTAAATGGAGTCCCCTGACATTTGATCCACCTCGTCCAGGAGGTAGAAAGGCTGAAGGGTAAAAAGCTAATGCCGGCTAGCTGTGTGATACCCGCGTGGATGTACGTTAAATCGTGATAAAACTGGCACAATCAAAGGACGCTTGTGCAGTCAGGAAATGAGTGGAAAGTCAGAAATCGCGATAAATGAAAGTAGGGTACTAGGGGGTTGCCGAGACCGTATTGAATGAGACTTAAGCCTATATGATTGATGGCCAGTTACAGGAGACAGCGCCTCCTACGCCGCTCTTCTCGTACACTAAATCATATGAAGTGTTGAGATACATGTGAAACGTCTCTATCATGAGTCAGTGAAGCCACCTCTGCTCAATAAAATGATTCAGGCCAACACCGAAACCACCGCTGCTTTATCATCCATGACATAAAGCATCATTTGTGAATTGCCATCATTATTGATCTTAAAAGAAGAACGAGAGGCAGAAAGCAAAGATGGCAACTCAGAATAAGATGGACAAACAAGATCTCTTTCCTGATAAGAGAACACATATTATACTCCACACATAGAAGGGGCTAATCTTTCGGCAACAGCACGCACAATCAGCAACAATTTGTGTAATGTATTGGGCCATACATCATGATATTATTTTGTGAAAATGAGCAGCAATTATCTTACGTTATTGTCGAGTTTCAGCGGTAAGACATAACGGCGATTTTCAGGCTTCTGCAATTTTCTCATGAAGTCATCTAAGTCCTCGTTCCATAGATGTTCAAAGTTATATGACATGAACACACTCATGTCTGTGAAGCAGCACAGGTCTACCACCAGATTGCCTGCAAATACATATCATTTAATAATCAATAACAATTCTCCTTTGTAGACTGCTTCTTTTGAACGAGACAGCGGTTGTAAATGGTTGATCATCTGCAGTTTGCCAAAGTCCATAAAACTCATGCAAGGCGGCAATGATAAATAGATATGAAATGACTAGATTTTATGGTACGACAAAACAATGCAACGCTGACCAAAACGAAGACGTAGCGATGGATTCATACAATGGATGAATTATTTTGACTTTTAATCGGAAATGCTCTCTGTTCAAGGAATGTTGCACTTTTAAAGATTTTCATATTCCATTGGTTGGTTTTTCTTTATTCAGGTCTACAAAAGCTTGTGGCTGGCTAGGTTGCGTTGAAAAATGCACAGTGCCTTACTACTATTGCATCGAGTTTTCATACCTCTGACAGCTAGACTACTTCCTGCCTCTAAATATTCCTTCACAAACGTAAGTTTTGCTAAACGTGTTTTTACAAAAAGAGTTGGCACAAAATGAAAAATTAAAAGGTTAAGATCTTTGTAATTAGTTTACATATTGTAAATAAAAGGTTAATGTGACATTACTGCATTCCTCCCATTCATCATTATTTTCCACGAATTAATTAAGAGATGCAGTGGCAATACTAATGTTCCATGGAGTTCAAGGGTTCTAATTTAATCAATTGTCTTTTTAAGATGGGGGGGGGGGGGAGGTAATCATTTTCAATACATTTAAGCTGGTTAATCACATCGGAACAGATTTCTTGGCCTTGTGCCTTTTTCCTTGTGCCTTGGCCGCATTATTTGACACGAATAATGTGTTCCTCGCAACTTTGGATGGTGTCTTTAATTGGTTAACTTTGCATACGAATACAGGTAAATATCACCCCCTATGGCGCCTTTGGCTTTTAAAAAGTATTGCCCCATGTTTTACATGGATTGCGAGGTAGAACGAGTCTATATTGATCACTTTCCATGGCACAGATGTTGGCGTATACTTTCCTACCTAATTTTGTTTGATGGACGAAGCGGAAGGACTCTGAAAAAACCACCGTGCAAAGTCAGAGTGGTAGGAACTGTTTTCATTTGCTTCCTCGGCCGTAAATTGAACCCGGGCGGCAGAGGTGAAAGGCGAGCGTGTTGCAGTTCCGCCAACCGTGCAACTCTTGGTTTTTGGTATTTACAATGACAGCAACCCTTTGGCTTTTGGTATTTACAATGGCAATTGATCATCCTACATTACAGAAACACAATTACGAGTTCAATACAAGATACTTCACACTTTAAACAAGCTGAGAGAGTTTTCCAAAAGTATGGTTTCCAGCGCATTTGTGGTGCTCAGTCACAGTAATGTCTCGAAACTTACACTACAGGCTAGGTCAAAGCTTATTTGTCATAAAAAAAAAATGAAATATCGATCTAAGAGTCGATGCACTGTTGGGAAATAATTTTATTTATTAACTGTATTATGTATCTATTTTGTACTTCACGTTTTCGAAATTTAAAGGAGCATAGTATGGTAGAACATTTTAAGCAGACTATGTAATCCGAGATAAAGATGTGGAAAACAAATTAAAGAATAAACAAAATTTGTACGTTGCCTACTCAGAGAATATCAATTGCATGCTATGAGGGAACGGATAAGCATAAAAAACCTCTTCATTGATTATACAAAATATTTGTCATTAATGATGGATGTCTCCGATAAAAAAGGTCAAAACATCGATCTTTGCAAACACGGATACCACATGAGTAGCAATTTTTTAAAAGTAAACTGTGACAAAAATATTTCGAGCAATTGTTTTTGTAATTTCAAGTTAAAGTCGAGTCAATTTCAATTTTACGATTGATGTATATTACCGCAAAGGCTTTTCTTGTGACATTTAAAATGCAATTAATTTATGTACCCCCATTGTCGTCGCTGACTTTTTCTTGGAGAAGTTACCGGGTTTTCTTTTCGTTTCTATGTCAAAACAGCGATTGTGAAAAAAAAGTGAGACTATATTTGGCTCATTTATCGATATGCCGAACTGGGATTGTCCAATAATTATTTCGCTCATAGAATCGGTCTTTTCTGCATATTGCAACATAGATCCGCTGGATGGGTATTCGAACAGAAGTGTATCTCTTCCCACGCTCATCTGGTACTTACGGTTCTGAATCTTGACAGCTATACGTTCATAACCCTCATAAACATGATGTAGATGGAACAGCCTTTATCATGATGCTAATTCCTTGTATTAGGTAAGCAAAGTTGAAATAGCCCGGTTATTTAACTTTAACATATTTATTTGTACTTTTGTATCCGTTAGAAATATGGTTAAAAGCCATAAATGAGAGTAGTAGAACGAAGTCATAACCATAGAAACGTTGATGTCTAACGGTTTACCTTGAGGAACGCAAAAAATCACAACTGGAAAATTCCAATCCCATTATGCAAAATCCTTGGCTTATCTTCCTACCAGCTGGAAAAATTGTAGTTTGTTTATGACAGCTATATACCTTTCGATCCTACTGTTGAATCTTGAGAGAGAGAGAGAGAGAGAGAGAGAGAGAGAAGAGAGAGAGAGAGAGGGAGAGAGAGAGAGAGAGAGATCGTCACCAAACTTATTAGAACCAAAGCTTCCAATCTGCAAAATTTTGAGAGGATCTTAGTCATAGGAGATCAGAGATCTCTTGTGATTACGGAAATTGTGATATTTATAAAAGAAAAGGTAGGAAATCTGGGATAAATTCTTAAAGGGCAAAGGTGTATCAGGAAAAGAAAAGAATAGAAAATAACTGTGCAGTCACCGGGACACATCAAAGGAAAGACACAGGCAAATGCTCAATGATTTAGTGCACTTAGAGCATGGTATAGTACCATTATGGATGTTTGGGTGAAAAGGAGAAAGACGTTAAGGAAATATGGTGGGGTTTAAAGGGCAGATATATTTCATAGAAAAATTGACATGTTCGGATAAGAGCTTCAATCCCTTAAAACCAGACTAGAAAAACTGCAGGCAGAATATTTTGCGTTAGAAAGCAACTGGCAGCAACGACTGATGAATGTAGACCCCAGTAAGTAAGAATATTTCACTTAGTGCAAACATCCAGTAAACATACAAAAAGCAAGAGTTATAGCAATATGATAAGCTGAAAAAGTGTTATTTGCACTGATCTGTTTTCAATCATATGGTGGCTCATTGGTGCCAACCTAATGTAATTTTTGTCTCTTAATTACGAGCAACGATCTCGTAATTACGAGATACTAACTCATAATTACGAGATAGTTATCTTGTTATGAGAAAGCTATTTTTCCATTATGATTTCTGCAAGGATGTAGAACTCTTCTAACTGGAAATGAAAATGCAACCTCAGATATAATACGCCGGTGGTCACCCTTAATGTCTTCAGAGATTTTAACTCTCCCGTTAAAAGAGTTTTACATCCTACATGTAGCTTAAGTCGTAATTACGAGATAGTAACTCGTAATTACGAGATAGTATCTTGTAATTACGAGATAGTTATCTCGTTATCACGAGATGGTCATCTCGTAATTACGATAGAAACTCGTAATTACGAGATAAAAAATAACATTACGTTGGCACCAATGAGCTATGACAATGGCATGTTGTGAAGTTGTAAAATGGTAAAGCTATACTTATCGTAGTGGTTTTTTTTTATTCAAAACATATTTAGTTTCACTGGATTACCAAATAGTATATAATATAACTAATCTGGGGGTTCTCCAGACACGGAGACGCACAAAATGATATATACAAGACGCATAGGACAATAAAATGTACAAACATGTGACTATGCGTTTAGCTAGACACGCTGACGTCGATGTAATACAATTAAACAAACTCAAAATTAAACATTCCAAATCAATAAAAAACATGCATATATACACAATAGACTTATAAACAAGTAAATACATTCTCAACACAGGAAGCGACTGAAGGGGATGTTATAGCCCGACTATATTGAAAGGTGCAAGATGCATACTGCTGGGCGCGGCCGACACACCCTGGCTGGATGCTCGATCACACTGCCACTGTGGAGCCGCCAGTGCGCCCAGCAGCTCGGGTGTTGCTGTCCGCCTTGTCATTGTTGACCCGCCTGTGGAGGGTTGACCCATATGTCAGCATTATACATGTTTTGTTACAGACCTTTGGGATAAACAAATGATCTGAGTTATAAATATGCAAGTATGTTGTGTTCAATGATATAACTAAAAATATAAGTCCAAGGCTTTTTTGTTTTGATTTTTCTGTATTGTCTCATGTAAATTACAATTAACCGCGCCGCATATGTTGCCAAATGTCCGTCAGGCCCCAACTCTGACGAGAGAACCCAAAGAAGCTCATGAAAATATATTTCTCAAAGTCACGTGATGTAAGAAACTTGCACATAAGCAAATTTTGAAAACCCCAAAGGAGAACATGAGTACACGTTGAAATGACGTGGAGATATACATGAGAATCTCCAATTAAGACCATCTTCATAAAGAGACCGATTTTATATTAAGACCGCCAATTTACAGTCCCTTTTTATCAATTCTAATTTAAATTTTTATCCCCAATTAACACTACTCCCCTATACAGACCAGACTTTCCTAGTCCCTTAGGTGGTCTTGACAGGGAAATTCCACTGTATGATGAAGTAGCTAGTATTTCTGTGGTTCCAAACTAGTTCTGACTCCTTCGATGAGACTAAAATAGAAGAAAATTTGGGGGGCGGGGTCTCTTGGCTCGTCAGCTTGGCATAAGGTACAGTCTAAAAATTATATATATATATGTATATATATATATATATATATATATATATATATATATATATATATATATATATATATATATAACATTGATTGATACTGACTGATATCAGTCCATAATTCATAATTAAGTAAGACATCTGAATCAATATAAAATACCAAGTGATAATCTGATTCAATATGAATTCATTAAATTATGAGCTTAATCAATACAAAAACTAGAAGTTAACAAAAATAAACTGATTTAAATTGGCCCAGAGGGCACTTTGTTACAGAGCCACCCTAAAATCAACTGGACGGAAAAGGAAACGTAAAGAATAATGCTCATCTCGAATTGAATCAAGTAACCATAATTTCGACGTGATTCCATCATTTGTGATGCACCACAATATGTTCACCGTAGAGTACAAGTGGAATGTCCTCGCCGAGCGAAAACATGCGGGTTACTCAGACGGCAAATGAAATGAGGAATGAGAGGTTAAGGCAGACATATGTCTAACACATGCTGCCATATGCGATGTTAGTGACGAACAGGATGCAAAGCACATGGTGCAAGATACGGCTATATAGCAGCTAAACGAAGTCGTGTCATCCATATGCCCGAGGATAGACAACACAAACGCAGCAGAAACACGCATAGCAGTAAATAGAGACTTTGAAACGCTGCATGGAAAGGAAAATTATGCATTTGTCAATTTTGATCTATCCATGACTTACAGAGATGGATCAGTCGATCCCTCGTCGTGATGGAAGATCACCTTCATCTAAAAAATGACTGTCAAGCTGGGCTGGGCATTCCCAGTGAAGTCAGCGCATAAACATCAACAGGGCGATCGTCAACAGACACGCAAACCGCAAAAGCGGCAGAAACAAGAAAGAGAAGCGCCGACCGGTCACAACTTACAGTAAACGTGAGACATACTGGAGTGCACGGCAGTTCACTGGAGGGCAGATCTCCCATAAGCACGACAGGTTCCATGCCCGCCCCGCCCTCCCCTAACACTATCATGACGGGGCAAGTCGCAGACGTGGAAAGAGTATAAGGTGACCCAATCAGAGCATGAACTTTCGCGGTCGATGTCCTCAACACAAATGCAGTGTGACGAACACTACGGCATTGACAAACCAAGATGTCATTGTTGCGTCGAAGCCAATCATATGAAAAGACAATACTGGTACGCAGGACCAGTCCTTTGTTACAAATCTGGTACATATTGCCAAAACGTAAAGCACTGTGAATATATTAAGCATCAAGAAATTGGCAACGCAAATGTAATGGCCGCCTATGGAAGGCAAAACACACAGTGTCAACTGCACAAGAAGAAAAATCAAGAGACCCCACCAAAACACAGAATTGCTTTGAAATTATACTAAAGTGTGTGTTGTTAAAGAGTGTACCTGATGTAAACAATGCAATGTCTCTCTCATTGTTATTTTCAATTTGCAGACATCGGCCTGCAGGTAGTATGTACCGTGATGCACTATCATTGGAAAATATTACAGTGGCCACAAGCGAAGATAACTATAGTGTCATAATTGGCGATTTAAATATTAATTATAATTTGGACAAAAGTCTTAGTCGAAATCCCATATATTGTCTGGAAGACGACTCTTCTTTACTACTATCTGTTGACAATCCACTCGTAGCAGCAAATATTCTTAATAAGGATTTAATTTATATAGACTTCTGGTCAAGAGAATGGCTGGTGACTTTTAATACAGTAAAAACTGATGCCTTGTTGATATTACGAAAGAGAAATCAAGTGCATCATCCGCATATTATATTTCAAGGCCATCGATAACAAAGTGTAAATCAACACAGGCACTTGGGGCTCGTACTCCGAGCTGATCTTGCATGAAATGATCATTATTGAACATTTAGAAACCAGAGCCATTAACCAGCTCGATATACTGAAATCATTACAATATACTCTGAACAGAACATAACTCGAGGTAATTTACACATCTTTCATTCGAGCTCTCGTGGAATATGATGGTATTATCTAGGATGGCTGCACGCAGGCCGATGCTCAAAAGGTAGAGAACATACAGCTGACTGCTGGCCATACCAGCTCATGGGCAATGCGAACCGCCCCAAGTAACAAACTCTGTGAAAAAACTAACTTTCTAACCCTAGCCAAACGCAGAGAAAGTAGTAGTAAACTGATTCAAATGTACAAGATCACTCATAATTTAACCCCTGAATATTTAACTAACACAAGTGGAAATAATCAAATCCCAAAAGATATAATACAAGGTGTTCTTCAGATCTCTACCATATCCGCAAAAGATTCCCTGCTGTTTTGCATGCGAAATTAAGAATGGGCCGCAGCCAGCTAAATACTCACTTATTTAATATTGGGATAATAGGCTCTCCCGAATGTAGATGCCAACCGGCAGTCGAAGATGTATGGCACTTCATTTTTTGTATGTCCGAAATTTGTGGACCAAAGGAACCAACTTCATACGGTGGTAACAACTTAAGCACGCTTTAACATGGAAACTATATTATTTGGAGCACCGTATTGTAGTTTCGAAAAACAAAACTTTTTTTTGGGGGGGGGGGGTCTGTTCAAGAATACATTACAAAAACTCAACGCTTTGAGCATTGTGCCATTACATAACTTTGAAACGCCACTTACCGTGTACTGGTAACATTAATTATCTGTTATTCTATTATTTTGAAGTAAGACTCACTATCTGTCTTGAGCTGATGTGGTGTCATCTTGCGTCCGTTAACTTAGTGCAGTGATCCTCAACTACTGGTGTAGTGATTCTGGCAAAGCATTGCAGTAAGATCTGCCTTGTCACGTCTCTCCTGTCTTTCAGCCTTTTTCTCGACAAGAGGAGTTCACATAGGGTTTGACCCTGGTCCCCAATTGTATTCTTTATGAATAAAATATGTTTACACCATCTTGTCTCGAAGATTTGTTGGAATTACAACAATAACTGAACCAACATGAGTCACGCCCACCTCTTCGTCTACCATAGATGGGATATTGACAAGTATCCCTGAGTACGTCTGGTGCACGTACGGCCACATTAAGCGACCATTTTATGGTTTATATCACATAAAGGATCCAAAAAGACACTAGGAAACACATGAAGATTTCATTTAGGGATTTTAAGTATTTTGATGACAATGAATTTGTCTAGGATCTAAGTTGTTCTGAGGTTTTAAATAAAGTTTTATCAATTTACGATGTAAATGAAGCCTGATATTTATGGAAGAATGAAGCATTGGAAATTAGTGATATGCATGCACCATTTAAGACTATAAGCCTGAAAGATTGGAGAGGCCACCTTAAATAAACATATTCTAATAAACTTTTAAAAAGATCCTTTATTTATAAAGGATATTCATCCGCAAAAATGTGATTTCTTTCATTGGCAACCACACGTATGAAAGAGTTTCATTTTGTCAGAACACGAAACCGAAAGACCTGTGAGGTTGACACAGCCATGTTGGGTAGGCTGTATGTTTGTATGATGTACATTTATGAAGCACCTGTAAAACTCAGTTAAAATAACCTTGATTCTTCTGATCGGATCTGAATAGCGTAAACCTGATGATTCTATTTCCTGATGGGCGTGCTATAAAACTATGTTTGTCCCTTTAATTTAGCTATAAGGGAAGGAGCAGGCACCAGAGATGCGTGGGATTGAATGTCATTTTGAATAATATCCAGGTACAAACAGGTTACTGTCCTAAATTGAAAGTTAAGCTAAGGGGATTGTAGCAGGTCTGACGAGAGCAATCCATACCGTTCTCCTCGTACGTATTCGCATGGTGGAAAGCGAAAAACCCCTCGGCCAGATAGTCATACTCGGGGTTCACGCGCTCGCCTGTTCTTCTGTCTATCAAGATGAAACGAGTCTGAAAACAATAACAAAGTCTTAAGTACAAGATGACTTCACTTCTTACGAGGCTCTGTGTCAATTGTGAAAGTGCTTGCAGCCAATTAAAATGAAACATTTTAATAGTTATGTTTAAGTAATATCATCGGATGCTATTTAAATTCTCGCATAACAATAGGCATATTATCGAAAATGTCAGATGTTGACATCAAACTTATGCATACATTCAATGCAACATTAAGGTAGTGTCCTACCAATTGTTGCTATTTTTTCGGCCATTTTTAAAGGTTATATATATATATCCACTTTTGTCAAGGTACGGACCAGGGTTTTTGTTTAGGAGGTGCGACGCTGCCTGCTGCCAATCAAACGGTCACGTTGCACAGCGTAGAGATGTGTGATCGAGACCTCGCCCGTGAAAGCGAGCTCGTCACGGATCTACCGCTTGAAGACACCTGTAAGGCTTGATGCGCCGTAAAAGCTGGCTAGCTTTCGCGTCATCTCCGAAGCCATGATCCAGACCTCGCTCTTCTGTCTTGAGCGCTATATACTTTTCAGGCGTGAAAAGTGTCATGCTTCCTGAGCATGCGCACCTGTAAGCTAAAATTACCTAGTCCCACTGGCGTTTTTGCCCGGCTAAAACGCTTTCGCCTTTGGTGCCTGCGGAACATTATACGGTATTTTCTCTTTATCGATTAATTGTTCAAACTGCCTCTGTTCAATTGTCATACCCTGCGCTGTTATTGTTTTTTGCCCTGTGTTGCAATAGCTCACTATTTTCACTAATATAACTTTGGCTCAGTTTTGTGTCAAGTCATCGTGGCGTTCATAATAGCCATGTCATCGTGGCGTTCATAATAGCCATGTCCATTTTCATACCTATTATCGCTCACATTATTTCCCTGTATCTTTTTATTTCCAGCTATGTATATACTTATTTCTCCCACGCGGAGGTTTTAATAAAATTGAAAAAAATATTGTTATTGTTTAGGAGATCATAAGTAAATACTGAAAGATTATAAGTGAAAACACAACACAATCGAAAGGTCGTAGCATGTCAGAGCGGTAAAATCGGGGCAATGAAATCATCAGATCTGTGGTGCTGCTTGTTTGAGCGCCGCATAAATATACGCGAACCTTGAATAAAATTTAGTGGTTTCTCAGCTTTGCAGCTACGCTGGGGCTATGCTGTTTCACCCAACAACCGTGGCTATTGAGCCATGCTGTTTCCCCGGCCCTCTTGACAACTTGAAATAAAATGCTGTGTTTGAGTTGACTTTACTGCAAAATTACGACATACGACGGCCACTTTCTCGATAAAATCTTTCAGCCAGGGTTAATCAGTGTTCATTAGCGAAGGGCGGCTTGAAACTTTTTTATGTGTCATAAAATGTATGTAGTGTCGGCCCTTTTCAGTAAGGTCAGTAGAGTTGCAGTAACCACACACATATTTTTGTTAGGTCTTAGTAACTTGCTCATTTGTTGAAACGTGTTTAAAATGGATATTCTTTCTCGTTTTGCACATTGCCTCCTTTAACGTCAGTTTAATTTATTACCTGGGCACAGCCAGAGGCACTTGTAACAAGAAAATCAAAAGTTGAAATAACATTTTTTCTTGTTATAACAACATAAAAAGTTGAAATATCACGATGTTTTCTGGTTATTACAAGAAAAATGTGGTTATAACAAGAAAAAGAGAAAAAGAGACATTAAATTGACATTAATGAACTTCCGTATATTTACGGGTCATCTGTACAGTTCAAACTCTTGACAGTTTGCAGTTTAAAAACACACACACAGAACTCTCCATTAAAATAAACAAAACAAAACAAAACATTATCATGTTTGGCCGCTCCAAACTAATTCTATGACTGTTGGTCCGTGTTTAAAGGCCTACCCTGCTCTTTGAAGGCGGATTACTCGCAATAAAAATGGCGGCAAGAAGCTCAACTTTGCAGCGATATTACTCGAGTTACTTGAGTTTTTATTGCTTGATTATTTTTAAACAAAGACTGAACTGAACATTAAAGTTTTAACTGCAAAGAACATATCAGCGATTTTCTTATTTTGATACATATCAAATTTAATAGTTTACAAAAATGAAGAGTCTTTTTATTTGTACCAACATGTAAAAAATGAACCGATCCGTCTCTCGCAAGAGAACGGAGACATATAAAAAGACCACTGAATCGTTTTTAAAGTTTAATATGCAGAGATGAAAATGCTCCAAGAAAAAATTGTTTATGTAGTAGTTTTCGAGAAATATCGCAATAACGTGAATCATACCCGTTTCACCACTATCTGTTTGTTTATACAACAGTTATCACTGTGTAACCGTATCTGTAGGTCGCGTTGCATTCTCAAATCACTTGCATTTAAGTATGCACACACATATATTTACTACGTTAATCATAACTATTGCAAAGACATGTGCCTTTGAATTTTAGACCCAGAAATTGGTTGGACATTACCCTAAACCTCCAAGCTCGGTTCACTCAGGTTCAATCAAACAAACCTTATTCCATGAACAATATTTGCATATTAAGTTTACGAGGGCTCCTGAGATCAGACAATTGCACGAACAGCAATAGTGAATACCAGGTTTTACCTTGTTGCGTCGGCACGTTCAAGTGATACCATTTTTTCACAGCCTTTGATTGTGACGTGTGAATTAAAGTGTGGGCTTTTGTTACTTTTTGTGCGACTTCTCGATGAGCAGCATTATTATTTTTTGCTTTTATCCACAACGTAAACGTTTTTAATAGGCTGCACAGACTTTCGGTGTTTATTTGATGTATAGTCTATAGTTCAGTGTATAGGCTATGCCTGTTTTCCAATTGCCTTAATAAAATATGTTTAAACCATAGTTCAGTAGAAATATAACGCAAAATATATTACACTACAAGAGGCAGCTGCAAATGGTAACATTCAACAGGAGATTAAAAATGATAACCTCACATTCCACAGGAGATTAAAAAAAATATCCCTACGGCGGTCTAATCAGGTGGTCTTGGGGCACTGGGCTAGGGTAGCAAAAGTCTTGCTGAACAGCGTTGATAAAAAGGATTACGAAAACACTGCCGAGTCGATCAAGCAAGCAAATAGATCTAAGTGACCATAACATGCCACCAGTGGCATGATGTATTGACCTAAAGGATTAAGATAGTCCTTTCTCCTATTACACTTTGTCAATATTGTACATAACATTATATTCCTTGGATGTGCGTGTTAGTGTTATTTTAGAAAAAGTCTATGTATACTATCAATAAACAAACAAACAAACAAACAAACAAACAAACAAGGGCTTCTTATTTCAAATAATCATCACTTTATTTTCTTCAATTAGACAGAAATACTACGATCACTCAGGTGTTGAGGTGGTTTAGTCTTCGTGCGGGTCTTTTTGCCTTGTAGCTTGGCTTTCATCTGGAGGTCTTATGCAACGACGGGGTATATACTTGGTAATCTCTTGATGTTTCTCTTGAACACGTTTCCTCCTTTTTGTTGACGAAAAGCCACCATGTTTGATTGAAGCCTCTAAACGCTGGTATATTGCTTTTCATCTTCATAACAGAAACGCCCGAAATTGCAATGTAACGTCACAATAAAGAATATTTGAAGGGTAACCCTCAGTGTCTAATATGAAAATATGCATTTGTCGAACGGGATTCTGCACAATACGGGTAAACTGTTCTGTGAAAAAATGTTTATCTGACGGTAATATTCGTCCTAATGTTTATCTTAAGCTGTTCCCGACTATAGTATAGTGTACAATGTCACAACACACCAGCAACCGTTGACTTGTTTGCCCTTCTGCTTAGTCAATATGGAAAAATTCAGAGCAACCTCCCAACATCCCGATAAATTTAATTCCTGAGGTAATTGTATACGAAAATGGTTTTCACGGTTTCCAGGGTTACAGTTCAATGTCTTCGCTCCCGGTCTTCTCTACTCAGCAGTACATAAAAGTCCATTGTCTTACAGTATAATGCGATGACCTGCTAATTATAGTTTTCTTTCACTCCTACTTTGACATTTTTAGTCTATAGTTTCCTTATGGATGCTGTCGATCTTTTCATGCTCCGCTTTCTTTTTATTGTTTGATGAATTTTTAATTTTACCAACAGATTACAAGTCGGGCAATACACGAATATTTTAATCGTCATCTTTGAATCTGTTTTCCATATAGTTTCACGGTGTTTGCACGTAAATCACCAGTTCATTGTATTTAGCGGTAAATAAGTATCCCCAGTCCTCCAATGCTCACACTTAGTTAGTTCAAAGGTGACTTTTGTCTTTGGATACATGAGGCAAGATATTTTACGGCGAGGTTTCACGCCATTCCACCCCCCACACATATAACTGTGCACTATTCAGGATGAGTGATTTATCTATATCACTACAATGAGGCATGTTTTTGAGAATTTGTTTCCATTGTGGAGAATCTTGACTTGCCTTGTCGTCACGACTTTGTAACCATTTAATATACAGTAGCAGGTCATTCTTTGTCACATATATTCCCTGCCCCACGTCACCCTCCTCACTTTCACTTGCTGAATAATCAGGCATGGACGTTAGGGATTTCAAATGATGTGCTTATAATTTTGCAGGCTCAAATGTGTGACAGTAGTATTTGTCCTCAGTCATTCGTTGTCGGGTGTTGTCGGTTTCAGATCAATCACCAGAAATCCTAACGGTTCGGAGATAGGTGGCTTTTTTGTACACGTCCATCATATAGGTTGGCTTGTCTGGAAACATGCACTGACGGTCTCGATCTTTTGCAAATGCATAGGCATGCTGCCTAAAATTAAAAACTTACACTTTGGCTTATGGTAACTGCGCGTGGTTTGTAGAAATTTTGCACGAGCACTATAACACTCAAGTTGCGATGATGGCTTCCTTTAGTGAATAAGTCTGTCATTTTTAACGGTCTGTCTCATGGGGGACCCTTTCTGTTTTCGGGTTGTCCGTCCTTCAGTCCGTATGTCCGTCCGGACGTGCACATTCTCATTACTGCGATATCCACAAAATGCCTTCCAGAATCTTTTTCAAAATTTTGCCATATGCTTACCTTACCTTTCAGGATGAACTGATTAGATTTTGGTGTCAACAAGACCTAGTTTGAATAAATGGCAGCTTAATTACATGCTCGTTACTGAAATATCTTCAGAATTCTCCAATGTATTTTACTTAAATTTGGCAGTATGCTCATCAAGCACGCCAAGATGAACTGATTAGATATGGGTGTCACCATGACCTAATTTGAGCAAATGGCAGCATTTTTTTCCTGGATGACCCTTCAGACAGTGATTTGTGTTGAAGGTATGTCTAGTTTCATCTTTGCTAATATCACTCACCAGATCATCAGTTACGATCGGACTTCTTGTGCTTGGGTCTAGAAAACTCTCTTGTTCCAAGTTTGAAAGTTAACCTCTAATAAATTCAATGTTTGGAATATTGTCTCGCATATCGTCATAGGGCTGCCAAAAGGTATCTTGTTTTTCCTTGCATGTACCAAAACATTTATAAATTTCAAACTTCCAACCCTGGTATACCATACGAAAGATATTAACAGTAAAGAGGTACATTCCACCGAGAACGGGTTCTAAAGAAAGATGCAATTACAAATGTTAATTAACTGACTAATTACAAGAAGCAAGGTAATTTCACAGATGACATGCTCTATAATAAAAATCATATTTTGTTGCTCCCCTATAAAATAAGGGTCTATAAAAGGTTGCAGATGATTGCCAATTTTCTTTGTCTCTATTGTCTGCCAAACGTAGAATGGAGAAGCTACATCAGATATTGCACCTTAAACATGGCAGATGATAGTGCCAGCAGAGTAAAGGTGCACGCATATGTCAATTGGCAGTGCATGGAGACACCACTGAGGAATATAGGTTCTAGTGTACTTAAAAACAATGGTCAATGAGAACAGTCTTGCGCTTGAGATGTTGCGCCTGAGATCTACTGAATTTGTACATTAGACCCAAAGCCTAAAATTTACCTGCAGATGATACATCTAGTTATTTTAGCAGAACAAGCTGCTTAGCGCACACATGTGCTCTAGGAGCCAGTGCAAGTGTGTATTTGACCATCCTGTTCTGTGCAGCTTGAATTTTTTTCTATAATATTTGTTGATCCTCCAATAGCAGGAAACATCGGCATGGGCATAGTAGAAATAAGACTGCAAGAGAGTGGAACAGAGCAACCATTTTGCATTTCTATTTAAAAGATGTCCATTTCTGTAAAGAAACTTTAGACCATTGTTTATCTTCCTCACAGCATTACGTCCAAATTTGTCATCCAACAAGTCGAGATCAGAAGTGATACCTAAATTTTTAACATTTATCGTTGCATGTATAGGAATATCGTTGCAGTAAACCCTCATCTGTGAACACTGCTTGAGCTTCTATTTCGTGTCAAAGAGCATAGTTTCAGTTTCACTGGCCACTACTGGCTGCGGGATTCTACATTTTCACTCAAAGTTTCTTCAATCTGATTGACTTTTTTCCGAAACTAAAAGAATTTAGTCATCTGCATCCAAGTAAAAGTCACAGTTTTTGCTTGTTACCATATTATTCAAATTGATGGTGAAGAGGAGCAGACTTAATATGGATCCCAGTGGTACATCACATGTAATGGACTCACTGTTAGAGATGGATCAATTGACAGGTACAAACTGTTTTCTGTATGATAGATTTGAAGAAAACCATTCCGTAACAGACTTGTCTAACCAATTGCTTTCAGTTTACAAAGTAGAATATCACGGTTCACTGTGGCGAACGCTTTCTGCCGATCGATTAAAATCATGCTAGTATACCAACCTTTATCAATATTCCGCCGAATCTGATCTGACATATATGTAAGTACTGTTTCTGTCGTAAAATAGGATGTAAAACTCTGACAGATATTTATACATTAAATTCTATTTGCAAAGGTATTGATAAAATTGATCATCACGACGTTATCAAATTATTTGGACACGATCGGAAGAATTGACAAGGGTCTATAATTACTTTCGACAACCTTGATTTCAAATGAAGTACGACCTTAGCAATTTGCAAATCAGTAGGTACCTCAGAGGTTCTTAGAGATAGGTTGATCAGAAATGTGACATGTAGTAATTAGAGCAGCAGCAGCAGCAGCCCTGACAAAAACTGAATTCATGTTATCAGAGCCTGTTGCCTTTGATAAGTTTGTTCTGCTCAGCAACCTGTAAATTTCTTCCTGTAAACTGCAGTAGATTTGAAGGAGTTAACTAACACTTCTTTATTTGTGTAGCTATCATTCTTTGTCTTATTTACCAGTTGTTTGAACTCATGAAAGAGGTCATCTGATTGAGCTTTTCTAAATCTTATCCATACTATGTCTCGTTGTCTTATAAGATATAAAATGTCCACTGAGAACCAGTGATTGAACTTTGTTTTAAACGAACGTTTCTGATTGGAGCAATATCACCAGTAACTCTCATGAAAGTATGAGTAAAGATTGACTACTCTGATTTTATCAATTAACTATTGATGACATGAGACCAGAGACAAGTTTTTATAAAAGGCTACGTGGGCAGTCTATTATAACTTGGCATAAATGAGATACGGTGTTGACAAATGAAATGTCAACAACATTTGTATTATTCCAAATCTCTTTGAAACCTCAACAGCTACAAATTCATGCAGCCAAAGTAAGCCGTAATGGCTGGCAATCAAAGAGAGTATATCTTTAATTTGACTGATCACGGATGCACAAATGCACTAAAGATCTCGTACCACTTCACATGTGTCAGCCATTTCAAATTATAAGCCCTAATTAAAGCACCAGAAGTACCACTAAACAAATTCTTAAGACACTCATGTTTAACCAAACGGTGATATTCCTCAGGTATGGCTACCTCTAATAATTTAGACCTTAGTATAACATTATCGCCGAGTTAATCCCAGTTTTTTAAATCGAGTGTATTTACGTTAATGATTGTCTACGATGAGCCCATCATACTTTTAGTAATTGTACACTTTGCGCTTTTATTTAACTGTTGAGTGGTCATTTCCTTTGACAGGTTGTATGTTATACCTGTCAGGATGTCTTGTTACCCGTGTTTTGTATGCAGTGATTAAAAAGTCTGTATTGCGGGACCTTGCTGTAAAACTTTGAATTGAATCAAGCTACCATAGTGAAATATAACGTGTTTTTCGACTTTGGCTTATATATATGTGTCCTTCTGGAATAAGAACAATAGGATCCAAGATATTTTCAGTACATCATAGTAAAAGAGAAACAGTTGATTTGGTAATTACCTTTTCTTTCGGATACCATTCCATTGAGTCAGCGAATGGCTTTCCTCTTAGATTTGACGTCATCAGCTTCAGGACATTGAGAACGAGTGGCTGTTCGAGGATTACGTAATAATTTTCGCTCATGCCGAAGCTGTGTGTGTAGGACGGATGCATTCTCCACTGGGCAGGTACAGAAGCTATAACGTCCGCTTTTTCGATGGCATCCTCTTTTGAATCTTAAAATGCAGAAATGTTTATTTATCAAAATAAGAATTTGAATCACGTATGCTGCGGAAGAAATGGCTTTAGTTGATGTTTAAACTCAACAGAAAACCAAAATGCTAAGTTAAAATAATGTTCAGTTCTCTTTGTAAATAACGGGCAGCTAATTCCTCAATTGTAAATCAATATAGCATGATGAAGCATAGTTTGGTACATGTGACTACCATTAGCAAATGTCTCCCAGAAC
The DNA here is from genome assembly GCA_964020975.1 of Hermodice carunculata. NCBI lineage: Eukaryota > Metazoa > Annelida > Polychaeta > Eunicida > Amphinomidae > Hermodice > Hermodice carunculata. Next base: position 89,361,868 of record OZ026615.1, on the reverse strand, counting down.
GATAAAATATAGCCAAGTCAAAGTAAAGAGGATTTATTGTTAGAATGTGTTTAAATGTCAGCCTGACATTAGGTCCTATTTAACAATCCCAAAAGTGATAACAGAAAAGGTTCATTTTGTATAGCTTTTATAATCACAAATATTCTAGATAATTTATTTCACCGAAGTCAACATGAATAGGATTCGACTTCCACATAAAGAAGACATTTTTATGTCATTTGTCTCGCTATGAAAAAAGGAAAAAGGAAAACAAATCAAGGTCATTTGTTTGACAAACCGCATGTTTACAAGGTGCTCTAAGTTTGTGAAATGGTGTGCAAATATGCTCATATAAAAAATTTGTGGTCCCCACGACCAGAACATGAATAATATAGGCTCAGTTTGACAGAGCATCAATCATATAGCCTCAGTTTTACTGGCTGACACCTGTTCCTGAACAACTATAAGTTTCTAATGAAGATACTTTAAGACCAATGCACAAGTTATTGTCGGGTTACTGGTGGGCTACAGATAAGGTATGGAGAAAGATGCAATTCCCTGCAAATCCATGATCATTAATATGATGAAAACAAAACAACAGCAATGGTGTGCTAGATCATGCATAAAATCTAGATGTATATAGCTAGTCTCCTATATGCTCTCTTTGCTGTCTCTCCAGTGGATGTACATAACTTGTCTCCTCTGTACTCTCCATGCTGTCTCTTTTGTGGATGTACATAACTAGTGTCCTCTATACTCTCCTTGTTGACTGTCCTCTACATGTTCATAACTAACCTCCCCTTTACTCTCTAAGCTGTGTCTCCTGTGGATGTAAATAAGTATTCTCCTCTTTACTCTCTTTGCTGTCTGTGCTCTGGAAGCATATAACTAGTCTCCTCCATACTGTCCTTTCTGTCTGTTCTCTGCATGTACCTAACTAATCTCCTCTATACTCTCCTTGCTGTCTGTACGCTAGATTTACATACAAGTAACTAGCTTCCTCTATACTCTCCTTGCTGTCTGTGCTGTGGATGAACATAACCAGTCTCCTCTACACTCTCCTTGCTGTCTGTGCTGTGGATGAACATAACCAGTCTCCTCTACACTCTCCTTGCTGTCTGTGCTATGGATGAACATAACCAGTCTCCTCTACACTCTCCTTGCTGTCTGTGCTATGGATGAACATAACCAGTCTCCTCTACACTCTCCTTGCTGTCTGTGCTGTGAATGTACATGACTAGTCACATCTATAGTCCCCTTGTTGTCTGCCCTCTACATGTACGTAACTAGTCTCCTCTATACTCTCCTTTCTGTCTATGCCCACCGAATTTTAAAAGCTGCAAAAACTATGTAATCCATGCCAAGCTTTACATGACATCCGAGATTTTTTGCCTAAAGTTACCACAAGTGTGGTTATTTGGCTTAATTTTTTATTGGAATGATTTGAAAAAAAGCCTTTCCGCTGTCATGATCTGTAAAGCTTGATACCAGCCGAGTAGTCACACTTCAAGCCCTCTTAGCCATTAGTATATGTCAATGCATAACTTCACCCTCATTCATTAAGACCTTACTCCTAAAGTACAGTTTTAGTTCACATAATATAGGCATCAGATTCATCCTGATGGCTATCGACCTGTTCAGTCGCTATGGGTGGGTATGTCTTCTAAAATCCGAGAAAGGTCTAGAAGTGTCTAAAGCTTTAGACAGCATTTTTAAAAAAGGCAGACTGCCAAAAAATCCTTAGATTGGGCAGAGGCATTGAATTCTCCAATCAATATGTGAAAAGGATGTTGAAACAATACAACATACATCTATTGCTAACCAATGTTTCATCTAAGGTCAACTGTGCAGAGAGAGCCTTGAAAACCATCAAGGGCAAAATATTCTGATGCCTGATGCCCAAAACACTCACAAGTATATGGACGTGTTGCATGACCTGGTGGATGCTAACAACAAGACAAAACACAGTAGTCTATGAAGACCTCCAGCCAAGGTGAACAAAAACAACTAGGATAAAGTGAGACTGGATCAATACCATTAGAAAAGAAAAGAAAAGACGAACATAAGAAACAAAACTGCAAGTTCCAGATTGCTGACACAGTGAGTTTCCCATCTCCAAAATGTGTTAGGAAGAGAGTACCAATGAAAGTGAATGGGGGAACCCTCTAAGATCACCAAGCGGAACAAGAGAAATGGAATTCCTGTCTACTACAAACTTCAGGATTGGAGTGGTGAAGACATCCATGTAAGCTTTTACACACAGGAATTCCAAGCTGCACATGTAGATGAGGATACACTGTTTAAAATAAAGAAAGTCCTAACAGGAAGAACCAGTAATGGACAGAGAGAAGCGATCATCCAAATACTTTGTAAATGTGTAGTTGATAGCGTAATGGCCCGTTATTGTGGGTCAATTCGTGCTATATCACTTCAAATATACCTGTGTTGAGTGTTTTTATATATTACAACGTGTATTGTCTAGGAAAGGCCTGGCTCTATGAAATATTCTGGCAGCCAGCACAGAGGTAACTTGGTGGTAGCCTGGTTAGAGCAAACGGTTAAGATCAGCTGTTGTATTCATCAGCCCAGTCTCCTATGCTCATCGCTTTATGGAGTATTCAGGGAGCCAGCTGAGAGAAAATTTTGTGGTAATTATAGGAAGTGGTTAAGAGTAGCTGGTGTATTCATCTGTTCTGTCTCCTACAGTTCTCACTTTATGAAGTATTCTCGGAGCGAGCAGAAATGTCATTTTGTGGTAATTATAGTAAGCGGTTAAGAGCAGCAATTGAATTCATCAGCTCAATCTCCTGTCGTCCACTCGTCCATCATCGTAGTAGCACTTTCACGTCTACACAGAACCGGAGCAATTTGCTTCAGCTGACGGCTTAACGCGATCCTCGTTCACTCTGCCTGGTCATTGTGCATACTTTGATTAGGATTGATTGACTCTATCATTTAAGCTTTTTCTTTTAACCCAAGTATTTGGCGTGAAATTTAAGTACCGTCTGCCATAGTAACAAATTGAACTGCCCCAATTCTGTCAGAATCTTTGAATGAAAATTTGTAGAATCAGATGAAAGGGGAGCCGCGGACTCTTGCTGAAAAGCTTCCTTTGGCGTGTCAAAAACAACTGTTGTCTGACGTGAAAATTGCATCTTATTTTCCCTGGCTACCAACCTCTTTATGCTTGATGGGAACCTGACGAAATCAACATGTTTGACACGGATTGGTGTTCTTTGTACAGGTTCTTTGTATATATATATATATATATATATATATATATATATATATATATATATATATATATATATATATATATATATATATATATATATATATATATATATATATATATATATACATTCCTGTTGGTGCCTTGAACAATTGTGGACAAAATGTCCTCAAACAATTTTGGTGAACCATCATCCGATTTATTTAACTCTTAATATACCAATCCAAGCTAAAGCATAGTTAATTGAATGCGGTGTCCATCATCACTCTCAATAAATTGGTACAAAACCGCTGCTGTATCTGTTGAACATAGTTTTAACGTTCTTAATAATCCTGAGCCACTGGAACAGGAAATTATATCTAGTACGAAGGACACTCATTATATATTGAAAATTCCACATAGAAACATACTTTCGTTTCTTTCATGCAATCATAAGGCAATTCTGCCACTGAACATAATCGTCTTTGGCTTCAAAGGGTTGACATAGACAACTTTGTATTGAGAATGACTTGTTGGTTTTAACTCGCTGCTCTCTCATATATGTCCAAGTAGGTTTCTAGCAAGATTAAGTCTGGCATTTTGTGCACACATTCTTTCATTTTGCAAATTATCAAATGATTAATTTGGCGAAGTCCAATTATTTTCAAGAAGTGAAATTTCAAGTGTTAATTAACAATACAGCCGAGGTCAAGTCTAACACTCTTCAGTGAGCTTAGTTTGATACCGTCCTCACCACTTGTGTCCCTCAGTTTGTAAGATGATATCGATATCACTAAAATCCCAGCTTTATTTGATGAATTCTCCGTCACATCGGTCCTGGCTTTATTTGATGGCACCGTTACCGCATAAACGCTTACAGGTTTATGTGATTGCGTTTTACTGCATACACCCCACATATTCATTTAATATCGCCTTTATCAAATATACCCCGACAACTTGATATGTTCCCCAGATCTTTATTTGATGGCATCTTTAACACATAAACCCCGCTCGTTTCATTTGATATTGTGGTTACTACATATACCCCTAATGTTGTAGCGCTGTTACCCCGCGTGCTCGTCTTATTTGATGGATTTGCCACCACATTTATCCCAGCTTTAATTGATGGTATCTTTAGCCCTTTTTGGCGTACCGCTTCATTTCATGGCATGTTTACCATATATACCACTACGTGCTCTTCATCCGGTGGGTTATCTGTCACCTTTATCCTGGTTTTATTTCATATTGTCGTCACTACATATATCTCTACGATTTTATTTCATTAACTTTTTGCCAAGTAAGCTCCTAAATATCTTTGATATCGGCGCAGTCCATATATCTCTGGTTTGTAATGCATCATCCCGTTCTTTTATATGCTATTTTGTCAGAATATGGTTTAGCGTTTAGATTTTATGGCGTTTATATTACAAATACATCAAGGTGATAGCGATGGAGGATTGATAGTTTTGTGATGTTGTCTAGTTTTACTCTTAAAAAACCAATAGATTTTATGTTTTAAAATGCTTGTGGACTTGACACTGAAATTTTGAACTTTAACGAATTAAACCATTTCTACGTCGAAGTTATTATTTTGTTTCTGACAGTATTATCAAATTTGTCTGAATTGTGTCGTCCAAGACAATGTAAATCAGAAAGTACACAATATCACAATACCTTGCTGTTGATACATTAACCCAAAAGTACGAAAAGAGATATACACTTATATCCGTGTGTATATATATATATATATATATAGTGATAAATTTGTACATATTGAGCTGCAATAAAATGCTGTCCTTACGGTTACCTTATCAGCCCACGTGTGTACGCTGTACATTATTAAGAATTCCCCCGCCCTATTTCACTGGAGGTACATAGCGCAAGCATGCAAGAAAGAGCATTCTTGTGTACACTCCTGCCAAAGGTGGTGTTTCTATTGCAGGTAGATGGTACCTATATCATAGTGTTCTGTTTCCCATGAATGAAGCATGTGACGTGAACGCAGCAAGTACGTCACGCTTTTTGTTACACCCCTTTCAAATTATAACCCTTCTCTGTGACGTCTCTATCCAGTCAGTTGGTAGCGTCCGTTTATGCACAGAGCCATATGTTCAGCAGATAGCTTTTCTATACGACATGGCCACTACATTGACCTGATAATGTCCCTCAAAAGATCCCTTATTAAAAAAAGATATATGTACTAGACAGTGTCCCTATTACGTAGGACCATTATAAAAGTGTCTTGGATCGTTTCACTTTAAAAGACTGTACCTTTATTAGATGGCGTCAGTTTGATGATCGTGTATTTGTAACCTTCCTTCACCATGGCGCCCAAGTTGTGAATTGCCCCCTGGGGGTCCCAGTGCGGGTGGGCGGTAGCACTGCGTATACCCATAATTTCACTGAGATCCACCTAAAGTAGACAAAAATAAGCTGCAAAGGAGGTTACCTGAGGCCAATGACATACAAAATACTTGAAGTCAACCATTCAAAGGGGTGATTTTAAAATTATGCTTCGCATCGTGAACAAAATGGAACGATAAAAAGAAACTGATGTACATTAGATTACATTGATGACAGGTTAAGCGTAGAGGTCCATGTAAAGAACCAGAGAACCCATTTTATAGGTACAAAGACATAATACAGTGGCGGTTATTTTGTTATCAGTTAGCTGGATGTGATATCTATTTGGCTTTTGTACGTCTTTGGTACATTGAAGTGTCAATGGTTTCTATGATTGTGGTTGTGAAGCAGGCATACCCTTTGCACCGTGTCGAGGGTCTCGGGATCAATTCTCTGCAAATACTTGGTCTCAGTGGCGGCATAGATGGATTTCCCCAAAGGCAAAATGTTCACTACCGTATTGTCTGTCGGGGACGGGGGCTCAAAATAAGAGAAAATTCTGCATTGAAGAAAAAAAGTAAAGATCATCAATTAAATTTTTTTCATAATCTTATCAAGATATATACATGTAATATATTACATGGCTGGATAAAAAATAAATGGAAATATCAAACCAGTAGAAAAAGCACTGATTCCACGCACCAAGGTAACTCACGGAACAAGGGCGTCATGCAGTGAATAAATTTGCGTTATGTTAGTAACAGGAATCTGTTCGAACGTTTGATTAACTGCATTGTTGCTTCTAGAAGTAAACAGCTACATTCATATGAAGCTGTTTCAGTGCTAAATAATATTGATATGTGAACTTGTTCCCAATTATTGAAATTTAGCTATTAGTTTTCGTTCGTGATAGTTTTATGAAATACTTGCCAAAAGAAATTGCCTTGGAACATTCTGAAGCGGGCTACGGTAGGTAATAAACCACAGTTTCAGAAATACAATCACCAGAAATGCTGGTATTTTTGACCGTAAATAAATGGGCATTTAGTCAACTCAAAGACGAGTGATCAAAATATTCAACTTTCTAGATCCATGTCGTAACTGCGCGAGCCTGTTAAAAAATAAATAACGCTTACAGGCATCATCAGAAGGACGATTGCTGATGTTCAGGGGGAGGGCGTTCCAAAGACAGGCAGGCGATGGAATGAAAGAACTTGTAAATAAATAAGTACGATATTATGCAATTGGTAGTTGACCCTTGCAATGTTGGGTCGGAAATCAACGCCCTTTAGTGGTCAAGACAAGTGCCATGAGTGATCTTATAATTTTACAGAGCCCCCAAAGGGACATGAAAATTTTTTCTTCTTTTCCTCGACATATTGATTATTATTGAATTTTATAACATTGGGTACCCCAGAGCCGCGGAAGGGACGAGGAAAAAAAGGTTCCTAACTTATTTCGTGGGAACAAAATTTATTGCATGGCCACAACATATATTTTGAATTGCATGACTACATAGATACTTGGACCCATAGAAAGCAGCCTTGCATTCATTCGCAACATATTTCGTTCCCACGCAACGACATTTATTCCAAGGCAATATTATATCGTTCACACGCAATATATTTCGTTCCCATGAAGTATACAAAACAATAAATTTAAAGCTTTCCCTACTGTTCCCAGAAGGGCCTGCAATACGCTCCCCACGAGACATGAAAAAATAATTCGTCCCCGCGAAAATTTATTGCCTTGGAATGAAATAGACATTTCGTTACCACACAATATATTTCCCGGGAACGAAATAAAAAATCTTAATGTCCTGTCAGGGGCTCCGTATTATAATGAAGCAGTAGGTTGTGGTATTTTTGTCTAGTTTCCAGGCCAAGTCATGTATTCATTGCGCCTCAAACAAGTAATGGTGCTTTATACTGTTTTTAGCAATGCTCTGCTGCTTTACGAACAATTAGTGAATACATGTGAAGCATATTCAAGTATGGGACGTGTGGAAGAGACACAAATACATTATAACGGATCACAATGCAGCTTATACATGCACTATCTGATGCGCGCTATACTAGACAATGCTGTATAACAAATGCTTTGTACGCGGCTGTCCTACCACAACCTGACACAAGATAATACCGAAATGTTTATATTCATGTACACATGGTAAACGTTTGTTTATAAATGACAACTGATCGCTTGATTGGCTTCTTCTCTTTTGTTGAAATTATAATTTCCTCGGTTTAACAGGTAACCCAAACATGTCCCACTAAACCTTTTAGCAGTTTCGTGGTCAACGCATGTGAAGAGCCAAAGACATTAAAGTCCCTTAGATCGGCCGGGATGCGAACCCGGCACAGATAGCGAGGACCGTAACCATTCGGCCCCGGCAATTTATCAGCGATTTAAACAATGGGATATAAATACAATTATAAATAAGATATGCAGATGACTTATTATTGCTGTTCCAAACATTGCAATCATTGAAGCAGACGATTTTTAAAATTTAAAAAAAAATTAAAAGCCAGTTGATGATGTTTGGGGAAGAGCAATTTGAGGCTGAGAAGGTTAAGTTACAGAAATGAATTACCTTGGTCACATAATTTCGTGTAATATAAATGACAACTGTGTTTCTCCAAAAAACAAAGATTTAAATGTTAAATTCAATGGTTTTCTCTGTAGGATTTTTAAGGGTGATACGAAAAACTTACTCTTTAAGCAGTACTGTCCAAGTTTCTACGACAGTCATCTATGTGCATTGTATTACAAGGATATAGATAGGTTAAGTGTTGCATGGCGTAAGGCCATTCGAAGAGTAAGGCAACTGACTGACAGAACACATTGTAATCTTATGCCTCATTTAACAGAGTTACCTGAGGACATATTATCTTTCTAAAAAGATTCATGAAACACTTTTTTTTCTGGAATTAAGAGCAGAGATGGCAAGGTAAAAGTATTTTTGAAAACTCGCTGCAGTCTTTATCTTTGTCAAGGTTGAAGAAACGTTCAGATTTGTCAGCTCAATGCTGGATATTGACTAAATACTGGATATTGACTTGTGGACCTGTGTTATAATGGATTATGAGGTGGTCGAAAAGTTGAGTACTGAAAGGTGGTATAAAACTGTTACAGAAAAATGATATACGACTGGCCAAGCAGATTGAGGAGCTCTGCATGATCAGAGATGGATTGGAGAAATAGCTGTTTGATAGACATGAAGTAATAGATGTGATAATTTTTTTTATGCGTTTCATATTTTTTAAAATGACAATTTATCATTTTAGCCTCAATTTTTCAATGTATGTATCAAACACAAATAAAAGATTTGAATTGAATTGAATTGAATTAGCAAACAATCGTAAGACTTTGTTGTACTTATCTGTAACTTTTGAAATAATATTGATACCTCTTATGGGCAATGGTTATCCAGCCTTTCATCCGAATTATATGCTATTGCAGGTAAATAAAAAATGAAGTCGTCCATTATCCACTGTGAGGCAACATGATCATTAAAGCTCTTTATTTTACAGAGACGATTCAGAGAGATCCATTATTAATTGAAGATGGTACAGCACGTTGTTGTAGCTATCCTGTTGGATAATAAGACTTTAAATGCCACAAATATTGATTACTTTACTTTCTTCAAAAGTGATTGGGCTATTTTGACCAGGTTTCCATCCGAAAGCTGCAGAACTGATCATGCTAACGCTTACACTTGGACAGCGTAGTGTGTTTGTATTGAGTCTGAGACCAATGCCATCATTTGCATGGCGTTTGTTCAAAAGCAAAACCACATTGCTACTTTTTGCGACCCTATAATTTTCGAGTAGTCGTTTAGAACACTCATGTGGCTTCAAGTTAACATGCAATTAACATGACATATTTCCTAGGGAAGAATGGTGTGTCTACAACAGCTGTCATCTCATGACCGTGTAAATTAAAGTTTAAAGTAGGAAATGCACAACCGTCAGAGAACGGACATCTACCATCAAGAGAAACAAAATGGCCACATCAACCCTTTTATTTTGGCTACTCCCTCTTAAACCCGATACTTCTGGCAATATAGCTCCTGTCTGATAAGAAAAGTATAATGTAAGACAAAGAAATAACTTTCATTCATACATTTGTGTTGGCCTACTACGGAATTTTGATTTGGAGTAATAGTTATTGCGCCTAGCTAAATGCAAAGTCCCGAGTGTGACTTGTGGGCCACCCTGAACATGGTATTGCAGCATGGTTGGCATCAGCACTGCCGGACATTGTGTTAAGAGGTATGGAAACAGCTATAACCATTGTGTGTCATATTGCGAAAGCACAGTCGAATTACAATTAATTGTTTTACCTTTGGAAGAAACTCTTGCAGGGATCTGGATAAGCCACTGTACCAAACCCAGGAACTATAAATCGGTTGGCAGCCTTGTTCGTAAGGTAATCCTGACTCTCCAGAAATTTGCTGTGGTACGTCACCTGGCCTCTGTGAATGTGGAACCTGTGCAGTAGCGCCATACCGTCAAACCAGTGGTTCACCTTGGTGTCCCCAAACTCAAACTTGCCTGGTCCATTACGATACAAGCTTCCCTCTACCCAGTCTGGGATGGTGCCTGAAACAACAGGGTGCCTTTGAGTGGGTGCTCAATGCAATTTGGTAAATGAGAAAGGTTTAATCAATTCCTGTTAAGAGGACAAAATAAACAGTTTAGGTTGAGCACAAGGTAGTTGGTGCTGTGACAAATCTGAAGCAGATAATGTGCGTGGATGACGAAAATGGTTATTCCAGATGAGTGTGTAGTGGAATGAGATACGGACCAGATTATGAGTGGGTGGTGCAACAATCAGTGGTTGATGCAACAATGAACGGGTGATGCAGCAATGAGCCGACGGTGTAAGCGCACATGTATGGACCACATAAAACAACTGGTTGGTGACAATGAGTGGCTGTAAAGTGTTATGACAGACCAGAGTATGAGCAGGTGCTACACAGTGAATGATAGGCCAGATGAGATGCATGGTAGGAATAGTACAGACTGATTCAATTTATTATCCATAACGGTTGAAAATAAATTTTGCAAATACTTTTAAAATGGAATATTAAAACTTCTTGCATTTTTTTTATATCATATTCTTCAAAGTATACTTTTGACAATTTACTATTCTTTAGTGTACCACTATCGACGCTATGGTATATCTATCAAACAAATCAGACTTAATAAACAACAAAAATTTAAATTAAAATTGTGACAGGCAGCAATAACATCTTCTAATGACTGAACTCTGGCAGAATTACGAAGAATTTATTTGAACATTACAATTAAGATTAGAATAATTAGATTTTGGAACAGAATCGTTTCTCTTTCGAATGATACATATTCAAATTATCGCATAATACAGCAATAGATTTAGACGCAAAAGGCATTCCTATATTGGTTACAACTGTAAGATTAGTTCTGCAAAATAACGGATTGAATTAAATGTGGTTAAATTAGTCTTCTCCAAAATATGTTGACGATCAAAGACTGTTCTTTGATTTAAAGAGCTCACTTATAATTATGTCAAATGAGCAGTCATTTCGCTCAGGAATTAGGAATTCGAGCAAGTTGGATGTTTATAGAAATTCCGAAATTACTTGTAAAATGAAAGATCATTTAAACTAAAAAAAAATGAACATAGACGCTGTTTTACCCGACTTACAGTGAGCAACCATCCACCACGAATCGAGACAGGAAGATACAACAATGAATTATGAAATCAAAGAATTTGTAAACCTTGTTCACTTGATACAGTCGAACCAGAACGGTATTTATCTTGCATTGTCCTTGTATTGTAAGAAGAGAAAATCTATGATTAAAAATTTCTATATATTTCATTTTATAATTAAATGAATATAAAGAATAATTTACTTCATTTAATTGATATAGATAAATAACCATACATTTAAGTGAAATGAGTTACAAGTTCTTCAGCGAAAGCAGGAACAGATGATTTTCATCAAAACAGATGTTTGCCATGAAAATGGCATGATACAGATATGGAGTCGTCGCTGATTAAGCAGTGGCTAGGTGAAACACAACACAGGGCGATGTTACTGTCATTCAAAATGGACTAGAATGATGTTATAATAGGAGGTTATATTAAACCTTTAAGTTTGATTTTGATCCTTGGCAAATTTTAGTAAAACTTCCCAAGACACGATAAAAGTTCTTAATCTAGAGTCTCCCCAGTAAGACATTCAATGACGATCTGATGATGGAAAAGACCATGATGATGAAGAAGACATCAAAGATTTAATAATTGAACAATTTAATAAATGAACATAACATGGTATTTATTGTATCAACCCTCGTTCGATTGAAATATAAAGAATTTTATTTTCTTGGACTTATTGTATACCTATGATGAAAAGCCCAAAATAATGAAATGACAAGAAGAAATAAGGTAATGAATAATTGGATATTTATAGTCATATTGACGTAAAAGGGCAATTAATGAGAACAGTTTTGTACGTAGAAAGGAAATTACGAATCCTAGATCTCCCCCTGGAACTAGCTGATTGAGGGATTATGAGGATGCAGAAAAAAGAGAAATTAGATAAAAAGTCACATCACGTGACTTATAAAACAGAAGAGTAGAAAGAATAATATACCTTTTGAGTCCTGCACCTTTTCCGGTCAGTGAGCCATTTTTGATATATCGTTTGGAAGTCTTTGGAATACTTTATTTTGCCTCTCTGTTCCTAAATAATGGCTCAAGGCAGTATTTTTCAAAGTATCAGCCGATTACGCAGAACAAATTGAATGATATTTTGAACTTCACTTTCATTGGATCTTCGCGTTTTAACCGTCTTTCAATAATTCTGGAACTGCTAGTTGGCATGTCTCTTCGGAAGGCAAGTAAGCATTGCAGCCATATGAAACCAATAATCTGTCTTAATCTTTTATAAATAGTTATTCATAATTTGTTTTAAGTGGAAACAATAACTGAAATCACGCAAAGGGAGCATAACCTTGCAAGTTGACACCGTATATTTTCATACCAGGCGGCAATCTTTGAATATATCCGTAATTCACTTTAAAGCATCTGAAATTAGGGGTGTGAGATGTCCAAAATGAAATTTGATACAGCTTAAACCGAATTTAAGATATATCAAATTCGACAACAATACCTGCATATTATTGGAGGGTTTTTTTTACGATTGATCAAGCTTTAGAGAGGTGTATTGCTTCCGTTCTGTTTATTTTAACAAATGCTCTTTTTTTGCAAATGACCTATATCATTGAAACGGTCAATCCCCCGCTTAAAACCAATGTTGATGCTATGACTGAAACTAGTTTTGGAATTTTAATTTTGAATTGACTTGCAATGATGTTTGGAACAATCTTGGGCAATATTCATACCTCATTTGATATATCATTATTATTCTGTGTATTCAATTTGGACTAAATTTTGCGTGTATCTTAACCTACTTACGCACAACACGTTTTGGCATGTAACTCAGTTTATTATCAATACATTGGCACGATGATAAGTTTATTGCATGGGAAATAGAAGACCAAATTGGCCGCATTCATTTGACCTCTGAGGGTCAACGGTCCAGGTCACTTGGCCAGCTGAAAAATTTTGCTATCTGTAACTCGGTCAATTTAAATCCTTATTCATTCATGTTGTGCTAAAAGGTAGGAATTAAGCAGTGCACATTTCTCGTACATTACATGTGACCTCTAAGAGTCAAAATATCAAGGTCATTTGGCCATTGGAAGGTCTTCACATGGACATAACTAGGTTAGTTTTCATCCAGTTTTACTCATGTTCTACTACATTGTAACAATTGTGCGCTACTCAAAGAGACATGTACAGGTACAGGCTCATAAACATGCTCTGAGTTACCCGCTGAAGACACTTTACTCTATTTAGGGTAATGCAGCCTATGTTAAAATTCTACAGAGGAACGTGGAAAATATGTGCAATAGTACTTTAATATTTATACAGGTCAGACAGTGACAATTTAGCTTGTGGACAGTAAAGAGTTTGAGCCACGGAATAGGGTAATGACGACTAGGAAGTGGTTGTAGACTACCAGACCAAATTATTATGCATATTTACAACTCATAAAAAAAAACCCACGGATACTTTCAGACCTGTATCCACTATAGCGGCAACCTTCTCTCCTAAGCTCCATCTTTCACTCAACAGGGCGGCTTGGCAGGTCTGACTAGCGGTGCTATTTAATTCATAGCCTGGGGGCGATTTCGGTGTCTGATACAAAATCCCTATTCTTGGCCTCATCCACTGCCTACAACTGCAACTTGTACGGCGTTGTATTTACGTTTTGAGGTAATGCTCACTCTGGAAAAGTCCCATTATATATTGAATATTATGTATTAACTCAAATGTATTTTTGTGCTACTGTCCCACCACCAAAATACTTTGGCTTCGAGATGAAACTGGGTGAAGCCCACCCGTGCACAGGACATCATTATTATTTATCATTTAAATACACGATTAACTGTAAATATGGACGGTGGTTCCAGGGTCTTATGCTCTTCCTTTTGGGATGGATGTGAGCATTTCTCTCTCTCTCTCTCTCTCTCTCTCTCTCTCTCTCTCTCTCTCTCTCTCTCTCTCTGTCTGTGTGTCTGTCTGACGCACGTACACACACTTTCTTTCTTTCTTCCTTTCTTCTATTGTTAGGCACTGCAAGTTTTCATGGGTGTGAGGAATTTTCTTTTCCTCTTTTTTTTTATACTTTCTTTGGTGGTTATGCACTACTTTCCCCCGCAATCCATTGCGCCATGTTTACAATGGTGTTCACCGCGAGTGGTACCAACATGCATGATACCGATCACTAAAAGATTGAGGCTATGCTGTTTCACGGAACCACTGCGGCTATACAGCTATGCTGTTTCCAGGACCCAAGTTAACCCTCCAGACAAATTGAAATGAAATGTTGTGTTTGAGTTTACTTTACTGCAAAATAACGGCACTCGGCGGCCACTGTCTGTAAATCATTCAGCCAGGGTCGATTCAGTTTAGGTAAGGGCTGCTTTACACTTTTTTTGGATGTTTTCTAAAATGTATTTAAGGTCGAGTTTTTTCAGTTAGGTCGGTTGGATTACCGGAACCACACACACATTTCTGTTAGGGATTAGGTAACTTGGACATTTGTTCAAATATGTTTAAAAGGGATACTCTCTTCCCTTTTACACATTACCTGCATTGACGTCAGTTTTATATGCTTGAAACTTTTTTCGGGGGGGGGGGGGGGTGTTTCATAGAATTTATTTATGGTCGAGTTTTTCAGTAGGGTCGGGCTGGTTACCGGAACTACACATATATTTCTTTTCGGCCTTAATTAACTTGGACATTTGTTCAAACATGTTCAAAAGGATGTTCTTCCCTCCCTTTTTACACACTACATCCATTGACGTCAGTTTAATTTGTTACCTGGGCAAGCCGGAGACACTTGTTCTTTATATAAAGAGTTCAATTCTCTGATATACATAGTTCCTCAATTATCAAGAATTCGAATCAGTAATATCCAGTATTGATATAAAAAAATTCAATTATTGACATCACAAAATGAGTTTTTAAAAGAAAGAAATTAGTATGAATTCATGGTTTCGTAAAAATGAATTCTTCATATCAAGCAATCAAAAAAGGTGCCTTGTGAATTATTCATTGCTCTCCACACCAAATTGTGAGCACTGAGAAATGCACTGCGAATTGGGCTATGCAAAGCGTTTAATCGATTCTTCTTTATTCGATACACTGCAAGTTTCCATACATGCGTGTTCCATATACATTTATTACTCGAAACATTTTCTTTGGCTGAAATTATTGCATTAATTGAAAAACATTGATTATCTTGTTAGCCTATCTTGCATTTTCTGTTGTGCGTAGCTTGTTTTCTTTTTTGTAAATTCATAGTTGGACTTTGCGTGGTGGCCAATGGTTCTCTGTCTGCATGACCAGTACGAATATAACTCATAGCGAAATAAATATATAATTCAATAAAATTATACGAGGCTGTGCTGTTTTTTTTTTTTTTACATATACATCCGGGAACCCTTATCTATACACAGATGGACGTAAAGAGAAAAGCGGTTCTCATAGTAAAATGTAGTAATCTGAGACAATTACACGTCAACATCGTAGTTATAAAATCAGTCCAATTCGAAAACCTTCCAAATCTTGAAAATCACATCAACATGAACATCACCAGAAAAAACACCAATATTTGAATATCCACCAAGCAAAACATTACTCACTGAATATCTGAAGACAATAAGATGTCATATGACAATAAAAATAACAAAGGTCATGAAAATTAGAGGTAACAAGAGTGTTCAACAATGACAGAGAAACTGCACCGAAAATCGAGGGAAGAAGACCCATCCCTGACCCAACCCTTCAGCCATCAAACAATCCAAGTCGACATCCGGAAATGTGAGATTGAAGACCAACTATATTCTTGGTAGTGACAAGAAATTATCAATATCATATCGTTTTTAAATATCTGAGTTCCTGTGGCAGCGTACAATTAATGTGGTCACATTGAGCACATGTCTCTCATTGACTTACGATGGAGATTATGGATATTAATGGGTTCAAAGCGGCCATTAGCTTCAGCCTTACAACGTACCACATAATCGAAGGTTGGCCTTGTGATGCGGCAATTTCTAATGACAAATCTGCAGAAATAAGTATAATTGCCGTGCCGCAATATAGCTCCTGAATATTTAGACATGGATAAGTTCCGTGGCAAGGCGTATTTTCATCCGGTTTCTGTATGTTAAAAAAAAATAAAAAATAAAAAGCATTGTTGAGACGGTCCAGCTAATTGCCAAAGCTCTGAAAGATGGACAATCTCTTTCCCTCTTTTCCAACAAGTTGATGTTCCATAGCTGTCTTCGAGCTGTCATTTGGCTATTGACAGTCCAACCAAAAGATAAAATTTTTGACAAAAGTTTTCATTTTCAAACAAAATTTGCTGTGTAATTTTCTATTACGGATAATTTATACGGTATTTATTTCTCAACAATACATAAACGTCTACATTTTTATCTCTTGCCGTACAACATCTTTTGAGGGTAATAAAATAATATAATGACAAAATCTTATTTAACCATTTGTAGTATTTGTTTTATACCCAAATATAACAGTTTTAAGAGATTGATCTCTCTTTCGTCTTCAGAAATTAAACATTTTCAATTACTTAGAAAATTCAGTGAAACAATAAAACCTAGAAAAAGGTGCCTTTACCAATCCGTTTATACCTTCAACTTACCACTAACAAAGACAACACGGAGTTGCAAAGATAGGCTCCGTAAGAAATATACAGATGGTGAAGGGTACTGAATTACAGTTTAACTGAGTTCTCTCTTGCTTCTTAAAAACATGACCTATGTGCTTTTTAGTTTTCCCGTTTCCTTGCTAAAAAATTGACCTACACCACACACACATATGTATGCATAAATTTTTTGACACTCATACGCACAATCAAAAGACAACACTGCTCTGGGGAAAATGTGTGTGCGTGTGCGGGCTCAATCCGCACCGCCACTATTTTTTTACTTTTAATTTGCCTGTAAAAAAAGGCTCAAAGCTTCCACGGACCTATTTCTGTTTATATCTGGATCTCTGCGGACAGCACGTATACCAAAAACACACTTGGCCACCTGGCTTAATTTGAGGTTTGTCCTAAATGTCAACATTATGAAAACTGAAGTGCAAGAGGAAAAAATTGACTAGATGATCCTCAGCCTCTTTGCATATGCATGGGCTGACTGCAATGAAGGGGACAGGTACACAGGACACACATTGATATTATTTATTTAGGAGACAGGTACACCGGCCAGACATCGGTATTATTTATGAAGGAGACAATTACACCGGCCACTCATTGATATTATTTATGAAGGAGACGGGTACACCGGCCGCACATTGATATATTTATGAAGGACACAGGTACACAGGCCACACATTGTTATTATCTATGAAGGAGAAAGGTACACCGGCCACACATTGATATTATTTTTGAAGGAGACGGGTACATCGGCCAGACACTGATAATAGCTACGAAGGAGACAGATACACCGGACAGACATTGATATTATTTATCATCGTTGCAGTCGGTTAAAACATGCAGAGAAGTTTTGATTCAGTTAACCCATTTTTCTGCAATCATAAAGCTTCATATCATCGTCAAGTACAGCTATCAAATTTCTATTTAACAGCATGTAAAATCGGTATTTTAGGGTCCGTTCATTTTATGTGGGAGTTTTGTGAGAATGCTATATGTAAAATAAACACAACAAAAAAAAAATATTTCTCACATTCCAATACTTTATATACAGGGCCACATACTCATCGATAATTTCATATTTACTCTGAAAATTCTGTAATGTAACAACTGATAATATTCTAAACCTATAAAACAGGTGCATCCTTTCTAACCCAGCAAACAAAGCCATATCATATTTATTATGTCAAAGTCCCTACATATCTTGTCGGCCAAACCAGTCTGGCTTTTCCCTAGCCTAAGTTAAATTTGACACCAATATGCGCCAACTGCATATACTAAGAAACCTATGCTTGGAAATAGTAGCATTCCACTTATCTCACCCACCAGTATCTACTTTTTTTTCAGTGAAAAGCGTGGCTTGGTACGAATAAGTACTTTTTTCTTAATTGCGGGTCAGTAGCAACCTTTAGGGGCGGTCGGCACATGAGAAACAGAGTATCAGATAACAATATCCTCAAGCACATTGAATATTATAAAAATAAACAAGCTAGCATACCTTCTTAGGCATGTTAGACGAAGAAAAAGACTTTGGACACAAAGGATCTACAAATAAAATAAGCCTATACTAATCGTACGTGATGCAGTCTATCAAGTGTCTTTATGAAAGCAACAGACTGACTGCAAAGGTGTAGGCATACTTCAACAATCTGTCCTAAATTTGATGCCCCTTGTTCTCTTACTGTGACCGTACCGTCAGATAAGTCCTCAAACTTTTATGTCTTTCTGGAGTGTAAATTTGTCAAATTATGTTTGCATTTTGTCTGCTCTGTCTTTCTTTGATAATATAAAAACATGAATACAGGTTATTGTTATTTTCCCCAACTTTCTTAACAAAATATACTACCGAGCACACCATGCATTTTAAAAGAAACTGGTCAGTGACTGCTCATCTTTGACAACTTCTCCAACTGGAGCGGTCGTCTCGACAATACACTACACCCCGTTGTAGCATAAAGGAACCAAATAAAAATTAATTTGATTTCACCATGGAATGTCTTTGAGTCTTGCTATGCAGTCAATATATGATCGAACTTTCAGAAAAACCCATTTTGCTTCAAACATATTTTAAATTACTTGATATTAAATGATACTTATTTAATTGTTACCTTTTATTCTATTTTTCAACTCGTAGTTGTTACAAAATGGACGCGCTTGATTTAATAAATTTTGTTGTCAGACGTTAATCAAATCACATAATGTAATGATTCTAAATTTTGCCGAAGTTCATTTCAATTGTCACAGTATTCCAAATTTCTGCATATTTTTATCAAAAGTTAAAAGTCCTAAAATACAAGTTTTAAAAGTCGTCAAATAGACATTTTCCTCACTTGTCCCCGATATGTTACTATGCGTGATAATCTGCATCTGTCTATTAATTCTGTTTCTGCATCATTCTGTCTTAATACAATTCTGTTTGGCGATAGTGACTGCAACCTTGAGACAAATATTCCTATATTCTTATCAGTGCAAGAATTCATAGAAAAAAGCAAAGTTTCAATGTCGAACCAATATATTAGTGATACCTCAACTGTACTGTCATGAATATCGCGAAACTTGTGAAAGTGGATACAACTGTCATTTTTAAAATCTATGTATAAACACATATATATAATATATATATATATTATATATATATATATATATATATATATATATATATATATATATATATATATATATATATATATATATATATATATATATATATATATATATATATATATATATATATATATATATATATATACACACACACATATATATCCAGTTGATGTTTGGTGCAAGCCCCGCTATCTGTGCCTTGCGCTGCCAACAGCCACCGACGTCCTTGCCTGACTCGATGAGTGCCGGACCAGTGGATGTGCTGTAACGTCCGTCCTGTGAACTTGTCTTTTTCCACAAGAGGGATTTATATAGGGCTACGCCCTCCTTCCCAATTGTAATTCTCCGAATCAAATATGTTTAAACCAAATAGAAATTTAATGGCTGCATGAAGCACTGAGGTTTCAGAAACAGGGGTTTACTGGATAAAAATTTCTCTGCATGTCTTAAACTGGCTTTATGATAATAAAATGATATGTTTCATATAACAAAATTAAGCACAGATATAATCATTGTATATGTGCCCATAATTGAATGGTGGGTACCTAAGAGAGTCCCACTCTTCAAGAAACTTGCAGATAATCTATCATACAAGCAAGCTGTTACAGAGATTTATTTAATAGCATGAATCAGTCAGGGTGTTTTGATGTCATATGTACACTTCGACTCTGCACAGAGAATACCATATAGATCCAGTTATCAAACCACTGGCGTGACTGTTGGCTTTGTTTTTGGACCCTAATTTTTTTCGCCAGACTGTTCGCAGTCTGGCATTGTTTTAGTTTGAGGAATTAAGACCTCTGCACCCAATGATACTGCTTACGCTTTCATATTTGTTTGTCATGTTTGACAGGTTTTTATTTGCAATCCATGATCAGATTAAAAACTGTTGACATCTGGAGGCACATAACATTCCTAAAAAAGAGTAGTCTCTCTATGAGTTAAAGTTACAACAAATAAAAAAAGGTAATGAATTAAGATAAGTATAAATGTAAAATGCATAATATTTCATGGTAATGGTGATGGCAATAGTGATGCTGATGTTTACATAAAGCTTATAAATATAATATCATGCTGTGATATGTTGGTGACAGTGTTGATGATGAATCAACAGCGATCAACTGAATTGAACACATGTTTCAATCAAATTCTTCTTAAAACTGCAGAGAGATCGCACATCGCGGATATGCTGGGGAATTGAACTCCATATTTGAGTGCCAGTAGTTGAAAGAGATTTGTTGTGTGTACGGCCAATATAAAACAAGGCTTTGCTTACAGATCTAGTACTATACTCATGAACTTAGGTCAAGGGTATGAAGGTTTGTAAAGAAGACAAAGGGGTTTGATTTTTGACAGTTTTCTAAAGAAAGATACACAAGTTGAAATGCAATACGTCTCTGTTTAAGGATGAGCATCTGGTTCAGTGCTATTTTGAGGGCGCTTGTAAACAGTCCATCACAGAACAATCAATATGCATAAAAACTGTCACAAACTATACATTTTTGGCAAGCTGACAAACTACTGATTCGTTTTCTCCCACTGTCTTGTAGGCTCCTTAACGCTCATCCGGTTGAGACTATCCAGCATATCCACGATGTGCGTTCTCGGGTGGCATCCTAAAATTAATATCATGGCACGATCCTGGATGCGCTAAAGTCTGGTCAAATCGCATTTTAAAGAGAATTAGCCCAGACTGTACTGCAATAATCTAAATTGGAAAGAATCAGGGAATTGTACAGAATATTTTTTTTGAATGGTCAGGCAGGAATTTTGCGGCTCTAGAAAAGATACCGATGGCTTTATTTAACTTCTTCAGAACTGCTTCAAGCTGTCCGCCATACTTCAGTTGATTATCGAGAATAACGCAAAGGTATTTAAAACTTTGTATTTGCTGGATTTTATCATAATCCAATGTGAGATCTAGTTCAGAATGTAAAATTTTCTCAGCCCCAGTGAGCATACTGTTGGCCTTGCCTACATACCGGGTATGTTAGCCCGGAGCTTAAAAGAAACATGTCGGAGATCAATTTCGAGAGCATTGGAAATGATGTTAGCATCTACGCCAGAGAAATAGAAGAGTGTGTCGTCAGCATGCAAGCGAACAGTTGAATGCTGAAAGCATGCGCAGATATCATTCACATAGAAAATGGACGATAGAGGCCCAAGAATAGACGATTGGGTGATGACGCCAGTTGTAATTAGCCTTGGTTCAGATAGGTTCCCATTAGTGCAGGTAACTTGCCTCCCTATATGAGGTAGTCTCTGAACCAAAGGTGAGATGTGTTTTTGAATCCATAATAGTTAAGTTTGGACAGAAGGATTTCATGATCAATGGTATCAAAGGCTTTTTGTGTCAAGGGTAATAAGGCTAACATGATTGCCTTTGTCAATCTCCTTGTACACAGATTCCGTGAAACAATGTAAACTTGTTTTGGGTGGAGTGTTCATTTCTGGACACAGTGCCACAAATTCCACTTCAGCCCATTCAACAATTTTGGTACTCTATTGCATATCATTTCTATATATATTCAAAAAACAATACATCGTTTTTTATACAAATATTTAGGGTCATGGTAATTTCAGCCAATCACTAGACGAAAAGTTATGTACGGGCTCCATGTTTGTTTGACCATGTGCAGAACATACCCATGCGATCCCGAGCACATGTCCGATTACTTCATCATCAAGTTGACCTTCAGACTTTAACTGTGCTGTTCTTTTATCAGACTCTCAAAGGATGCCCTCCCAGGCAAGTACTTTTCAGATATTTCAATCATATAATGCTGAATAACTTAAAAGATTTCAATATGGTGCTACATTGTACATATCTTAAGTAAGCAACGGTGCTAAATTGTGTTCCATGTCTTATGACCGCTCCCCCAACGTTGTACTCAATGAAACCAGTCTCAATCATCATCTGTACATTGTTCAATAAAGCATTTGAAACATGTTCAGTTGTTGTCGTACATGAAGCGTCATCTAAGATTTCAGGTATGTGTACGGTACCAATTATACATAACTTCGTCCCAACCGATTTCTCCCTTTTTATACCAGTCAAAACTGGTTCCTTTTTAAAAGGAAACTTGTTTTCAAATGATACTAATCACACACACACACACACACACACACACACACACACACACACACACACACACACACACACACACTATATATATATATATATATATATATATATATATATATATATATATATATATATATATATATATATATATATAAATATATATATATATACACAAATATATATATGTATGTATTGGAAAACTCTGAAATATATATGATTCAATACACTTCACTGTTCTGTTCTGGCCGAGCAGCTCTCTCATTCTCCTATAGCGTAATGTCTTGGTTAGCGGTGTGTAGGTTGATGCCCACGGTCTTGTCCCTCCTTTCCCACTTTGTAGAATGGAAGATCTTATAAAGAAACCGTGTTCCGAATTTTTCTTATATTAATTTCCTGAGTAAAAAGAGAGATTGTCCATCTTAAAGACCTTTGAGAACTTTTGAAGCCGTCTCAACAATATTTCTTATCTCTTTGAGATGAAAAATACAGGAACCAAGTGAACTTGATTTAAGCACGGACCTTCTCTATGCTATTTTCAGACCGAACTTAAAAAAAAAATACATATCTTAACAAACACAAATTTTAAAAGTAACGATATTACGTGCTACTCTGTAAAATAATAACATTTTATAACAAAACGCGCACACGTAATCTTATTACATTTTGCTGCCAGATATTTTTACAAAATACATCCTGTAATAATATTACATTGTGCCGCAGATCAAATTTCCACGGTGTTACTAATTTCTGAACTTATTTTGTCAGATTTAGGGTGGCCATTACAAGTTGCCGCATGAGAAACGCTAAATCACAGATGTTGCCGAATTTCGGCATATTTCGTTTTAAAAGTGTTGTGAGATTGGAGTAATGATACAACTAAATAGCATGGCAAGTGGGGACAATGGGATTATTTTCGGATCTTACAGTATCTTTTGACATCCCTATTTAACAAAGCACACAGACGTTCATAGATTTTCTTGATTTTGCAATATGATGCTCGCAAAAAATCAATGCTATGATATTGTATATACAACGTGCATAATGTATTGGTAGACGTATACTTCATTCACCTTTTATCTATCTGAACGGCGTCGGGTGACGTCCTTCTGAACTATGTACGGCATTGCAACTCTATCTCTCCTAGTTATGTTATGTATTCATACCTAATATGTTTTGTCCTTCAATATTGTGAATTGTGTAACCCCCTTCCTTTTCGTGTACAAGAGGGATTAATATAGGGCACTGCCCTGTTTCCCAATTGTTTTTTTCAATAAAATATGTTTAAAACAATGATCTGGGAATAATTAACTTTTTGGAGTAGTCATGGTTATATTTTTGGCTAACGAAACCAATTTCAAATTGTAAATGCTCGCTATCTTCAATAATAATAATAATAATAATAATAATAATAATAATAATAATAATAATAATAATAATAATAATAATAATAATAATAATAATAATAATAATAATAATGATGAATGATAAGGATAATAATAATAATAATAATAATAATAATAATAATAATAATAATAATAATAATAATAATAATAATAATAATAATAATAATAATTTATTTTACTGAATATACCCCTTTACGCGGGCACCGTAGGCAGGGTGGTATCAGATACAAAACACGTAATTATACAAATAAAACATCATAAGGGTAAAATGAATAGAAATGCGCACGTGGCTCCAATGAGAGAAATATAAAAACAAAGATACAAGCTAATGCATCCCATACACAAAATCAGGTCTGACCACGTGCGCCATCATTCAGTGTATTGCGCGTAGGTTGCACCCCTAAATTGGCCACAGAGGGCAGCACAAAGGTATAATGACCAGCACCATAGGATTTGGATTGACCAGAGTGGTGGAATTTGTGGCAGGCTAAAATCCGTTACACATAATTTTAATTCAGATTTTGCCATCACAAAATAGAGTGATTTGAATAATTAATTTTGGGCATATTTTTTTTCCGGGATGGTTGGAAATTTTAAGGTGATATTGGGTGCGGACAGGTGAAAATCCAACATGACTGCGTTCAGGTGGGGCAAAGTCAAAAGTTTGGTGTTCATCATATATGTTAATGCCTCTTATTTTGTAAGTCAGACTTGAACTTAATTGGTGAGCATAGTATTCATTAAAGTTAAAGCTTTTACTCTCAGATACGCCAGGATATGTTATAATGGCCGCCTATGGGAATTCAATTTATTGGTGCCACCCGTAGCGCACCACGCCTTTTACAAGAGCTTCTTGTAAACAGTGTCAAACACAAAACCGACGGTAATTCCACATCTGAACGCTTGGTCGCCCAGCAGGTAACAGAATTTTGCCACAAGAGAGGAGCTTATGAAAGAGAGCCATACTTTTTCTTCATTAATTTCTTTCAATTATCTTTCCAATAACAAAGTATGCTTTAGTCTTGTATTATTTGTTTCAGGATATAGGAAAAGGAAATGCAATAAATCTTCTTTTCCTTCTTGACATAAACTTTATATTTCACTTGTCATTCCCCATTTAGCCAGATTTTCGTTGCTACCTAAAGATCCAACCCTGGCCAAGAACTATAACCTGTTTCTATTTAAATTACTGATATCAAGCATGTATTTTTGACCAAAAGTAGAACATTTCATTAGCCGATACCAATATATCGAAGATTTTTCATCAATGTCTGGAAAAAAAATCCATCTTGTAGCTCTCTAAACTTAACTTAAACCAGGAGTCTCGTTGGTTCGAAAATGCCCGATCAAAACCAACATTTATGAGAATTTGATGAATTTCATGAAAGTAACACCATGGCAATTTTGAATCATGCTCTAAATAGGATTCGTAAAGTTTGCTGAATATTATTTGCATGATCTACTGCCTGACACACATACTTCAGTCTGTGGTAGAAATTAATACGATAGCGATCCAAGATTAATTTGAGCGAGAGCCACCCTAGTTCTCCCAGAGTTGCTGTAACTGCAGGGGGGAGGGGGGACTTTTTACACACATTACTGCTTTTGCTATAGCGTATTGAATAGATCTGATAATTGTTTTACTCTCTGCAGTGTTATTTAGCCAGACAGCAGAACCGTGGGTGAGGGTAGGTAGTATGACGCTTTTCCATATGCTGTTCCCGAATGAGACTCTATCAACATTTTCAACATTTGTGGCTAAAGTAATGTCTTGACATGTGCTAATTCATTTAATGCCTGTGTGAAAAGTACCCCTAGGTATTTATGCGTTGTGCATTCATATAGTGGAGTGTTACCAAGCACCAATTTATTAGTGCGCTTGTGACGTTTGCCAATGACCATAACCCTAGATTTATTTAGTTCTCCTTTAGAACATTCTGTATGTATAAGTTTTACATAGCCTTGAAACCACTCATCCGGCATACGTTCGCTAATTTTATAAAGTTTGAAAAAATCAACCGAAGAACTGATCAGGATGTGACCACCATATTTTAGAAACTCGTCAGGTATGTTATCCATTCCACCGACGTTTCCACATTCTAACTTTTTTATGGCACTTTCGACACTATTGCAGTCAATTATTATATCTCAAAGGACATTTACATCACCTGCAAAATTCTGTGAATCGACCAACTTTTCTTTCCGAGATCAGAACAGGTTGGGTTGTTTTTCGTATTTCCCAAATTACGCTAGTATTCTCCAAGAATGTGATTAATCTCCTTCAGATTATCTATGAGACGGGAACTGTCGTTAGGGTCCAATAGTCTAAGAGGGTAGTCATTTTTACCATTTAGACTTCTCAGGATATTCCAGCACGCTCTGGTATTTCTTGTACCTTTCTTGGCATTATGTGTAATCACCCTTATCTTATGTTCAATCGTTTTAGCCATAATTTTTGTCTGGAATTATATGTTTTCTTCTTTAGTATTCTCCTCAAAATTCGTTGAAAAGGTTTCCATTACGCTGAACCATACGTGACCAATATCCGTAAAATCTATTTGGTACTTGCCTATTTTTAATTAGATTGCCTATTTCAGCGTCCCACACTAGACAGTCACTATGACCTCTGAAAATTTTCTTACCAATAACTTTCTCACCAGGCTCAGTGACAATAGTTTTCTAAGATTAGCAAGCCTCACTTACACTCATAAAATCATTGCAGTTCCAACCCATGAGTTATTTCATCTTCAAAATGATCCCAGTTCTTAATATTTTTCATGTTCTATTGATAAAATTTTACAATTTTGAAGGATGTCTCTTTTTCAGTGCTTGTAAATATGGATCCGCATATAAAAATTGTATTATGGTCACTCCCAACACCATGAATTCCCATTTCATCAATATTAATACCCTTTAATTTTCAGGTCAAACCTTCAGTGGCTAAAGCATAATCTATGACAGATTTCAAGATTCCTTTGTGCCATGTAAATTTACCCGAACAAATACTGAACAGTTCAACACTGTTGTGTTTGTTACTTAAATAAAATTTTGCAATAAATCACCATTTTAAACTTTTCCTTCTATGAGGTCTGAAGAACGGCAACATACCATTGAAGTCGCCAACTAACAAACATTCAAATCCTTTGGCTTCAATGAACTTACGTTTTCAACTAATTCGTTAAATAATGCTTGTGTTTTGGTCATATTTGCCTCGTGACCAGGGAAATATACAGTATAAACCATGACAGCTTTGTCTTTCTCATTTTTATTGCAACCCAAAGTCTTTCAAATTCGTCATCTTTTGAGTTCAAACATTATCATCATATGACGTTACACATTTTTATTTAGAAAAACTCCAGGTCCACCACCACACTTTTTTTGTCAAATCATTACTGGACTTTCCAATCCAAGTATAATTCGGTGGACATTTTCAATGACACCATCATTCTGGTGAAAAGTTTCAACCATGCAGTACACGGTCATTTTTTTTCTCTTGTATATACGCTTATATATGCTTAAATTTTGCATATTACAATAAACTATTGAAAAGTGTTTAGCTTTGTGTTTAATTGAGTTGCATTTCCCGCGTCTATGGTGTTTCCTGGTGCATACATATGCATGTCTGCCGACCTTTACGGCCAAGTCCTCGTTGCCAGTCACCTAGGTCCAAACACAGTATTTGGCTTAGTGGTTTGCTTTCCAATATTCAAAAGAGCAAATTGTGGGACCATCTTTGTGTTTACATAGGGCTTTTAATGCCCAGGTACACCACAGACATAACAAATTATTTGTTTTTCCTTGTGGTCAAGTGGTCTGAATCGAAACCCATTGTTAGATATTGTCCTGGCTATGTGTATCCCAAACCTGCGGTTTTGGTCATCATTGCGAACCATATGTTGCGTTGGTTGGGCGTTATTTTGTGGTTATGTATTTTTCCTTAGTTTTGGGCAACGTATTTGGTTTGGGGTATTTGTTGCCACCCTGCTCTCTGGGAGTTACGCGGACCCTTGTCTATGGCAGATTTATAAGAGACAGAATTGTAACAGTTACCAACAGACTGACATTTCACATTCACAGCTTTGTCAAACTTTTACAGAGGAACGTGTGCAATATTGACAGTAGTACTTCTATATTTATATCGGTTAGACAGGGACAGGTTAGCTTATGGAGAGTAAAGAGTTCGGACTGCGGAATAGGGTAATAACTACTAGGAAGTGGTTTGGACAAAAAGACACAAACAATACCAAAGTTCTTTGCCGTATTTGTGCCTTAAGCATTCAAATGTAAGCCATCCTTATGTAACAAACCACGATTAACCTCATCATTTTGAAGTCTAAGCCAGCTGTCCTGGTTTATGAACGAACAAGATTCTTGCTCACACAGAAAGTGTAACCCTTCATTAAACATGTCTATTTTTCTTAAAGGATCTCATCAACATGCAACCTTGAGTATACACTTGAAACTTTCACAGAACGACAATTTATTAAGATTTTAGCACCTTTTATCAATAGTTTATACTCGTCAAGAATGTCCTGCACAGATTTCCACCCTGCACAATCTTTGGTGCTACGAGTATTCCTATATTATCACACTTAGCATCAATTTGTGATAGCTCGAAAAGTTTCTCAGGCACCCCATTAACACAGGCGCCTGAACGTATTCACAAGCAGGTTCGGGTTTATATTCCTTAGCAAAGTCACCTATCAATAAACTTCTCGTTTGTCGGGGAATCTGCAACAATAACCAGTGTGTTCTTATTGATAGAGCCACCTGCTTTTGTAGCCACGCCCTTCAGGCGTTGGCGCAGTTGGTGATTTTCTTCACGGAGCTCCTGACATTCTGAAGTTTTGTATACCATGTGTTTTATAGGATCAGAATTGTTCTGCTGGAACCCGCTAACTTGTTCCTGCAGACGCCCTTTCTCCTGAATTGCGTTCTGCGTTCTATGGAATTACGCTGCAAGGGCTGCAGTTCCAGATGCTACCAATGTTATCTTCAGTTTCATCCACACATACATGATAGCGCTAGACCATACATGTTACACATTGAATCATGGAGTCTTAATATCCACCTTTGTACCGACATTGGGCAATGAGACGAGAAGTCGCTTTTCAGTTCTTAGGCTTTATTTGTTCGGTTTTTCCTGCAAAATTGCTATTTGCTGTTGGCTGTTAGAGGCTTTGTCTGTGCTTTCGGATGAATTGCCACTTGGTCGTTCAGTAACAGGGGCTTTCTTCGTTTTTTAAAACGTTTTTCAGACATCTGATTAGAAACAATATTATTATAAACATATTTATTTCCCAAACTAATCGAGGAATTCTCCAGACATACAGACATACATGAGCTATGTACAGAACACACAGGACGATACATAAAGATCTGTTTCCAGGCTAAGATCACATGACAAATTACAATATATTAATAAATTCAACAATATGAATTGTAAACAAAGCGTCTGGTCTGAGTTATATACAATTGGACTGCAGCAAAAATGTCATTACTTGATTCGTCTGAAAGATCGACACTACCGTATAACATGATTTCGATGAATCTCTATCACTGTCCAGATCAGTTAATACATTTGGGTGAGCACCAGGAGCTAACACATTTGTAACAGACCTCAGCATTTGTAATCTGGGTAAAACATAAAGGGGCAGAATAGGTAAAAGTGACTTGTATCCTCTTTGAGACTGTTTCACGAGCAGGCAGCAGTAGGCAAAATATTCATCTCAAACAAGTGAGAAATTAGCAGAGAATTCTCAAGACAGAGCTGCGTGTAAATAATGTTAGCAAAGCGATCTCCGAATGCAAAATGTTTAATAATCTCATGGCGGAAAAACATGAGTTTGCTCATAAATTTAAATATCGAAAGTGAGGAAGACAATTTGACGTCTTCAGGCAAGTCATTCCACAGACTAATAGAAGAAGGCAGAAAGGATTTAGAGTAACGGTCAGTCTTACACTTAATTAATCTGGGTTGATGCAGATTCCGAAGTGGTCGTTTTACTTGAGTTAGAACATGATCTCGAATAAGGTCACAAAAGTAGGGAGGGGTTACTTTACTTAGGATCTTATATAAAAGAACTAGTTTATTAAATTCCCTGCGAATGTGAAGCGGCTCCCAACCTATCTCAGCAAGTAGCCTATCGTTAGATGTAAATTTCATTGCACCAGTACAAATTCTGACTGCTTCATACTGCCATCCCTCCAGAAGATCAGACAGCTCTCGGCTGCAGCTGTCAAATAAAACACATTCATATTCTAAAATTGGGCGGACCATGGATCGATATAATTTTTAAGGGTTTTCCTGGAGAGTTTAAGTTTGAGTCCTTTTAAGAGGGACAAGCGTCTACTTACTTTCGTGACAATATGATTTATGTGAAGATGACACGTTAGGTTATGGTAAAGAGTAATGCCAAAGCTTGTGGCTTCAGGTATTGCAGAGTCACCTAGGTACAGGGTGGGATGGTTTTCTTTATTTCTTTTGCAGGAAAACGAAACAGAGATGGATTTAATAGCACTAAATATCATACGCCACAACCGACCCCACAGGGATAGGCGCCCGACATCGGTATTCATGCGATTTGCTGAAACGTCGCGATCACAGATAATTTCTAAAACACTGGTATCATCAACAAAGAGTCTGACATCACTAGAAATGTTGTCAACGGTATCATTGATGTAGATCAAGAATAGGCGCGGACCAAAGATAGATCCCTGGGGCACCCCAGCTTCAATAGAAAGCCATGAAGAGCTTTGAGCATGTATGACTACCCTTTGTTGGCTATTGCACAGATAGCTTTCAAACCATTTGATGACGGGTGTTGTGATGCCAAGTTGACGCATTTTAAAGATGAGACTTGGATGCCATACACGGTCAAAGGCTTTACAAATGTCCAGAAAAAACATCCTGGCCTCTTTGTTAAGTTCCTAGCCATTGTATATTTTATGCAGGATGCTGATTAGTTGGTTAATTGTGGCATCTTCAGAGACGAAGCCGGAATTGCGCCTGGTCAAGAGATTATTTACCATTAGATATTCATAAAGTTTGTTGTACAGCAGCCTTCCAAAGACTTTTGAAACATTACAAAGTAAAGAAATTGGGCGATAGCTAGTTTTTAGTTGCAAATAGTTTTTAGTTGGAAACATTGTGTCTTTTTTTCACGGCTGTGTTCTTGATACATTCAATCTTCGGTGGTACTTCTAGTCTCTCTTTTGTTTGACACTGATATGATTATACTACTATACTATGACAGATGTACGTGAAAGATTCTATTTATTCGTTTATGTTACTAATGAGGACACATCTGAAGAATCATCAGCACTAGCACTACAACAATTCTTAGTATGCAGCCGGTACCATATGCAAGCAGGTCTTCTTGATTAACACACAGACTGTGGTGGCTGTTGGTGCCAACGTAATGTTATTTCTTATCTCGTATTTATAAGATACTATCTCTTAATTACGAGTTACATTCAGCACAGCAAAGAATGGCGTGATTGGTATCTCGTAATTACAAGTTACAGTCTCGTCATCACGAAATAACTGTCTTGTAATTACGAGTTACTATCTTGTTATTACGAGACAACAATATCGTAATTACGGGATATCTATCTCGTGATTATGAGATACTAATTACGCGATAGTAACTCGTCATTGCGAGATAGTATAAAAATATGAAATAACATTAGGTTGGCACCAATGGGCCACCATAACAGAAAACTTCGCTGTGCAGCAAATCTTCTTGTCGAGTTGCTCATGTAATTACGATCAATACATAAAATATCAGATAATCTGACTTTTAATTAGTTACTTGTTTAGTTATAATAAAGGTCATCACTTCTTTCTTTGCTGTGCTGAACGCAAAGTACTCGCACAGCATATTCTGCATTTTGGTTACGTGCTTTTTCAAATACCCCAGCTAACATGTGGGCTGCAGAACTACCAAAAGCACTCATCGGGAACCCAGAAACAGAATAATGTAGTGCGTGAAATGCATGAGTGAACACGAAGAACAATAGAAAGTCCTGCAAACTTTGCTAAATTTGAATAAAATGTATGTTCCTGCATGGACTGAGCACTTCAGAATTTCGGTATGTAAAGCACTCAGTGTAGCTGAAAAACTTCTTTTCTACATTTTTCACACAAAATGTACACCTGGTTTCTGAGAGCAGTTTTAGGGTAAATGTACGTCTTCGTTGTGTATTTCTTTGCAAAATCCCCACACCGTTGCAGGATATCAGGCAGGACCACTTGTGTATTCAGTTATTAACAGGCCAATTAAGCCATTGTTCTTGTATACTTGCACATAAATTATGGTCTAGTACAAACCAGGGATCCCTGAGCAAACAAACTATCATCATGCATACCTGTGACTTTTGCTTGTATGGGGTCGTTATGCTCCTCTAGATTTTCAAACAACGACTGCATGCTGGAGTGACCTGTCTACGTCGAGGCTTGTCGACTTCGATTTAGTAATGACAGCAAACTTAGTGTCGGATTACATGTATATCTGCGCCTAGCATTCTTTGACCTTCAAGTTAAGCCGTATTATATTTAGACTATGATATAACTTTGCTGATAGCAATATATTGGCGCTTGTAGCACAGCAGCGTTATCAGTAAGCTTTGGCATAACGCATTTTTTGATGTCATTAAATCGTATGCGCAATATCCACACATTAGAGGCAGGCGGCTGCACGTATTAATTGCTCAGAATCACAAATCTGTCATTTTCCTAAGCCACAAAATCTAAAAAAAAATCAAACTGAACTGATCATGAATTACAATATCAAATTACAGTATTTCAACATAGGGTAATTATTAACCAGATATCAAAATCATGCAATACAGTTTGAGCTACAGACATAGCAATCTATAATAATGCAGTATGCTTCAAGGGTTCTTTTAAACGTTTGCTTCAAATAACGACAAACCTTGGTAATTATGAGAAAACACATTTTCCGTAATTTTTTCAGGTGTTGATTTAAAATTTTCATTAATGCATGACCGAGGCATTTTTGGCAAAACTATGAGATGTACGTATTATGTCCGTGTACCTGGGCAGTTGTCGTAAACTTTGTATAAAACAAAGAATGCCTACATATTATATAGTAAACTATAACATGTATAATAGAATTTTGAAATTTGTGACGCATCTGCACGTTTCATTTTCAATAGATTCCAAATTTTAAGAATAAGGCTTGCATGAACATTGTATTTACTATGGTCAATTATCCGCTCAGCCTTTACAAAATTGTCGACAGCCTTCCGTATCTTTTGCCCCACAAGAG
Source organism: Hermodice carunculata (assembly GCA_964020975.1). Taxonomy (NCBI): domain Eukaryota; kingdom Metazoa; phylum Annelida; class Polychaeta; order Eunicida; family Amphinomidae; genus Hermodice; species Hermodice carunculata. The sequence goes on along the minus strand of OZ026615.1, from coordinate 89,328,651 downwards.
GATGAAATCATTAAGCCATGACAATATGAAACAGTTACATTCGAGTTCCAAAATATTAGATGAAAGAAAGTGTTTTAATCTGTTCATAACACCAGTTGTACGCGTTTTTATTTTTTTTTTCTTCATTTTTGAATATACGTGTTCACACTGATAAGGTTATCTAAGATATGACCGAGAAATTGAATTCTGCAGCACAAATATTCATTTAATATCTATTTCGAGATCGAGAGTCATTACAAATATTTGCGGTTGGTAAAATGACGTCAATGTCGCTTTTTGTATATTTAAAGATAAACTTTTAAAAGATAACTTGTAATGAAGAAATAGGTCGGGAAAGATGTACTTGAGAGGCATCATTTGTCTTACATATAGGTATAACTTTTGCTATTTTCAACGCATAAGGAAAGATACCTGTTGTAAGCGATTGGCAAATCACCACAGTGAGGGAGCGATGTATCTCGTTACCAGCCAAGTCTACAATATCCATACATTATCTGTAAGATCGCAACTATATTTTGATTTTGAAAACTCGATAAACTGGAGAACATATTCATCTATAACACGCTCAAAAAGAATGTGCGTGAAATGCAATTCCCTACATAGTTTTCAAAGGATCGATTGACAAGCAAAGTTATTTGAAAAGCCAATTTTATCCAATATTTGTAACATATGTATTAATGATGTGTAACATTTTAGCTGTAACGACAACGTGTTTGCCATGTATTTCAAAATGACTCAAAAAAAGGGAAAGAAAATTTCTTTTTGCTTCTGATCTAATATCTAAATACATTCAAACTCATGATCATCATCTGGATCCTATAAATAATCCACAATAAGAATTAAGAGATGCCCAGTTGTATGAACACACGAAACAAGATCTACACACAAATCGTTCAAAAGCAGAAAATATATTTGCAGAGCACAATTCCCATGGGCTGAGGTAACATTTTTTTTCCATTAAGACACTAGAATGCAAGAACCACAATGAAAAACTAAACACACAACAAAACAAAACGAACAAGAACAAAGACAAAACAAAACAGAAAAAAACAAACAAAACAAAATGACCCCCCCCCAAGCAAAACAAAACACCGCTTGTCACTGAGAAGTGTGAAATACGGCTTAAAAATTTTACCTCTAAAACCAGAGTTGTTAAAAGTAAGACAGGATTTGTTAAAAGCACAATATGAAGGTATTACAAATACATTTACATGACATAAAACACGTGACTGACTGTAAATAATAATTCGATGAGGCGAGACTCGAGTTCAGGCATTGACCAGCTCCAATGGTACCCAGCTTCAACTAAAATTTTTTCGAGATACGATGGTAAGTGTTGGCAATCTCAGTGCTAAAATCGTACATATGATCACCCAGGAACCAGACGTAAAATAAAAATTAATAATAATAATAATAATAATAATAATAATAATAATAATAATAATGATAATGATAATGATAATGATAATGATAATGATAATGATAATGATAATGATAATGATAATAATAATAATAATAATTATTATTATTATTATTATAATTATTATCATTATCATTATTATTATTATTATTATTATTATCATTATTATTATTATTATTATTATTATTATTTATTCAGCTTCCATAACTTGAAAAAAGAGCAGGAATACATCAATATAAAAGAGCATTCAGTTGGAAAATAAAAAAATATCATGATAAAACAGGAACATCTGCAAATAATGTCAAGTGTAAATTAAAAAGCCTTGACAAGCATACTAGCTGAAATATGTCCATAGTCCCATGGATGTTTTAGGTGAAATGACCCGGTAAAATCAGCCGTCTATACCCTTTCTGGCCAAATAAAGTAAAAATGATTGATGTAAACATATGTAAAGTATATATCTTTGGAAATATCATGATCTAAAGATTACAAACAACATAAAATCATGACCCTTTGATATAAATTGTTGTATAAACAACTATTTCTTTGATCTCCAAACAAAATGTAACATGGACATACAAATGTGGAAATAACTACTTAATGGTTTTCTCAAACTGCAAATTGTTTCCACAGAGTTACTGGTCACATGTGTGGATACAAAACCGTCCCATAGAATTTTTAACACGGTGTTCGTTTTGCAGTAATGGAGCCTCAAAGTTCCTGCCACCAGACATAATGGGTTTGTAAGGTTTAGCTCTCCATAATTTCAAAACAGACACCGTGTTAAAAAATCTATGGAACACTTTGTAGCCACATATGTTGAGAGTAATCCGGTGAAAACAGATTAAAGTTTGGTTAAACCAGTAAGAAGTTATTTCCACGTGTGCATAACCATGTTTCATTGAAATTCAATATAAAATGGTTGTTTATACAACACTTAGCACAAAATGGTTATGTTGTTTGTTTATTCACAATCTGCTGGTTTTAAACTTTTCAAAAATGTATACTTTGCATATGTTTACATGCATACTTTTCGGGAATACCATATACAAGTGCCTATAATTCATTATTGAAATGAGTAGTGGGCAAGTTAGGTTCCTAAATATGTTTATTCACAATCAGTTTTGTTTTTGTTCTGAATGTCATGCATCATTGGCTCCCTTTTGTTCTGCCATGAGCACTGATTTCAATGGCCAGGGTGTGGTGTCAAAATTTGTCAGAAAAGTGTGCCACTGGCCAGTGTGAGCACAGACCAACATGGAAACCACACGTAACCGCTTAGAAGATGGTAGAAAATTGCAAATTGTGGGACTTTGCGATCGTGCTGGCTGGTCCCAAGCAAGGGCTGCTCGAGAGTTCATTGTTTCATGTTCTGTGGTTTCAAGATTAATGTCTGAATACAGGGATGGAGACCTATCCAGTGGTGCTTGCCCGTTTTACAGGCACAACAAACTGATCTGTAGACGTTCACCCATCCCCAAGTTACCATGTGCATGATGTACAGGACACCTTTAGGTATGACTGTGATATGCTGCCGGTGATGCATCGACTGACAAATTTTCTTCGCTGACTTGACTTGGGTTTGTTCTCTACTGTCTGTGATCATTGGGCACGACCACCATGCAACAGTGGTCAATGTTGAGTATTGGAATAAAAAAGTCATGTCATGCAAATTTCGCTTGATTTTTTACATTACTCCCCAAAGCAGGATCCATCATATATAGCATTCCCTAAAATATTTCCATCAGTATACATGCATGTGTACCGTGTTAGAACACGCATTGCAAATATGCTGAACAACATCATTAGAATATAAACATCGAAGTTAATTTGCATGAAGCAGACAGCCCGCTAGAATTGGTATCGTCTGTGGCCCATGTGTGGAAGGCTACCACATTTCAGATGTATGGACTTGTCCACTTCTTACCGGGGTATATCAAAGTAAATGAGCCAAAAACAGCCGATTTCGAGAGGGGAATGAAAACTTTGACCATCAGGAGGATATGACAATCACATTATTGTTGTTTTCGTAAATGACTTCAAACTGGCTCAGCGCATTGCATTTATTGGTCGATCGGTTATGTAAAATGTGTCTGTGAGCAATCAGTCGAATTTACCTCCTCACCCCAGTCACGAAGTTTCGTTCTATTTTAATTCACATGTACCCCGTAATTAGGGGGTGGAAAGTCGCCAAAATACTAGAAAAGGCGTACCCTTACAATTCAACTTGGTCAAGTGCGCTGCACACGCAGTATGAATATCTTATCCAATGCTATTTGACAGTTATTCGGTCCTTTGTAACCAGGTAAGCAAACTAGTACATTTAACGTTGCAACTAGTGGCAGCATTATTCCAATGATTTCTCACACATTCATATTAATCTTAAAGAAAATAGTGAAATATAAATTAGAGATTGTCATGTCACAATACCTAACAAACATTAAAAAAAAGAAGCTCAGTCCGCTGATTATGGATCGAAGATGAGATATGTGAGAGATGAAGTGAAGTTAGTACCTACATGTGCGTAATAAAAAAATACTGGACCTAGAAACGGGAGGTACTGAAAACGCAAGGGCACAAGGTAATTGTAGTTAAAGTGGGAATAAAAACTGTAACATCATCGCGCTAGTCATGGCGTTTTCTATTAGCCTTTGTAACAGATATTCGTGTCTGATCAAAGACTGCTCCAGGGAACCAATAGAGAAGGTTATCCAAATGTAACAATGCACGGTGTCATCACACATACAACGTCGAAGCTAATGGATTCTCAACACATCCATTGGCGTTCATAGGCGTTCCGTGTTTTCTTCTATTTTTGTGAAAACTCGAATGCATCCTATAAAAGAATATTGTTTTATATCAGTGACAGGACTCTTGTTTCAGATGTCACCTCGTCATGATCATCATCTATGAAGACCGCCCCTGTGGCATTGTGTATGCCGCATGGAACATTTATTGTCTTAATATTGTCACATTTACTGACATTCACTGCCATGTGGCACTGTTTTTGGACGAAAGCCCAATTTCAATTTAAAGCAAAAGTCAACCCTAGAGGCAATATGACGCTAATCATCAACAGAAACATGGTGATGTGAAGCTATTCAGACCAGGCAAACAGAACTGAAATCATGTTCATTAAAAGTGCTCAATGTAATATGCCAAAATATTACCTGGAGACAGACTTTTTGCCACAAATATATCCCACAATGCGGCAATGATGACATAACAGGCCAATTAAGCTCATTTGAATTTTTTGGATAGAACACAATTTGTGTAGGTGGTGAATAACCAGTCACTTTAGCATGAATTGCCATTGGCTACATGCAGTGAATAAACACTGTTGGCACGTTGATATGAAATCGTCACTCGCAATATCGCACTGTGCAGGCAGTTATCTGTGTCCTGACTGTTTCTGTGTGGAACTGATATTTGACCAAAATGGATGCAATTTGTTAAGGTGATTTGTGGATTCCAAATTTTATTTCCATACATCTTCTGTTCTGCTGGTCTGATATGCGGTGTATTTATATCCCCTTGTTTCAGCTATTCCTGTCTTCAATTACTTTCGGCTTCGGTTGAATTTGACTGTAAGTATAATGCGAAATAGATGTCCACTTTAAAATTTGTAGTCAAGTTTAGTCAATTAATAAGGGTCTAAGACACGGTGAGGGTGCACATTGCTCACGAGCAAATTCGCGAGATCGAAAATCTCTCCGAAAAAATGGTCAGGTAACCTGACATGTAGAAGCTCATTGGTCATTATCTGCCCCTGATCTCCAGTCTTTTTTTTAATAGAAATATGGGGACTGAGATATTATCAGGTGTCTCAAAGAGATGATCTTGCATGTAATTGTGCGTGGAAGGCTGATTTTACAAACAGTTTGGTCTTTGGACATGACTTTTTTTTCAGGGGCAATTCCCGCCTGGGTAGAGGGAAGTCTGTACCGCAATGGACAAGGGATGTTTGAGTTTGGTGACACCATGGTGCAAAGCTGGCTCGATGGGGTAGCTCTGGTACAAGTTTTTTCACATCTGTGGAGGTGTGGTGACATACCGCAGCAAGTTTGTGTGGAGTAGCAAGTACCTCATCAACAAACAGACCAACAGGGTGGCGATAAATGGAATAGGTAGAGTGGCTTACCCCGACACTGGAAAATCTTTGATCGAAAGGTAGGCACATATCTAGATTTTTATTTTTGATTTCAAAGCTTATTATTTTATAAAATATTGGTACACCATTTCAAAAGGACTTTAAAGAAACAAATTAAGTGGACAACTGACCATTAATGAAGAGAAATAGATGCTTTATAAATGAGCCGCACAGTTTACTTTTTCATTTGTCTGTCACGAAGCGGATTCAATATTTTGTAACGCCAAAGAATTTTGGTCTGTTTTTCGTGGTGCAGCCACTGTTTTGTGTCGACCGATAGGTATGGCACCTACTGAGTAACTGCTTGTGATCATTTGCCTCACCATTTTCTCTTTCAAGATTTACGTGGGTCGGTAAAGAAGTGTCAACTTTCCCGCTGTTTAGATGACTTTTCTCTCCTGAACCCTAATAATGATGATAATAATGATGATGATAATGATAATAATAATAATAATAATAATAATAATAATAATAATAATAATAATAATAATAATAATAATAATAATAATAATAATAATAATAATAATAATAATAATAATAATAATAATAATAATAATAATAATAAAGACTATTTACAGGGTACGATTTTGCTAGTGAAAACGTATCCTGGTCAAAACGTACCCTAGGTACATTTGAGTGAGGGTACGTTTTGACCAGGGTACGTTTTGACCGGGACCCGAAGAAGCACACTGCGCTCCTGTTGCCACTGTGTCCTCATGTATCTTCTTCGGTGATAACCCTTTGATATCAAGGTACTGGCCAACTTTTTCCATTTTCTAAGAAAGTGGTAACTTGCAATTCTCAATCACACTGAAAAATGAAAAATAACAGTTACCAACTTCAAACTTACTGTGTACCAGTTCAAAGAGTTGCACTGCACATGAATGAAATGGGAGCCCAATGACTCAAATCCTTCTACCTTACGGCACGAAAAAAATCAATCTCTCGTAATTCATGCTTGGCGTTCAATTGATAAGTCTCAGTCTGGATCTACTGTCTCTCCATATTGCAAATCTAAAACCAGTCATTTCAACATTTTACTTTTTAAGTACAAAATTGGGAATACTGAAAGGTGTCTGTCTGTCTGTCTGTCTGTCTGTCTGTCTGTCTGTCTCTCTGTCTCTCTGTCTCTCTCTGTCTCCCTCTCTCTGTCAGTCTCTATCTGTCTCTCTCTGTGTCTCCCTCTCTCTGTCTGTCTCTGTATCGCTCTGTATGTCTCTATCTGTCTCTCTGTCTCTCTTTCTCTCTCTGTCTGTCTATCTCTATCTCTGTCTGTCTGTCTGTCTGTCTGTCTGTCTCTCTCTCTCTCTCTCTCTCTCTCTCTCTCTCTCCCTGTGCATCCGTCATGTTTGCCCCTCAAGATCCCCGCTGTTCCCTGGGTGACCTCTACGATCTTTAGAGCTTCACATTATTTACTAACAAATAATTGAAGTTATGAGTAAAATGGCGAAAAAAGGTCCGGATGTTGAAAGATAGTGCGTGTTTGTCTATCACATGAGAGTGGGAATCTTGTTCCCCATTACAGTGATACTTGAAGAAAAATTGAGTGAGACTGTATTTCCACATACAATGGAATCACGAACACCATGTTCACAAATTAAAAAGACAAGTGAAAATGATATTTCAATCCTATATTACTTGTAAAACCTTTAACAAAATAAACTCTTTTCCAGGATACACAGTAAATAGTAGTTGGGAATAGATTCAATGACAATTCTAAAAACCTATAACCCCTCTCCTCCGACACTAAATGTGCATCTGATTGTGAGTTTTTTTTATATATGAAAGGTGCACACGAACTTCCTGAAATTATGACGCACATTTTGACAAGTTCATGAAAAGGTCGAATGATCTGTACTTTCTATAAAACAGGGCAAACATTAATTGATAATCAAATACGCGTGTCTTATCTTTCAACTTTGGAACAAACAGGATTATTGTTATTGATATAACTATGCTTAGATAATATCTTGTAAAATGGTGCAATGGTAGGTTAGGTGGTGTTTATTCACTTGTTAAAAACACCAGATCCACACAGAGCACTTTGGCGTACACCTGCCAAAACTCAGATTAAAACGCTTTAAGCAAATAAAAAAGAACTTCACTAATTTTTAAGCAGGCTATTTCCGAAGATCGTCAAACCTGATCAAAATATGAAATTTCATGGATCTGTTGTAAAATAAACATTTCTATTTCCTTAATGCATGTGAAACGTAACTTGCATGTTCAGGTCCCGACGTTTAACTAAACTAGAAAAACAACAAAAATGGATTTGCGCTGCGACATATACACATATTGTTTCTGCAAGAAGAAAAAGGAGAAAAGGAAAAGAAGGGGAATAGGAAGAAGAAGAAAAAGAAAGAGAAAAGACGATGAAGAATAACAAGAGGAAGAAGAAAGAAAGAATTTCATTGAACCTGTGCAAAATTGTTCCCAAATTTGTACAGGCGTCTTCGACTTTCCATACATGACATGAATGCAGATGTTTATTTAATCACTAGCTCACAACGTTGACATTTTAGTCAGACTTGAAAACTTGGATAAAAGCGTTAAAAAGATTTTAAAATGTTAACCTTAATACTCTCTAATCTATGATATTTGGAACTACTAGTATAAAATATGCTTTCAGTGTATCATATGTCCTTGCAGGTCAATTGATCTTCCCAGATAATTGTTCTATAGTGTTTGAAGTGGCCAGCCTGTAATGGGCCTGACAAACGAAAATGCCTTTCGCTCGGGAGATGATACATTAACATACTTTGTGCGTCAACTATAAATGTTAGCAATCTTTTGTAATTGTGTCAAATATGGGGAACCATCTGGAAGTGCCCCAAGAGATTTATTTTCAGATCTAGTGGGTTAATCAAATATTGTTATAAGGTCATCTCTGGTTTTTCCGTTTCGTGGACACATACTCAAATGTAACATGTATAACTAGAAAAGAGGATTTGCTTCAAAGTAAATTAAATTGTCTGCGTGACTACAAAGGAAGGTTTTGCCTAGTACGTTCAGATTGAAATTGGAAAAGCTAAATAACAGAAAACACGAACTTTAGATAAAAACATGTAGTAAATAAAACTCTTGGCATGAAAAGAAAACAGATAAAAAGGAAATGCTAGACGGAAAGAAAGAATTCTGAAAAAAAAAACAGAATGTCAAGTGTCATAAAACAAAGATTTGGAAATGTGGCGAGAAACTCTAGCTATTTTCTAAGACTCTAGACCTTTTATGCCTATTTTGATTCATTGATGGATCACTTTTCACACTTCATCATAGACTGATGACAAGGTGCTCACCATATGGTAACATGAAAGTGTTATATCTAACATAAGTGCAGACATGAAACCCTAGTGATGTACACATGCATATAATTGACTGCTGAAGACAGGCCATTGCCTGTTGCATGTCTGGCTTATCACAAATATGTACAAGTCTGCAAATGTTACTCCTAATTTGCATTATTGCAATTTCACTGATAGGGCCACACAATGTTAAGAGATTCTAGATTTAGGGGCGTTTGAGTGCTCAGCTCTGGACAAAATTGATAATGGGGATATCTAGGATGTAAAGTCGTAAAGGCACATCTGTGTGTCATAGATTTGAAGACAGATATTCAACATTTTAAGTTTTTAATTTTACAACTTTTGCCGCGGTTCGCTGGAGTGGACTGCAGCACACACATATGAACTAAAGCTAAATAACACCCCAACCTGTAATAATTTTGAAGATGTTCAACATTTCAACTTTTCAAGTGCCTCTAATTAGCATAAATGTAAATTCTTCAACTGCTGTTTGCTTTTTTAGGCATTCCAGTTATAACTTTTTTAATAGCCCTAATTTGCATAATTGTTGAAACTGTCACCCTTTTCATAAAAGAAGCAAGACTTTATGTATGGGAGCATAATCATGCCAAGTTCAGAGTTTGTACCTGTTAGATAGTCTTCAAAAATGACATACACATTGGCTGGTAAAGAAAAAAGAAGAAAGACAGAAATAGATAAAGAATTTTTAGATAAAGAGAATGTCAGTGTTGGCACATAAACGGAATTATGCAACAACAGTGCCCCAATCAGCAGGAAGGCCAGGGTCAACTCCAACAGCCCATATGTCCAGGCTGTATATTACATATATGTAAATTATATATATATTTATATATTTATATATATAAAATTATATATATATATATATATATATATATATATATATATATATATATATATATATATATATATATATATATATATATATATATATATATATATATAAACACGGAACATCTTGTGATGCTCAGCTGCAATGCCAGTGTCTATAGCATAATAGATACCAGTATTTTTAGAGTCATAATAATAAAATTAAAGTCAATGGCCGGAAAATATTTGTTTATGTCTTCATTTAGGTTTTGGTTCTTTCCTTCCGTTATGTTGGGAGAGTAACAATTAAAAAAATAAATAAAAGTTGCATCTATATACATGCAGAATATTGTTTTGGTTGTAGTTTGGTAGGTTCGGGGAAATTATTGACTCCCTTAGTTGATGTACTTTAAAAGTTGTTGGAAGATACGGCGCAACAATTTTTTAAGAATTGATTTTGAAGATGACTGACCAATAAAGTTTCATTTTGAGAACGATAGCTAGAGGTTGGCAGTAAATTTAGTTAACCAAATAAGGTACAAGTCAATCATTGTGGTAATATTTGTTTGAATAATAACATCTTTTCTATCTTTTCGGTGTTTAGAGTTTGTAACACTAAACACCAAAAAGAGCTAAACGGAGCCAATTCTAGCTGATGTTACAGTAACACTCTTTCTTTTGCTCAAATGTAATCCCAATAATACAGAGTACTAAACAAATAAGATACAAGTCAATAATTCTGATAGTACTATTTTGTTTAAATGATTAATATAACATCCATCATCTTCTTAATTAAATTTCACAGCATGGGAGTTGTGTATTGGGTAAAAATACTATATCTGAGTATGTTCAATATATGGATGTGAGCTTGGGCGTGAGAAGATTTTCGCACGTGGTGTGGGAAATGCAGTAGCTGGAAAAAACTGTTATTGTGCCTAACGAGTTTCACAAGAAAGAAAACGGTCGCACAGCGCCGCCTCCACATTTCTTGCCCTTACCTCGTCGAACTATTCGGCATCTACAATACACAAAAAATCACTATTGGCAAAAGTCAGGTATTCACTAATGGCAGGTAAAATAAGCTCCCGATATGCAAGCAATTTCAAATCACACACTTATTTCACCCGATATGCAAGTAATCTATGGCTGATACCCATCGGGCGAAATAAGTGTGTGATTTGAATGCTTCCTATAAGATATGATGGCCAAAAATGGTGAGCCCAAAGAAAGTCAGGGGTTTATAACATTTTATTCTAGTGCAGAATGTATCCAGTTGAGTAAAAATTCCTACAGACAATGATATGCACATGCTGTCGATGGAAAATTTATAAAATGTACTTTTTAAACTTGATCAGGTATAGAACTAGTTTATATTTTGTTTTCCATAATAATTAGAATTGTAGTCCTCCTAATACGGGTCCCTGTTCTAATAAGCCCACCCCACCTCCCTAGAATAAGAAGCACTTAAATACCCTAACCCAATACTCAGAATTCCTGCCGGATAGAGTTGTGTAGGCCTATTCCCATTGGATTACATGTTAAAGCAACCTTAGCCTAAAAGTATAAATTTTAAAGGTCTCAAAAGCCCAGTGTTCGATATGAAAATATTTTCTCATCAAAGATCAAGGAATATCCAAAAAATTGCTTTCCTTTCTGTAAATGTTCAGCCTGTGCTTGCCTGCTAAGCTGACTCTCAGACCAGTTTTGACTGGGGTCCCGAGCCCAACTGTCAACGGTCCAAGATCTGCAAGCTGACAATGCCTTTACAGGTTACATGTTGCTAGGGGACGTAAATCAAGTGTTCGACATTCAACATTCAGAGTAGCGAGGTATTCAGAGATGGCAAATTCCAACACTTGGCTCTCCTATTGAATTACATACCAAAAAATGTGTTCTAGTAACAGAAGTTTTCCGCTATCAGAGGTGTTCAGCTCTACTGTACTATATTGTCCACAGGCCCATTTCCCAGGGTGGCCTACATGTACCTCGCCATCATCAGAGTTATACTCTGTCGTAATATTTGCCAACATTTTGCTTTGACTTCCACTATATGTTTAATATTTAGTGTGTCCGCAGAAAATTCAAGGAATATACAATTGCGCGGTATCACATTGTGAACATGTTGATAATAAACACCATGTTAAACATTTTCTTTGTGGAGAACACGTGTATAGCTACACATTGTATTCCCTGTCTTTGATAAAAGCTCTGTTTTACCAATCGTCCAGGAAGGTTCATTTAAGGTTCCATACACAAGAAGGCAGGACTTAGAACTACCTGAGCTTGAGTGTGTATGGGTAGAAATCAGATCAGAGAGACGCAAATGTTTAATCGGAGTCTTTTATAGACCTCAACCGACAAGTTTTTTGGGGAACAGCTAGAATATTCAATTGATTTAGCTGAAGATGCAAATAGACAATGTTATAATAACCGGTGACTTTAACGATGACCAGCTACCGGCACCCGGTAGCAATAAACTGTGCAAGATCCTTGATTCAAATAACCTTACTCAACTTATATCTGATCCTACGAGAGTAACTCAAAACTCAGCGACCTGTCTTGATATAATGACAACTTCTTGTCTTGACATTGTAAGTTTACAAAGAACGATTTCCATAGATTACAGCGCCCACAAAGCTGCTTTCTGTTCAGTGCGCTTTAACATAAAAACACATACTGCTTATAGGAGTAAAGTTTCGTTATACGACAGTGCTGATTTTGGGGGCTTAAATGACTCTCTAAATTCCATAGATTGGACAAGGTTTTTTCTTGACTGTAAGAATATTAATGATATGGTTTTAAAATGGACAGATACATTTATGGACAAAGCCTATGCTTTTGTTCCAAACAAGTAACCGTTCGGCCAAACGATTCTCCATGGTTGTCTGCGGCACTCGTGCGGAAAATTAGGTGTAGAAACCGTATTCACCTTAAGGCCAAATCCAAAGACACGCCTGAACTTTGGGAACGCTACCGCTAAGTCAGAAATCATGTGAACAATAAAGGAAACAAAAATACAATATGAAAAAATAAATTGTGGGACCAAATTGAAAATAGTACTGATACATACCCCAAATTATGGTAGAAAATTGTAAAGCAACTACTTTGTGTAACAGGCAGTAAATCGGCAGTTTACCCTCCTCTCAAGAAAGGGCCTAATATCAGAGCTGACTGCCAGGATAAAGCTGAACTGTTTAACCTGCACTTTTCGAGTTTGTGTCAGGTTGACGACTCCACTGCTTCTTTACCGGTACTAGAGTACTCGACCGAGTGTCGCACAACTGAAATAATTGTGAGTAGACTTAATGTTCATGACATCTTAATGTCTCTCGACACCGGTAAGGCGAGTGGTCCCGATGAAATCAGCTGCAAATTGTTGGAAAAAAATTACCCTGCCAAATCAATTAACCTACCTCTGTGTGTGATATTTGACCAATCTTTAAACGACTCATTATTTCTTGATGAATGGAAATATGCCAACGTTACAATTATCTTCAAAAAGAACTCAAAGCAACTGAAAGAAAACTACAGACCAATTTCACAGTTAAGCTGTGTCGGAAAAGTGTTTGAAAAGTGTGTTTTCAATGGTGCTTATAATTATCTCATTTCTAATGACATACTGTACCGCTGGCAATCAGCTTATCGCCCCGGTGACTCATCTGTATGCCAGGTGTTAGAAGTTTACGATGTTATTTGTGAAGCTATGGATGAAGGTAAACAGGTTAAATTCGTATTTCTAGACTTGAGCAGGGCCTTCGACCGAATATGGCACAGTGGTCTGTTACACAAGTTGAAACAAATTGGCATAAGTGAAAATCTACATGACTGGTTTAAAAGCTATTTGTTAAATAGAAAGCAGAGGGTTGTTATAATTGGACAATATTCAGGTTGGGCAAATCTAGGTGCAGGAGTCCCACAAGGCTCAATATTAGGTCCCTTCTTATTTTTAATTTACGTAAATGACCTTGCTTCAATAGTCGAATCCAACATCCGCATGTTTGCAGATGAGACGTCCTTATTCCTAATCAGTGACAGAGATGACGCAGATATTGTTCCATGACGCTAAACGGTGACTTAGGGGCAATTTCACGATTGGCAAATCATTTTTTATACAATTAAACGAGAAGAAAACTGCACTCCTGCACATAAGTAGACTCAAACAACACAATTTCCCTGTTTATCTGAACGGTAAAAAGTCGAAGAGCTAGACAGTCACAGACATCTTGGAGTCACATCAAATAGCAAAGGTACTTGGCATGATCACATAGATTCCATTTATTCCTCTGCAATGAAGCGTGTAGACTGCTTGAGAAAAAGTGAAGTACATCTGAACTAGAAGGGTACTTGAAAAACTATATTTCGTATATATTTGTAAGACCTCTAATGGAATACACAGATGTCCTATGGCACAACTACACCGAGGAGCAATGTGCCCGCTTAGAGCAAGTTTAGCTCAAAGCCGCGAGAGTAGAGTTCGTAGCGAGCCGTCATGCCCAAAACACACTTTTTTTTATTTATAAAGAAACACATTGGGAGCCTCTGTATTGTCGCAGAAAAAAAAAACAAGCTTGTGTTCATGTATAAAATAGTTCACGGGATAGCGCCAGCCTACCTAGATTCCCGCATCCCCCAGGTTATTCCATCTGGGCATAATCTTCGGAACGAAAATGACATGCCTCTTCTCCCATGTAGAACAAAATTGTGGCATGACTCTTTCTTTCCCTCTGCGATTCAACTTTGAAACTGTTTGGATACTGACACAAAATCAAAACCAACAGTAGCATCTTTCAAGAGAAAACTCAACAGTACATTAGTTAAAATCCCTGCATACTACTCCCATTGTGAGAGGCGCGGACAAATTGTTCATGCTCGTTTGCGCACGCAGTCTAGCTCCTTGAACGATCATTTGTATCGACACAACCTGGTTGACAATCCTAAATGTTCCTGTGGTAAAACTGAAACAACAAAGCATATACTCCTTCACTGTCCTTTTTTCGCCTTTCTAAGAGCACAGCTATTTACTGGCCTACCAGACTCTACCTCCATATCGACTGATACCCTTCTCTTTCGTGACCCAAACCTCACTGACTCTGCCAACTGTAAAATATTTACGATCGTTCATAACTATATCATTCAAACTAAGATATTTGATTTGTATTACATACTTATAACCGACCACTTTCACCTGTTTGTTTCTTCATAAATCAAGTGGTTTGCATTGTTTCGAGTGTCGTCTTGTATCATTTTGAATCTTATTTTGTAACAAAGAGAGGAGTCCCATATAAGTGTTGTACACTTGCTCTCCAAGCCGCTTTTGTACGAAATAAAATATGTTTAAACCATATATATATATATATATATATATATATATATATATATATATATATATATATATATATATATATATGAACAGTAGAATCTCCAATTAAGACCACCTCCATAAAGAGACCATTTCTGTGACCACCAATTCACAGACCCATTTTTGTTTTCCTTTAATAAAATCATACCCCCACTGACACCACTCCCCTATAAACACCTATTTTTTCAGTCCCTTATGTGGTCTTAATAGGGGGATTCCCCTGAATATATATATATATATATATATATATATATATATATATATATATATATATATATATATATATATATACATATATATATATCCTACCGTTAAGGCAAGAATAGATTACCACAGACAGAGCAGGTACGTCTCTCTCTCTCTCTCTCTCTCTCTCTCTCTCTCTCTCTCTCTCTTTTGGTGTGTGTGTGTGTGTGTGTGTGTGTGTGTGTGTGTGTGTGTGTGTGTCACATCCCTAAAGACTTTACCTCCTTCCCGAAAAAAGAAGACAGCAGAAAAATACACACAGAACAAACCAGGCCGCCAAATCGTCTTTGTATAGTCTGTGCACTGAGGGGCACCAGGGGTAAATTGTTGCTCTTGCTCAATTCAGTGGATAAATGTGGCTTAAACATTACATTTTGTACTGTCAGTGTGTGCATTGTTACCCAAAAATTGACTAAAGCGAATAAATAAATAGTGGCCACAAGTTATAGTGCACATTGTTAATGTTCAACGAACAAATTGATGGTATTTGAAATGCTTCCATATAATTTAGCGCAAAGACAGCCTAAACTTAGGCTGGTATATGAAATGTTTGTATATAATTACACACCGTACAGTGTATCATGATAAAAACCCACACCGATTAGAAGACTAGCTTTTGTTTTGATTGATTATGTGTTAACAAGATTATTGCAGTGGGTCTGGCATTCTTCCAGAAGCGGCAACTTCAACAATAACTCACCCGAGCCCGTGTTACTAAGTAAAAATAAGTGGAGATTTTATTGACAAGAAATAGTCAATACTGACTTATTGAGGAGCCAAACAAATCAAATACACACAAGAAAAATATATTACAAGGGTATTTTACATGTGCAATATTATTGTGAAGGTCATTAACATCTCAGAATTATAACCTTTGAAATATTGGAAAATATTAAACTTAAAAATTCTTTGATCTTGACAATATAGGTCAATGTCAGTAACCAAGTATCAGATGTGTAACCCGAATACACAAGTGTATTCACACCAA
This sequence comes from Hermodice carunculata, assembly GCA_964020975.1. NCBI lineage: Eukaryota > Metazoa > Annelida > Polychaeta > Eunicida > Amphinomidae > Hermodice > Hermodice carunculata. Next base: position 89,312,358 of record OZ026615.1, on the reverse strand, counting down.
ATACAACCAATAGACCATAGCGGTATCTGAGATTTCAAGACAGAATCTTTTACGAGGTACAAAATGCATTTTTTTTTCAAACGACCATGTGACTTTGATCTTGTAACTTTACGATTAAGATGTACATAGGCCTATGGCAAATTTGTTGCCAGAGTCCAGCTGTGCATTAAGCCCAACACATTTCAAATCGGTTGCTTGTTTTTCCAGTTATTAAAGAAAGAGCTTCGTTGCAAGATCGCGTCCTAATCGGGAAGAAAATAGGTCAAGCTCACTAATCATATATCAAGTGCAAAACTTCAGAGATACTACCTTTTTGTGGTGCAAGGATGTCTTGGAGAGCATTGTGATTTCTGAAATTTCTGATGTAACGACCACCGACCCTTTCAAACACTTAAGAAAACTCAAATAATCGCCCTACCATCACCAAATTCTAAAACGTAACAAAACGGGCCATTCAAACTAAATTGCTACAATTTTTGAACATATGGTCTCCGAGACATCCTTGCACCACAAAAAGGTAGTATCACTGAAGTTTTGCACTTTCGTTCTAGCGAAGAAGTAGAAACTAGCACAAATGCAAAAAATCATTGAAAAATTGGAAAAATCCCATGTCCACCTTGCAAACAACAGGAATATCTAGCAATAGTCCGAAATGTCACTTAGTAATTTTAAAGTAATTAGCTGCACGCTTTCGGAGAAAAAAAAGACATTTCTTTAAAATCCGAAAAACCTACATAAAATAATTACAAATCATTAAAATATGACCATTTAACCGGAAGTTGTCCTGACATAGATAACGTATTTCTCCACAAAGTTAAAGAAGATCTGGCAAATGGTTTGAAATAAAAGACACCAATATGGGCATCCCGTTTTGGCACTTCTCCTAGTTCCTGTCCAATCCCATTAGCTCAGCTGAGTAACAAGTCAGCTGATCGAAAAATGAAACAGGTGCTGGTTTATCAACAATTACTGGAGCATCAACATTTGCATACAATTAAAACCCACCCAAGGTACATGCCCACGAAGTTTTAAGTGAATCTGGTTAGTGGTTTTGAAGACGTCGAAAATGGGAGTTGTTTTCAGACAGGCGGATGGAGGACCCAAAGATAAGTTTAGCTGACTTGCAAGCCAGCTAAGCAAAAAAATCTGACTTAAATTCATTGCTGTGAATATATCTACACAAAAAGGCATTAAATGTTCCACGAATGGTTCATTTTTTTAAATAAACTACAGGTTTTTTTTTTGCATTAAAAGGCACAGTGTGGGAAATCTCGAAGTAAAAGGGTAAGTATTTCTGTACTTAATGTTCTTTCTGGCATTTTTGCGGCACATCAAGCCTGTCAAAATAGCAATGAATGGTAAAAAACTTGATGTATGTCAGTAGCTCATGCTCGTGCATTTTGTGTTGTATTCTAATTTAACTTTAGCTGATGGAGTTCAAAATATTTTATAGTCTAGGATATACGTCCACAAGGGTCACTTTGCCTATTACGCACCCATGAATATGGTACTGGCACAGCAAAATTTTGCATTCACAGTATTCCTTGACTTTTCACTAAACATATAAATACCAATACAATATACTGATGCTGTACTTTGTACCATACCATTAACTAGACCATCTGTTGCACATATGCAACAACACATCAATAGAATAGAGGCGCACCATGACAAGCACGCGTATTACGAACAATGTGCTTTGTATCGTATAAAATATAATCCATCATGGGCAGCGGGCAGCAGCCAATCAGATGGCTGCATTTTAATATTTGACCAGTGTTAGAATCAGCACTGACTGCGGCTCCATCAAGCAATTTATAAAGAACGCTTTTTTCTTTTCTTTTTTTTTCCTTTCTTTTTCAGTTTAATGAGGGTGAATAACATTTATCTGTCAAAAAGTCACGATAATATTATCTTTCCATGCTTTAATTTTGAAGCAAACAGTTTAGGGTGTTAGAATTTTTCGAGGCAGACTGGAACGCTTTATTTACACATTTCAGCGCCATCTGTTGACAGAATTGCAAACTTCTATTTGAAACAGTTGACCTACCGTTTCCACTATTTGGCATTCCTAATCGATTCCAAATGTAATGTTAAACTTGGACACAGTGTTTACTCATAGTCCAACAGTGTTTGTGGGTGAGTGTGATGTTCTAAGGTTGGAAGAATCAATGGATCCCTTTGCTTGCATTAACTTACAAACAGTTAAATTCAGAGCGGCAATTTGGCATTTCACAGAGATTGCAATGAAGTGCGACTTAAGTCTCTACCCGGAGATCAACTGGGTAACTAGTACACATGTGTAGGCCTACTATGCGAAAAGTGCTGCATTGTGGGTAATTAGAGTTAAATTAAATCTAGCCTTGATAGAATAGACTTTAATACTCTTCATCCAGTGATTGTGTGGATTTTATGACTTCACATGACCGACGTCGGTCATAGAATCCTCACAATCACTGGATGGGGAGTATCAAAGTATATAACTTCCATTCACTAGACATAGTGAATCTATAAATGGTTTAACATCTTGGTCGAGTTGACATCTGTATTAGGCCAAATTATAACATGCGTATTGATATCGTAATTGCGATTTTTGCAACTGTATGGGGGTCTTGGTTTTGGTATGACTCTTATGTGGCTCTGCTGGAAATGAACGTTCTGATATTAATAACCGTTTGGACGAGTCTTGTAATTACAAATGCGTACATTTTGCATGTTTGTCCCAAAAACTATATATCAATTACTGTAGTTCTAGAAATTTCGCGCGTGTTTAATTTCGAACAAACTCATTTTTTCTGAAATTGCAGAATTTTCGCGCATTTTAGTTTCGCGCAATCCAATGCCAAACAATGAAGTGAAATACAATGCAACTTATTTTCGCGCATTTTAATTTCGCGCTTTAGGTGGTAGCGCGAAAAGCGCGAAATTAAATTGAGCGCGAAAATTTCTAAAACTACAGTGTTTTACTTCGTATTGTAAAAGGCATGTCAATTTTTAGATGTAAAGTAATGCAAACGGACTGAAAGTCAGACGGTTGTGAATTATCATCCATCAGCACAACAAATCATAATGTAATCGACTCAACACTAGGGGAAGCAAATCCCGAGAAAGTGGCACTCGTTTTGTATAGAAATGCCAAAGTAAAATATTCTCCCTCGGTGTTTCTCGGCACGTTTGCCTAGATATGCCGAGGTAAAAATAGGCAGGGAAAGAACCTCAGCGTTTCTCGCACAAATGCCGAGAAACGCCGAGGTAAAGATAGGTAAGGACAGGACCTCGGCGTTTCTAAACAAAAGTGCCGAGAAACTCTGAGATAGAAATGGGCAAAGAACCTCGACATTTCTCGGCACAAATTTTGAGAAATGCCAAGGTGTTTTTCTCTCCTATTCTTGCCTCGAAATTTTCTTTGAGAAACGCTGAAGGAGGTATGGGTAGGTAACTCAGCATCCAGACGGTCGCATTAAGTGGAAAGTTTTCTAATCGGGGTCATATTAAAGCGAGGTTCCCCTAGGGCTCGGTGCTTGGGCCTCTTGTTTTTCTTGTTTACGTAAATATGCTGAAACACTAAATAAGGATCTAAAAGAAATAGAAAAATAGTCACAACAATGGTTAAGTATAGGTTAGACCCCGCGTGGAGTTTTCCAATTGAATTAGAAGACGAGCGCGCAGCGCGAGTCTTCTAATTCAATTGGAAAACTCTACGAGGGGTCTGACATACTTATACTCCAAAAGATGGGTATTATAAAAGTATTTCCTACTTGAAACAAAGTTAAAAGACTTGATTTCGAAGAGAAAAGCGACAAGTAAGAGTACATAATGTAACGACCTTTGACACTTGACCTGTCACGCTCCCTGACCCTATTCAATGCTGGTCAACAATAGACACGCTGGAATAAATATTATGTTAAATCAGTGAAGCATCGTCTCAGCTGTTAAGCGTAATGGACAGCACGCTCAGCCGTAGATCACAGAATTCCTGGTTCGAACCCTGCCAGGGACAAAGTATTTTTTTCATTAAAAAGTGTAGACAAAAATTGTCGAAGTTCCATTGCAAAGTCCCGTCATGAGGTCACTTGTACTTCAGCGGATCTAATTCAATTAGACTCCTAGGAGGAGAGGAGCTCTATGAAAATTAAACTCCGCTGAAAACAATAGAAATTGGGCGCTGAGGAGTATAATTCAATTTAACAATGATTACACAAAAACTATGCTTATCACTAATAAAAGAAATGCTTCCTCTAGTCACGTTTGTTTTAATGAAAGTGCCCTTGAATACGTTACTGTGCACAGACATCTTGGACTTCTAATAGGGGTGATCTGGGTTGGTTTAATTTCTTGACACACAGCCTTTTGTTCCCAAGATGCATGTTTGTAACACCTAGCAACCCATGCCATTTGAGGTCAGGTGGGTCAGCAAAGCCCATGACATTGTAGTGAACCTAAAAGTTTACCCTTCATATGAGGACGATTTTTGGAATTATCAGCTTCTAATCTACCTGAAGTATAGAACCGTGCCCAATTGTTGGACGTGCCCAATTGTCGGACATCATCGATAGTTTTGCCATTTATTGACAAGATATGTAAAAAAATATATTAATTCAATAAGTACCGAGAGATTGATGTGGGATCAAAGACAAATTGACCATTTTTGAAATTTGCATATTTTCAGACAAAATGTCAGCTTTTAGATAGAAAATATCCATTATAGTTAGCAAGTGTTAATCGACACCCTTGCGACGCAGTTTGCAAAATAATAATTGTAAATCTAATACGTGTTCTACAATATAGACATTCTCCCCTCAAGGACTGGAGTTTAATTTAGAGCTTAGCGCTTAACTTTGCGCTTAGCTGTCCGACAATTGGGCACCCCAGTATACATAATATTGTCGTTTAAATACACCAAGGTATGATTAAATGAAAGTTTAATGCTTATTTGGCAAGATATAGAGAGGCTAAATTTATATCTGCTAATTCCCCATTTTAATCTGTGGAGAAAAAGTGAGGGTCATGGAAAGTGACCACAAGATGTGGGCGGTCAATCATGAATAGGATGGGCAGCAACACCTTTAGGCGAATTTAGAACTAACCCAGGTATAGACTATTAGATCAGACTTATCCTTGTCCACGCATATAAATTTTATTGACAATAAAGCAAAAAGATTAACTGGAATCATGAAATTGTTACTGTACAAATTAAGCAGACGTTCGTTAGAAATGATCTACTTTTCATATGTTAGACCTATACTTGAGTATGGGGAGTTGGTCAGGCGTGGATGCATAGATACTGAGGCAGTACTACTGGAAAGTGTTCAGCTGGATGCTGCCCGTGCTGTTACGGGAGCCATAAGTCGTAGAGTCATGCCAACATATAGAACGAGACTCGATGGGAAACACTTTCAAAACGTAGAGAAAAATCATAGATTAGACTCATGTATAAAATAATTCATGGACTTACCGCGAAGCATTTACCTGATTTACTGCCTCAAAATGTATGATCCAGAACTAATAGCAACTTTCGTTCAAAAAGCAAATATAAATGAAAATAAAAATAAGATAATGATCTACATAAACTCATTTCTACCATCTACAATTCGTCACTGGAATACTTTAAGTTTGGTCACTCGAAATTCGGAAGATGTAGAATCCTTTGGACGCAAGCTAAACAAACATGTAAAAAAAATGAATAATTCTATACTGGTAATAGGACAGCTAATATAATGCATTCAGGGTGCTCTGTGTTTGGGTTTTGATTTTTTTTTTTGAACCTAGTGCTACCATCTCAAAACACTGAATGGACGTGACAAGCTTCTCGCAATGATATTGTCATATTTGGTCATTTATGGTGTATATCCATACCATTTTTATGAATGCAGGAGATTGATTAAGTCCCAAGATGATATGAGACTAGCGCATTGATGCATTTTCTTTTGTATGTGTGTTCTTTTTGCTTGTTTTCGGTTCTTTTAGCTTATTTCTCTTCTTTTCGGTCTTATGGCAGACCTCGTTTCCGCGATGTAGAGAAGTGTGGGGGAAATGCCATCCAAGAATGGATGCGAAAATAAGAAAATAAGAAAATAAGAAAAGACGACTGGGATAAGGCGAAAATATGACTACGAAAATAAGACATAGTACATAATTTTTGTCGTATCTTTACATTGTTCTTTCGCAGTATCGCCCTCGTGAATGAATAATGACCTTCATTGCAACTGGACCATTTCATACATGTCCATGATATTTTGTTGATGGGTCTAAAAAAAATAATAATAATGTAATAGTTTTTGTATAATATTTGCCGAAAAGTCTCCAAATTCATAGCCGCTATTGTTCCAAATATCTTCGCATTCGATTAATTTTAGAGTGTTCTTCACTGTGTTTAGCCAGTTAGAGTTAGTCAATGACAGAATTTCGGAGTTACATTTATAGGCATCATACAACAATTTGTCATGGTTTTTCTCATGTTTTCTTGTTTTCGCCTTTGTGTTTTCTTGTTTGCGCATTTTGTTTTATCGTATTTTTATAGAAATATTTGACGGCACTAATATACCACCATAGCATTCAATATATCCACAACTTCAAAATATAAAAGGTACTTAAACATACGAGTTGATAATCGGATTTGACGATTCACTCTGCAAATTGTGAAATCGATATTACATGCATATAAGAACATTCAATTTGACAATGAAATATAACAATTATAATCCGTCTGTTTGAAATATGACATTTTCCCTGTAAAGAAAAGTTTGCGACTTCCATCCCACATGCATGCTTTTCTCCGGTATTTTTGTGCTTGTCAACTATTCTGAGCCATTCAGCTATTGGATTAGACTGAGGATTCTGACACGACAGCTTTCCTTGTCGTGGCTCGGCCGGTAAGCTCCCAAACCACGCCAAAGAAAGCCGCTGACCTCAGCGTCGAATCCCACGCAAGGAAAGCTGTTGACTCGGGCCATGCAGGTTTTATCTGCACATTTCATTCAAATTGGTCTTTGTTGCCATTGAAATTAGTCAAAAACGTTGAAGCAGACGACATCTGAACAGCGGCAGGTTTGGAGGGCCTTAAGGGGAAAAGGTACGTATAGTCCCGAAAGTATTAATGGATTTAACCAAACTATTAAGGGATGCACTTAGAGCTTCATTGATTGATTGATCCATTCATAGAATATTTATTCCCTCTATGTTGAAAACAATACAACGTTAGCAATGGAGGATAATGTCACTCAGGCTGAAAATTAAGAATACGTGGCCATATTCACAGAGAATTTGTTTTGATCCCAACTTTAGTCCAAAGATTTTAAATCAATGTGGTTTTCGCCCTAAACTACTTAATCCTTGGCTCAATATTTGATCAAAACTTCAATGATTAGCCAAAATAGATGCGCTTGGCTACAATATGAACTTAAGGATTTACAAGCTCATTTTGTAAAATCAATCTTAGTTTAATCTAGTATTTTATCGTTCAATCCAGGATTAAAATATGGATTTAATCAAGATTGATTTAATAAAATGGAAATTTTAATCCCAAAATTCATATTACAGAGTAGAACATAGATTAATTAATCCTGCAAGTTTAGATCAAACACTAGGCAAAAGATTCAATAGTGCAAGGCCCAAAGGCACACTGAATTTCATTTAAGATAAAATTCAGGTTCAGATTAAACTCTTCGTGAGTACAGCCCATGGAAGATAACATTTGACAGTATATGCATTGAAATTAATTGAAAAGATGAAAGACAGAATCTTAATAGTATGCATGGATAAACCTTTACATCACACTTTGCAGCTGTGAACAGTAATAATTACACGTCTAAGAAAGTTTCATGATGATCTTTCAACACATTAATGTATAGCTTTGTCTGTGTTTTATCATAACATGTGCTATGCTTGGAGTGTATTTTCAGTATCCAAACGCACTGATAAGATCGTGTGCACTTGGTAGAATATATCAAAGTGTTCTAGCATTACATTTGGATAATGACATTGCAACTGATCCGACAAGAACTCGAACCCTTTATTCCTTAAACTGGCTAAAACCATCTGGCCGTTAACTGTCATATGCTGAAATGTTTCAGACCATTGCCAAAATTAATAATACAAATTTTAAAATGTGGATGAGGCATAACAGACTAGCGTATCCGTGTTTAGATGACCTCCACCTGACATTCAGACGTTCGATGGGATGACCCTAGAGTTGTTCAGGACCTCTGCATTTTTTGGCACAACACCAGGTCAGATCATTTTCGCACTGTGGTTGTTAGATTACGATTTTTGGTGGAGTTTTATGAATTGTGATGGACAAGATGACAACAGCAATGCAAAAACTTACAATTATCAGATAGAATTGTATTACAATGTACGGTAGAAAGAATGAGATACTCCATTTTATTAGACTAAGTGTAGATATCACGAGTTAGAACCAGACAGTTTGCTTGGACTGGAAGTAGCGAATAATAGGGCAACACCATGTTTCCCATTTTTATCCCTGGATTATGTTTGAAGACAGACAAGAAACGTGTGTTTTGGGATGCGTCTGAAAACCTGCACTGCGTCGGAGTCTGACTTTAACCAGTGTTTTTGTGAGCTTTCATTGCAGTACAGGCGTACACTAGGATTGCTGTAAACAACGGAGTGCTTGCATGAGATATAAGCTTTTATTAGTTAGTTGTATGATTCAAAGGTATTATGTGAGGACATAGCAGTACGAACTTGGAAATTGTGGTTGATGTAAGAAATACAAACACTTGCACGTGAGTTGGTATGGATATAAAAATGTGATCGTGAAAATTTTTCTTTCAGATTGCATGCAATATTAGCTCCAGGTTACAATTCATGGGTGGCACTTTTTTATATCAGCAGGACTAATCCTTGAATAGAGAGAGAGAGAGAGAGAGAGAGAGAGAGAGAGAGAGAGAGAGAGAGAGAGAGAGAGAGAGAGAGAGAGAGAGAGAGAGAGAGAGAGAGAGAGAGAGAGAGAGAGAGAGAGAGAGAGAGAGAGAGAGAGAGAGAGACAGAGAGAGAGAGAGAGAGAGAGAGAGAGAGAGAGAGAGAGAGAGGTCATTTCAACTTCTACTAGGGGGTTACTGACCATCGCGCACGTAATGAATCTAAAACAAAAGTTGTACCACTTTAAATTATGCTAATTAGCAGTATTTGAAATTTTAAAACATGAGTATCTTCAACACTATAATAGATAGAGATGTCATTCCAACTTCTTCTAGGGGGTTGTTGACCATAGCCCACCTAGTGAATTAAAAATAAAAGTTGTAGCAATTTAAATTATGCTAAATAGCACCCGTAGAAATTTTAAATCTTTAACTTCAAAGCTATAATAGATAGAGAGGCCATTCCAACTTGTACGCCTTTATAATGGAATAGTTGTACATTGCCATACCAATATGCATTCAAGACACACACACTGGTTTGCTATGCAACAAATCATCTTTTCTAAAATTTCGCTTTACATTTATCGGAATTGTAACAAGTCAAAACACGAATGTGTATGTATATGCGCACATGTATGCACACACAGACACACATGAGGAGAGGGATTTGTAATGGCCTCCGGCTATTGTTCTGATCCTCATTAAAGAAATAACGTATATTATTATTTATTATTATTACTATTATTATTATTATTATTATTATTATTATTATTATTATTATTATTATTATTATTATTATTATTATTATTATTATTATTATTATTACTATTATTATTATTACATACTCCATTCGGAGGGTTTGTAATGTCTTTCGTCGTGTAATATTGCACACGATAGAGGAGGGCTAGTATGGGACATTATTCTGATCCCTTTGAACAGCAAGGTAAGGAAATCCATTTCCATACCTCCTGCCAGTTGGCGTGACGATTGCGCGCATGATCGATCACATAATTTCAGCACTCCACATGTTGCTTCGTAGGTACAAGATACAATAATAAAACTACACGGGTGTGAATGCCTGGCCGTAAATACAATATAGCACGAGCGTACTGCTGGAGCGGAAGGATATACGAAATGCAGCCCGCCGCAGGCGGGCCATCGAATGTATCCTTCCGCCCCACCGGTACTCGAGTGTCATGCAGAATTTCTTGCCAAGTAATTACAAGAGTGTTGTTTTTTTATCCATTGTATGTGTAGTCTAGAGTATTCTCCGCCCACCAAAAAAAAACAAAACAAAACAAAACAAAACAAAAAACAAAACACCCCCCCCCCTCCAAAAAAAACTGCAGTATTGTGTTGAAACAGCGATCAATGACAAATACTACAGCAGACGATAAATCAACACCCCAGGATAGCACGCATGCCAAAGTGGGCGAGGTTGGGCAGTGCGAAAGTAAGGCATGGTCGTTACCGCTTTGCACGCGCGTGTGGATCGGCAATAAATTCTACACGGTGCAGAACGGCCTGTCCATGGTTACTCTGGACAGCACATGCATGGGATAAAATACTTTATTTACCGTCGGGTCACTACAAAGAGGTGAACATTAGCTAGAGGTTGTTTATACCAGCATATGGATTACATTGCAGTGTATAAATGTAAATACAAATTACAAACAGAGTAAAAATAGAAATAATATTTACACAAGACATAGTGATTATGCTAAAACACATTCAAAATTAATTGTAAATATGAAATAAAGGTCGCGCTTGTCGCTCTTCAAAATGTTCTTGGAAAGAAAACTGGCTCCGCCCAGTGGTTTGAACATGGGCTGCTCTAAATAGTAGTTTGTGTACAAAAATATGAGTGTCAAATGGACTGTTATGTGACGTTGACATTTAAGCTAAGAGTATTCCAAAGTGCCCACACAGAAAACCAAATGTCCTCGAAATGAGAGAACAGTGTGCACAAATGACCCATCAATTGAGTCAGCTACCTCCTGATCGTTATGTCATTCATAGCTGCGTTCCTGCAGGCCTCTGACCTGATTCACAGTATACCGTTGCCTCCCCCTACTTCTGCCTTTTGCAACGACTGCAGCGCCACCAGGCGTGTATCGATAACTGTAAACAACCGGTGCAGCGTTCATGGGACCCAGCACTTCATTTTAATTCAAATAGTTTATTTCACATCAATAATAGTAATACAATATATATGCAATAAGTATGGGGGAGGATGGCCAAAAGACTGTGCCTTGTACGGCCATCCATCAATTAGATAAATACATGTGCTGGCATGTGAAACAGCTACAAAACTAGAGGTAAATCAGTAAGTATAAAAGTAGATACAGACATATATAGTACATATATGTTTACCAAGAGCTTCACAGTAATTTGAATTGAGACAGAACAATGTGATTATGTATTACTATAGTAGATAACAAAATATTGTGTGGCACTATTTACATCAGAATGTGCGTTTAGCCAAATTATAAAACAGGAGCAGTCCTGGATGAAGTGAGAGCTTAATTGCTAAATCTCCTGTGAGGATATATATATATATATATATATATATATATGAATAAATATCAAGATAAGTTTCCAGTTACCAATACTTCAATTTTCATTTAAAGGAAAAAACAGATATAACATTTTCATCTCTTCAGGTATTAAATTGAAAAATTTAGGTCCAGTATGTAATATACTTTGACAAAAGTAGTTAGTTTTATATTGGGATTGGGACAGAAGGCACCTATTTCGAGTGTTATAGTGTGTCAAACATCGATGTTGAAATCCAAATTTGTTAGAAGATGTACCATTCAGTTCATTATAAACTAGCAAACATACAGTTAAAAAATACAATTTATGAAAAGGAAGAATTTTCATGAACTTGAACAAGTTTTCTGTATGGCTTTGGGGATGTGAAAAAGTAATAATTCGCACCGCTCGCTTTTGAAGTATTAAAAGTGGAGTGACCTGACTTTGATAAGCTGATCCCCAAGCTTCAATACAATATAAAATGTGCGGGTGAATGAGAGTTAACACAATTGACGCAATAGGGCAAAAGTAAGTAAATGTCTAATTTTTGAGAAAATACCGATAATAGGAGCAATTTTCTGACAAATAGAATTAATATGCTGTTGCCAATTAAACTGCTGCTCTAATATACCTAAATATTTAATGCTAGCTACTCGTGTTAAAATTTTCGTTTCTGCGATAATATTAAAATTTGGTTGAATTCTCTTGTTTTAGAGCATATTATTATACAATTAGATTTATTCAAATTCAGCACTAATTTATTCACATTAAACCAGTCCATTAATTTTATCAAGTCCAATTCAACATTATGTTTCAAAATATCTATGTTGTTTCCTCTATAAATTATATAAGTATCATCAGCAAATAATCGAGAGGTTCCAGATAAGAGAGAATTTTGTAAGTCGTTAATATACACTCAGAACAAAAATGGACCTAAATAGATCCTTGTGGTACACCACACTAAGCTGTGTCCAATGTTGACTTATTAGACCCTATTTGTATAAATTGCTGTCTGTCCATTAGATAATTTTTAAACCACTCCAATGATATTCCTCTCATGCCATTATGTTCTAATTTCTTTAACAATATCCCATGGTTAACAGTGTCAAATGCTTTTTTTAAATTAATAAAAATCAACAAGCAAAATTTCCTACGTTCCAACTGTTGCTGAACAAAATTAGTAAATTAACAAATTGCTATTTTTGTACCTAAGTTCTTTCGGAAACCAAACTGTAAATCATAGAAAACTTTTTGCTTGTTTAGAAACTTCAGGAGTCGATCTGCAATACAGCGTTCCAAGATTTTTGAAATTGTGGGAAGTACAGAAATTGGCTGATAATTGCCCATAAGTTTTGGGTCACCTCCTTTTAAAACCGGTACAACATGTGCTATTTTCATATTGTCAGGAACACAACCTTGTGCTATGGACAAGTTGACTATGTGAGTTAAAGGAGTTAAAATATATTGTTTTGCATCCTTCAATAATCGAGGATGGATCCAGTCAGGACCACATGATTTATTTGTCTTAATTCTACCAATTAATAGAGACATTTCACCCTCTGTGACAGGCTCTAACAAAATGGAGTCAGACACTTTGGGTTCCAGGTATTCCCAAACCTCTTTTTCATCACCTCTTAATTCAATTGAGTCAGAGACATTTTTTCCGACTGACACAATAAAGTTATTAAAAGCTTCACAGATATCCTTGTTGTCTGTGATTACAGAAAAATTACCAGTGTCATCAATTTGCTTTCGACTTTCTTTTGTTCATGACTTCATATATTGTTTCCCATGTCTTTCTTTGATCATTCATGTTACTCTGAAATTTGTTTTCAAAATAACTTTTTTCAGCTTTCTTTAACAGCAAATCTAATACGTTTTTTACTGATTATATTTCTGTTTCACATAAATATTGAAAGGCTCATTACGAGTTTTGAAATACAAGTCAGTTTTTACATTTATGGATTTAAGAAGGCCCTTGGTAATCCAAGGCTTTTTAATTTTTGGCTTGTCATGCTAAGATTAAGTAATGTAACACTCACAACAAGAAAGAAACTTTTCACAAAATACATTGTATGCTTCATTTGCTCTTAAACTATGAATTACTTGATCCCAGTTTAACTCCATCAACATCATATTTATCAAATTTATATTTTTCATTGTTAAGGATAGCCTCAAACTTTGCATCAATATTTTGTAGTATCGCGAAAATTGGCTTATGGTCACTTATATCGGAACTGATGGTACCCAAATCACAAAAGTATCTGTAATATTTGTAAAGATATGATCAATGATTGTACTGGTTGTATCAGTTTGTCTTGTTGGTACACTGATAAGGGGTCTGTACCCAAGAGAAGTAAGAGTACTTCCATAAGCAGAACCATCATTACAGCCTATGTCTTAATTTAGGTCACCAATGATTATTACCTTAGAGTTATGTGTATTCAGATAATGTAGTTTACCATATAAATCTTCTGTAAAAGTATTAACATTCAAGCTTGGAGGTCTGTAAATGGTCCCAATGTTGATCTTACCACTGGTGCATGATGTATCCAACTCGCAACACACTGATTCACTTTCAATGATGGTAATATCATTTCTACGCTTATAGCTACAATCCTTATAGACATACACAGCAACGCCTCCTCCTTTACCATCTCTTATATATTGTTCCATACTGTAGTGTGGTAAGTGAAGGTACTGACATTCTACTACATTGTCAATCCATGTTTCTGTTATAACAATAATGTAAAAAAAGTAGTCCAGTGATGTAAGGAGAAGAGAAAAATTATCAAAGTGTTGTTTGTTTTTCAGGCTACCGATGTTTAAATGAAGCAAAGATAGTCTTTTCCCAGTGCTTCCATGTGGAATGGCAGTCGTTGTGAAGAATTCTAGTTGTTCTAGTGCCATGCAGTTTGTAACGTCTGGATTGTATTCCTCATCCTCTGAATCGGAGTCAAAATCAATGTCTATTGTGCCAAGTACATTATCTGATAAGGTGTTGTTATTTTGTGGTCTTGAAAAAATTGGCATTATTCAAGTCACTTGAATGATAAAACGTTAATAACAATACATTACCCCTTATGATCTAGGGCATGTATAACGAAGTTCAAATATAAATGTTCATGTAATCTGCTGAACTTGCTTCAGTGATGTTATCTTGATGGCTGGGCAGCCATCATCCTTTCGCAGGTAGATGTTCCCATTCCGCTTCCATACATACTTGGCACCTATGTCTCTCTTCCTGTTCTTGGCAGCACTCAGTATCTTCTTATTCTCTACTGTCAGGTGGTCCTGCATATAGATTTCCTGGTCACCAAATCCTATGCCATTTGCTAGCTCTTTAGCCTTGAGTTTCCGTCCCTTGGCTTTGAGCATCACAGCATCCCGTTTCTTTCTGCTGCTGAATCTGGCCACAATTGGTCTTGGTCCACTTCTGCTGGAAGGCACTCTGTGACTTGCCTCAATGTCAACAGACTGGAGGGGTTTCCCAAGGACCTCGCCGACCTTTACAATAATTGTTTCTGTGTCCTCCTTTGTGGTCTCTGGGACTCCCACTATTTCTGTGCTATTACGGCGACTGTATTGTTCTTGTTCGTTCAGCCTAACACACAGTGTGTCAATGGCAGCTATTTGGGTCTCCACTTTGTGTTTCAAATCACTGTTTTCTTGCTTCATAACCTCCATTTCTTTTTTCTGTTGTTCAAACTGAACATTCATGAAATCCATAGAGCCAGAGATTGCTTCACATTTATCCTTCAGGTAGTCCAAGACTCCCAACTTTCCAGCTATGTCTGTCAACTTTTTTAGTACCTCTGCATACTCACCCCCCATTTTTAGTGGTGGTTTCAATGGTTATCAGGCTCTGTGAAAAAGAATCTGTTTCCAGAACTTGCTTCCACTGGGAGATTCACATGAAGATTAGTCTGTACATTTCCTTGATGACTTTAATAAGTCACTGCATACATATTTTAGTACCTTCCCATGTTAGCAACACTTGTTTTAAGCAATTTACAGGGAGCTCTTGACCCAAGTCAAATGCTGCAGTGCCCTCTGTGGGAGTCGACTTGAGACCTTTAATATTTTAATATTTTGAAATTTTAGAACAGCCCCGCCGTGAACGACGACTCGCTTCATTCCGAGCCATAGGTTTCGTAATAACCTGCACCCATACTTCCTTAACATAGATTTGAAATTAAATATATTTAGATTAAAATTGAAAAGTTGAGAATATGGAACATTTTCAAAACATATTAAAATAATAAATACAAATTTATCGTGAGATTTCATATTAAATTTATCTTCATACTATTAAAACACGCGCGTTGATGTATCAATTTTGACAGGCCTAATATTATCAACTTAGCTGAATGTGGAGGGGTGTTTTTTTCTTTTTCTTTTTCTTTTTTTTTTTTTTAAGAACAGGCGATCTGCATGTTTGTGAGCAACCTACGGGTAAAGAACTCAAAAAGTACAATACATAGTTTTCTTTCCATAGGCCCATAGTCTATTATAGCTTTTTCGCATTATTTTTAAGCATGTTCGATGATACCAACTGACAGTAACATATCACTCTGTAGGTACTATTAATGCTGCCTTGTGTGTTAAACATGAGTACAAATTTTTGGTCAAGGCTACATAAAAAGAAACTAAACAAAACTTTACTGACCTAAGGTTGACCTTAATTAACTGCTTAATAACCGCCCACCACAGTGACCAAAAATATATCAATAAACCGTTCTTGATTCTCAACCCTCTTTTCCCGTATTTTAAAGGTCTGTACATCGGTCAAGAAAGCAAAGGGGACACTAAGGTACTTTGGAGCCACAAACAAGACTTAGGCAGATCCGATCACTTGATCAGCGATAATGGATGGTTTTGATGGCTACTAAAAACAACTTGTCTGTTATATTAGAGGTGGTTACAGTGTAGATTATTCACGCAATGCCACCTTATCCAGTCATGCTCTCAGTGAAATGTGTGGGACGCTCCTTCATCAAATAATATTATCATTACAAGTCTACAAAGTTCAGTTCATGAACTTGTCAAGCCTCAGAATTCAGTCAATATGTCTCGAACACATACCATTCGCCATGGCAGAAAGATTATATGTCTGGTACAGATGGCCAAATTTTAAAAACACAACCCACGTGATCAAAATCCTGAATACGCTGACCTCATGACCCGTTTGCTAACAATTGCAGGATCTTAAGGAACTACTAAAGTGGAGGGAGTCTGTACTCGCCTGCCAAGTTGATGAATTTTACAATGTAACGATACAAACTTGTGATATAACATCCATTATCCCCAAAAGGCACGTTTTGGGAATTATGTTTAATTGAGCTTTCGATGGGGGCTCTAATTGAAAAAAAAAGACTGTCAAAGGTATCAGTTCAAAACTGCTAATGCAAGCAACGTTCTTGATGGTTGCAAATCCTCTACTTGGCCTGAGTTACTTTTCCAAATAAAGTTAAACCTACGCTCAAATTAACCTGACAGTATTAACCTATGTTCATGAAATACTGTTGCAGTGGTGCAAGCGGTGCTGAGGAATACGACGCTATACTTTGCTACCGCACATGCTGATAAGAATATTAACGCCCACGGCTAAAGTCCTGTAAATGGCTCGTGAAACGACTGTTTCTCGCCTGCGAGAAGAATAATGAAACCTATACGGCGCTGTGACGGGGAAGCTCTCGAAATCGCAGCACTGGAACCAGGACCCTCCCTCTTGGTCAACAATCTATTTGTCCTACGAAATCTGTGACATATTACATGATCATATTCAACTTGCCCAGCGATTTTGGGACAAACCAACCTGGCAAAAGCACTTGTCCAAACTTATTACCAACCAAGCGTATACAAACGTATAAATGAGGCAGGCGACCAACCAGCTAATCAAAATTGTAGCAGACCAAAAGATTCTGCCGTACATTTATATATATATATATATATATATATATATATATATATATATATATATATATATATATATATATATATATATATATATATATATATATATATATATGTGTGTGTGTGTGTGTGTGTGTGTGTGTGTGTGTGTGTGTGTGTGTGTGTGTGTGTGTCATTTACAGCAAATGTGAACAGGATCTCACAAATGGTGTTTTAGTTAGTGATTGTGAATTGCTGATGGACGGACGAAATGACGAATGTACATCAATCCTATTAGCTCAACGGAGAGCTAAGCTAAAAGGTCACCTGATTTGCAGGGACTACATTCCTTTCATTTCCTAAATTTGGCCAAATATATGCCAAATAAATGCTTCTCCAAGATAAAAGGTCGGGCTCATACAGCTTCAAAAAGTTTAAAACCTAATTGCTCTGGCTCTGTGAGGTGTCCAAAATCTGCCTTTTGATAATAAACTTATCATCTTAGTATCTTTTATGTCCACTGCTTTGTGGTGTTGACGGAATGGCGCAAAGGTCATAATCTCAATATATAGATTGTCATTTGTACAAACGGACAGCCATACACTAAGTGTTGTGCTATTCTAATAACTGACTGCACCTTAAGGCCACATTTTCTGTTTTCGATTAAGTACCACAGGAATACCTTAAATGCGGGACAATGTCAAAGCGAATGTTCAATTAGTGTGGCTGAGCCATGTCACGGCGGCCAGGGCACGGAGTACCAGCTTTTCCGTTCATTATATTTCGAGTGGTGGCTTTCAGTGCAATGCTGCCTTTTACATATAGTTTTGAAATCGTCTGTTTTATGGCGTCGAAAAACTGTAACTTGGTAATGGCGTCGATGACAGCCTTCGGTATGTAGCCATGCATGACGTATAGCCATGCATGACGTATGGCCTAATTACCTAGAAAGGCGTCAGTCGTAGAAAATAATAATGCTGAAGCCATCAGGCGGAGGCTAATTTTGTTCTGCGAATGATGAGGTTCGGAAGTGATTAACCGACTTCAAAATCCAGTTACCGAATTTTGCAACGACGACTGATTTAGAGTTAAAACATTTAATTTGATGGAAATGTGGCATGTCCACCGAAATTGTCATTTGTGGAAAATATTAAAACAGTACAATGACTTCAGTGATGGATTTGAAACACTTTTTGAAACCATAATCTCCTGAACAGGTTCCGCCACATTACTGACCAAACTATTTTGATTAAACGTAAATGTCATTATGATGAGCTAATTCGTGCTATAATCAGTTTTATTCTTTAAGTCTTTTCTCAGGCATTGTGCTGTTATGTATATCTCTGCCAGTACATACTTGCTGTATTATTATTATTATTATTATTATTATTATTATTATTATTATTATTATTATTATTATTATTATTATTTTTATTATTATTATTATTATTATTATTATTATTATTATTATTATCATTATTATTATTATTATTATTATTATTATCGTCATCATCATTATCATCATCATCATCATCATCATCATCATCATCATTATTATTATTATTGCAAAGAGTTTTAGAAGCCTGGACGTTACGGCAAACATGGTAGAAGCCTCAGCTCGGGTCTAGGTCTGTAAGCCGACAATATAGCGCCACTAAAATTTCTTCATGGCCGGCTTTTTATCTACATAAGGACGCATTTTATAAAGGTTGACATGCACAACTTGATGCTCTGATTCCAATAGAAACAACGTTGCATAAAAGGCATCAGAGATTTCTGGATCCATGCCCCTTTCGTCTCATTTATGACCTTGCTAATCACAGGTCTTATCAGCATGACCCAGATACTTAACCTAGTGACCTACATTAATGCATGATCCACTCTTGTGTCCAGATAAACAGGTGTTAAACGTTTCATGATTCTAAGTCAAAGGACAACACAATGACAGCCCAGGCATGCAGTGTAATGTAGTTTTACATGAATGTATTACCGTGACCCAGATGCTTAAACTAGTGACCTACTTTTTCATGATACACCTTTAATTCAAGATATATGTCCGTGTGAAGTTTCATAAAACTAAGTGAAATAGTAAATGTCCAGATGCACCTGCGTATAAAGTTTCATAAACATAAATTGAAGGACAGGTGAATTATAGCCCGGACACGTAAAGCAGTCGGATGCACGCATGGACGCACGCAAGCATGGACGCACAGAAAAAGCGATACTTATATGCCCCTCCTTCGGTAGGAGGAGGGCATAATTACATGCTAGCCTTTTTGGGTCATGGATTAGCAGACAAAAATCTGTCAATATGCATTAACCGACAATGACAGTGCAAACGGCGCAACCGCCACGCTCTCTTTCACCAGCACAGGTGACCAAGGGTCAATAAAGGTCGGTCGTGACCTGCCCCCTGCTTATAAGTGCGTCCCGAGGGCTAGAAGGCAGCAGATAAAAGAGTGAAAAAGATAGTCTGAGTTAAATTGAAAATACGCCATATCTTGACTAAGGTACTTAGAAGATCCTGAAAGCTGAGTGAAGGAGAAACGTGAAATAGCGGCTCCGCCGGATTGAATCCCAGATTAAGCATATATACGGTATAGACACTTCCTAATGCTATTGAATGTGGCATTTTTAGAGAAGGACAGCGGAATTGGCAGCAATTGACTCCTTGATCGATCAAGTGATGAATACTCCTAAAACTGGGGAATATATATATTGGTTGAAAGAACCCAATGCTCCGGATAACAAAGCAAGCACGTGCGGAAATTTAGCAATGGAAGCGGCAATATCTCAAGCAAGATGTCGATGTAACTAAATATACAAATGTTAATATAGAGACAAAAAAGTGCGCATGTGCACATGCAGGCGAAGTAGAGAAAAGATTTGGAGTTTGCGCTGTAGGACATCAATGGTGACGAGACGCGTCAAGACAGAAAAAAAACCCAAGAAATCAATAACAGGATGAAACGATGACTTCTTGCACAATGTAAATCACTTCGTGAAGGAAGGTGACACCTACATGAAGACTGGATCTATGGGCGGCTGAAGCAATGCCATGATGTGATGAACCAAATAGACAGATGTCAAAGGGATTGTTAAACCAGAAATGCCTGGTTAGCTTGTAATTGATCCGCCATTGCGCATTGCTCACATTTTCACATTGAAGTAGGTCCCCCTGGCGGTCTGTTGATGCCGTATTGGCCCACCTCTTCATGCACATCAAATGCAAGTACATCGGCTTTACAAGTCCGCACCAAATAGGGACAAGCACGAAAAGTCTGTTCAATTTATTTTAATAAGCCTGCCTGAGGGCGTTTGTTCAAACCATGCACATTTCGACACACGTGTTTTACCGCAAACACCGTGCAGAATTCTTTGTGTGCTGAAGAAGTTTGATTAGAATACATGTGAAGAATATATTCTTTACTGTATGCTTTTGCTTATTTACCTCATAGTCAATTTGAACACAGGCATGGAACACCGAAGCTATAGCCAAGTCAAACGATATGTTGGCAGATTGTACAGATCCCTTGGCGTCTAACTGCTACAGTACGGATGCTTCACAGCCATGTATGCCGGGATGGGGTGGGGTGGGGGGGGGAGATTTCATGTAGGATTGTACAGGGTATGTGCCGCGAGAAAGGTCTTGTTTTCATTACTCCCAGGATTAGAAAAGGCCCCCAAAATGTACACACCTGGATTGGGATAGGGGTAAAATGCACCAATGCAGCACTCCTTTCAACACATTTCAGGGTTAAGAAAGAGTACCTTTTTACATCTGGTGCAGGATTAAGATAGGGTATTGTATAAAAATGTCCGAGGCACACACCCACCCCTGATGTTTAGTATGTGCTCCCCCCCCCCCCGGCTAGGGGGCATGTATGCAGGCAGTCCTCTTCTGGTTCCATACCATCAGTCGTGCGTATCCTTCACGACTCTCTATACAGACAATGTGTTCTGTGGACCTCGGTTATCACATGTATGTGTCATTCACAAGTCTGTACGCAGGAGGTCTGCCTTCCTTTGGACCCTGGTCACAATTTCCACTGGAGACATGCATGCACACAGTTATTGCTCCTACCTGCAAAAACCTGAACGTATACAGTTTGCCTTTTCAGTTACCTGACCACTGCTAGATCGATAAGCGGTGTCATAGATTTCCCATATATTGCACCATTCCCATGTTTTTCCCATCATCAGAAAGCCACAGGATGTAGATTCATTATGTTCAGTATATTTGACGGGTGCACAAACAGCATTGTTCAATGTCATTGGTACACTACCCACCACATGGCCGAGAACATTATAACAGGCCCATGTCATAACCCATTAATGTTGTTTATTGGACCATAATTTCACCGCAATTTAGGACTTTGACATAAACGGTATGCGAATGGCACATGAATGCGACGCGTTCCCATGGAGTACGGGTACCGATGTGAACTTTCTTGACTAAAGGACCATGTGTCTTGTGAAAAAGACAGTATATATCGCACGTGGCCGCATTCACACCCCATTGAACCTGTGTGGGAATGTCGCATACAAGTTTGGTCCACCCCCTTCCCAGTTATATCCATTATTTCATTCTTGACATTCAAGACAAGAGATGAAATAGGTTTTCCATAAAATACAAAATATAAAAATGTAAATATTATGCTCTAAAATGGTTTGTGAATGTCTTGGATCAATTAATTAGTTTTTTTGTAAATAGTTACCTTTTCTTTAAAGCATTGTTGCTATTATTGAAATGTAACATTAATGCTCCCGTCGTTAGACTCAATCCCTTTCCCACTCTAACAAGAAAGAGAGTCCGTCAACATCTCTCCTGTTTTACTATACTCCTGCTAAAAAGGGAATACCTTCCATTGGTTTAACATAGAGTATAATATAAAATATGTTTTAAATGGAATTTGATGCATCACTGTAATTTTATGGAATGAGGTCAAGGAACACTAGTTCATGCTTGAAAGGGGGTGGATCATTGGAATGTTAGAAACTGGCCTGTCGCATCCCACAAGAACAATTTGCCAAACTGGTCCACAGTATGCGCAGGAGAGTAGAAGTCTGTTTGCACAAGCGCAGATGGTACAATCGCTACTTCTCCACAAAGACACGGTTTCAAGTAAAGACAAAAAGTCCACCACCCAACCTAAAAGAGTGGTTAAATCAAATGGCATCACAGACCAAACACAATGCCCACACTTTTGCTCTACATTATGCCCGAATGCAATACCAATAATAACCCTCTCCCCCCCTCTCGCTCGATCTCCCTTAAACATATCTTGGCCTTTCTTATACACGGGAAAGTGTTGAGCAAACGACATTTTACTTTTTCATATTACTATATTACTTCAGAGCAAAATTGACAGAGAAAACAAGGTATTGATCGAAGACAGCCTGCTTATTACACGGACAAGCTATTGCTGAGCCATTAGAACCAGTAATCATTTGAAAATTGTCTCTTGTGTGCGCCGTGGTTTTGATCGGGGGTGGTGGAGGACTGCCTTTGCTCCAGACAACGATGAATTTTGCTGTTTCGAGCAGTTTGATACGCTCAACGAAACCTGATCAATTTATTCCCTGCCGGCGGAGTAAATGAAAGAAGTCCATGTTTTCACACAATGTATACAATCTTACTTTTAGGTTTCTTCTCTCCTTAGACCTAGAATGTCATAATGGCCGGAACCTATTTCATCCAGCTATATTTCTCACTTGCCTTAGTACATGATTCAGCGGCCGTCCATCTTCAGAAAAATTGATATACATATTTAGTAATCATCTTAAAAATGTTTGTGACCATTTGAACGCTTCACTTTTTAACTGCTGCAGCAGCCTGACAAACCACTCAGTAATTTTAACATACGAGAGCAACATTTTCAATGACAGCACGCCAGAAAATACAGGAAGCTAATACTTGTAAGCCTGCTACATATAGCGCGCACTTTGAGACTGGGTTTGCATGATCCATGAGAGCGGGGAATGGACTCTGGTCAGTCTCAAACCTGTTGTGAAGTATAATGACCAGAAGCCATTCCGCGCACTTATAGATCATCCAAACTCAGTTTCAAAACCCATTGTAACGTATCATGACCAAAAGCCATTCCCGCTCTTATAATTCACCCAAACGCAGGTTCAAACCTGTTGTAACATATAAAGACTAAAAGTAATTCCTTGCACTAACAGAACACCCAAACCCAGTCTCAGACCTGTTATAAAGTATAATGACCAGAAGTCATTCCCCCAGACTTACATATCACCCAAATCCACTCTTACAGCTGTTGTAACGTATAATGACCAAAAGCCATTCCCTACTCTTATAGATCACCCAATGCCAGTCTCAAACCTGTTGTAATGCATAATGAACAAAACCATTCCTCGCACTTGTAGATAATCCAAACCCAGTCCCAAGCCTGTTGTAACGTAAAATGACCGGCAGTCATTCCGCACACTTATACATCACACAGACCCAGTCTCAGACCCTTCGTAACGTATAGTGACCAGAAACCATTCCACACACTTATAGATCACCCAACCCAGTCTCAAACCTGTTTAACCCATAATTAACAAAAGCCATTGCCCACACTTATAGATCACTCAAAGCCAGTATTAAACCTGATGTAAGATAGAATGACCAGAAGCCATACCCCGCCCTTAAAGATCACCCAAACCAAGTCTTAAACCTGTTGTAAAATATAACGACCAATCGCTATTCCCCACAGTTATAGATCACCGAAATCCAGTCTCAAATCTGTTGTAACGTAGAAACAAAAAAGACTAGGCTGGGTGACTGCTGCATCATGAGAACCATGTCTAGGGAAATTGATTTGCCATTGTATCACCAAATGGAATCTAGTGTCCAAAGAAGGCTCAAAATATGGAATATATGCCAAACATTAATATATTAATTATCATATTATCAGACTCAGACTCATATGCAGAATGCTGCAGAAGGAACTGCTGTACTCGCCTTTGACATAAGCTACTTTTGTTCAGCATGTTGAACACGCGAAATTGCACATTTTCTTACACGACTGATACAAATGATACATTTCGGACATGAACTCTCGTGGAAAGGTTCTTAGCTGACCTTGCAGTACAAGTTAAATTAACTTATTGACCTTAAAAACTGATTCAAGGTCGCCCATGCGATCTTAATGGGGCTCTCAAGAGAACCGTATCATCGTGTACAATGTGAAAATACTGGCTCAGAAAAATCGATTTATCAAGGAATACTTTTCTATCAGACTTTTATGTTAATACTTGTTCCACCACCCTTATAGACGTTGACTTCCTAAACGCACAGTACATATGAAAAGAACACCAATGTTACAATGAGCTTAGAAAAGAGTTCAGGCGACGATAGTTTTGTTGCCAACAGTTTGTGGTAAAGAGTTAGGATTAGTTCGGGTATCATCCATAGTGCAGTACAATAATGCTTTTGTTGTTTGTCATCGTTGATGAAGGCTTGCTCAATAGGATCCAATATACACCTTGAACGCGTACGGGTCTTTTACACCGAAAAATATTCAATTGAACATCTTCCAGCGGTAATTTTTAACCTCTAACATAAACGGATCACAAACTTTCCTATACTCGCGCCGAGTAAGGCTAGCACTGTTAACGCAGACCAATGAGATACATTTTAAGGGTTAATAATTGTAACATGATTGTGCTGGCTATTGTCTCATGCGTTTATTACACCGCCCTGCCAGCTGGAGAAGATTAGGCACGAGCAAGCCGAGAGCCCCTAACTGGTGCAATTATGACTATTTCGTCTGGAATGTGCTCTGTCGATCTTACCAATTCGCTGATTAAACAAAGGAACCTCCGCAGCCATGGTACACTGCAACCACGTTTGAGCAGGATAGGAGCAAGAGTCTTTGAGATGTTCTCGTATTGATGGACACAGTCCTATCCCCCAACCTCAGCTTGGCGTCAAAATTGAATGGGAATCCAACCTCAACACGAACTTTACCTTACTTGAAACATGAAATGCCACCTCTGCATAGACACCATCACCAATAACAACTGCGTGGTTTGTCGTGAAATGAGAATACATGAGATTTCAATGGCATACGTGCGACCAAACAAAATTTCGTGTTGAAGGTTGACTGGTTCCATGTGTCAATAATCACGCCAGGAAGACACTCAGATCTCTTTTAAAAGTTGGATAAAAACACACAGAAATTTTTGGATCCGTTCCATATTATAGTGGTCATTCAAATGAAATAAAAAGAGCCCGGTACCTCTTTCATGCCATGGACGACATCTGTACCATGTTGATTATGCTGTTTACATGACTTCTACGAGATTGTAACCATATGTTTTAGAATATTCCTGATGAAATACATCAGTTACATCACTGATAATATTTATAAAGTAAGGAATGTGAGGCACAGAGGTAATCTAGCTATAGTACCAATTAATTATGTTATTTCAGACAAGACATATTATATAGAGTATCGGACTTCCGATATGCATAATGACTCGAGTCGATTTACAAAATAACCACAGTGGGCTAAAATTAACCTTACAATGATAATATCGTGGACCCTAGTGCACATGTATCAGGGTCATTAAGCTGACCGATTTTGCATTGTTGAACTGTGGCTATTGCTCATATATTGTCATGTACCTTTCTGGCAGCCTTGCCGCGTGTGTCATGGTATATTTTCTCGTACTTTCCATCAATGTAATAAATATTTAAAGTTTTGAACAACATGATTTCATTTTTTGATCGTACATGACCAGTAAAAGATTTCTGTGAAAAGACTTTTTTCTACAGTAAACTGGCATTCAATTGACAAAACATCCCCGCACGTCTACGGACTATTGCAAATTGGATGATTGCTGTACGATCCAGCCACCTTATCTGACGTTGAAGTGACACTGAATATTGTGTATGAGAGACATGTTGTTTTCTCGTGAGAAATACTAATAAGAACGGCTCGAATTATTTGCTTAGCAACCACATTATGAGGCTTTAGGTGTCGTACTCTTAAGGTATGTAAAATCGGCCTGTGTCTTGATTGTCACTTCGTGTTTGTCGCTTATATATCATTTGTTAAGAAACTGTATCCAAAACTGGAAAGGGACGAGGTTGCAAGAGCGGTTGACTGAATTATATCGGCAGCACTGCAGGCCGAGATCAGGCCTTGATTAAATTTGTAAAGGAGAACTAAGCACAGACTTCAAGGGACGTATATGATCTCTTGTAATAAGGTTGCGAAAGAGCAGGGCCTTTCAGAAATTGACAAACTGAAGACACAGTGTATAAAAACGAAGATATCCGTTGTAAAATCTTATCGGTGTGGACAATTGCTAAGCAACGGGGAAAATAAGTAAAGTGTACGGCGCTTTTTATACAAGAATTTTTACAGTTTGCAGAGATTTACATAGAAATAATGAGGATGCAAAATGTTCGAGAATTTTTTTGTTATTATTGAAGTAATTAGTTGGGATTGTAACCTTACGGGATGTGTGCACTCATGCAGGAAAACGACAACGTCGAAGCAGTTAGGTTTGGGACCAGAGGGGTTTGGCAAACGCAGAACAAATTGAAACTATATTTTATAAGGAAGACATTGTTTTTGGCTTTTCTACTTTACATGTGATGCACAGCGAACAGAAAAAAATATCCTACATATAATAATCTCTCAAGTTACGTTTCCTACCGTAGCACATGGGCAAATCTACAAATTTATAATTGTATTGATCGATGACTTCGTCACGATTTATGAGGAGTTCTGTTTCCAAGTGGCAAACTACACCAGATAAATGAGGCCAATTGTTCATGTGGCTAGGATTTCATGCTTTCGATGTGTCACCCAAGTAAAGAAACAAGAGACTGTTACTCTTTACAGGAAATATACTGTGGCATCAGAGGGAATTGTGTCTAAGCTAATTTATTGTGAAGACATTGTGATGCACTTAAGAGAATAGGATGCAATCTGAAGTTCAATTTAAAGGACTGCACCAAGGGAATTGAGCGATTAAAACCGAGCACATAGTTTACTTAGAAACAGTAGGAATCAAACAGAACTATACATACTGTCATTGAGCATCACAGAGAGCCTTGATAGAGACGTGGTGGCCTCAAATCAAGAATGGTAATTTGTGAGATTCGTGTAAAGGCAATTGAAAGTTGATAAACTTGCAGAAACACAAAGTGACATGGAAAGATTGGCGAGTGTTTCATAACACACATGGCAAACGGGCGATATGCTAGCGAAAGGCAGCAGATGCTCGTTAGCTTAATAATGTATGTTGCTAAGTGAACCAGGTTGTACATGGAAATGACAACCATGATAATTATGTGGGAAAGAATATGCCTCGTTAGCGATTCATAGATTCGTTAAAATACAGTATTACCTAATAAGGAATACGACATTTACAAATACAAATCACCGGGTGACAAAAGGTGAACAAGGTTGTGTTATTGTCAACATGATTTTAGTTATTAATACTACCATTGTAAAACCAGAGAGAATATTTGTATCATTTTGTGCGGACCAAAAGTAGCCTTTGCAGTTGCATGACGAGAATAGAAAAGCTGCGAAGTTCCGACATTCATTTTGTATCTTCAACCCTTTCGTGTTCAGAATAAGACTGAGCCAACAACACGTTTTTTAGTGTGCTCTTATGATTGGTCGTATTGACAAAACTGTATTCAATTAACAAGTATTTTGGCAAAAACGCGAAAGCAGTCGAAAATCTGTATTCGAGTTTCTGGGTGACCTACCAGGGAAAGGATCTATGAGTATGGCCCAAGCTCAGCCAAGGTCATAACAGTGTTTCATAGATACATGCAGAATGGACTTTGAAGCAATGAGTTTCCACATTAAATATTCGCTACTTTGGTCCATTGAGAGAGAAAAATAAAGATATACATGTTAACAATACGCCTTAACACATTGCCAATTGTGCCAGCTTGTTTACAAACTTCATGATGCGTCTTTGTCAGGAAACAGGCCCTCTTCCATGAGGAACTATCCATCTTATCAATCTATCTTCCCAGGTCACGCAAACATTTGTCTGCCTCCTGCATGTTTTCTTCCTGGTGTATCGGCAACCTTTTCTCTGAAATCGTTAATGATTGGTGTACTTTGTAATTTCCACAGTCCTTTAATAGTTGATAGGATTGGCGAGTAATCAGACACATACACGCAACTGGCGCGCGACCCTGCAATTGTCATATCTCGCATCGCCCTCTGCAGGTACAGACCTGTCATAAAGATAAGCAGACGACGTACATCGTCATTGGATCACCTCAAATGGCACGTGCCTTTTTTTTTTATAAATACGAACTGTTTCACTGACATATATATATATATATATATATAAGTGAAACAGCTGCCATTCAAGATATTTGTCTTCATTCTTTAGAATTTTTTCTTATTTGCATGATAAACTTTGTGAATATATTTGAGTTAGCTTAGAAAACCTAGTTTGGGTCAGCTTATCATCCATTTAGTTACATGGGAATATGCATAGACATCAACATGTTTCAAAGCGTCGCCATATGTACATCAGAGTTCCACATGGCAAGGCCTATGTTAAGTCTACTCAAAAGCAATACTTCTCCTATTTTCTTGATAACTCAAATAATTTGTTTCTCAACAACTAAATCACTATGGCAGATATGGATATGCCACTGTGAAGAACATTACATGCACTCGTCAATCAAACAGCTAATCTTATATTTACTGTCAGAAACAAAGACAATTCAAACTAGGAGAACCAAACTGAAATACACAGAATACGGGTGCAAATGTGCTACTTAAAATGCATAAATAAACGATAATTTGATCACAACCAGATCACTAAAGATAGATATTGGGATCGTTTCAGTTTGTGATCATTTTCATATGGAGCTTACATGCAATGCTTATTTAAAGTTTAATAAACTTTTTTTAGACATTATTGTGTTATTATTTTATATGTAAGCCTGTACATTGTTGTAACGTTTTGGCTATCAATAGCCTACTAAAATTGTTGACAAACATCCTGATGGCAATTCTAAACTACGAACTAACAAAGCATTTAAACTGACTTGAAATTTGAAAGATATATCGAAATGGTCACAAATTTGACAATCGAAAAAATAACACCAGGCTACACATACGTGCCCACAACCTATACGTAGAAACTGGAAGACATGAAAAGCCATAGTTCCTGCAAACCAACGACTATGTGCTCCCTGTAGATATATCGAAGATGAATATCATTTCATAATGTCCTGTACACAATTTTGTTTATCTAGGCTAAATCTGCCAAAATTTGAGACGTTTTTGGTAATTCAGCTTTGCTCAATGATCATGATAGGTTTGTCTTCATTATGAAATTAAACGACTCGAAGTTAATTGCAATGTTAGAAATATTCTTGAAGAACTGAATAGAAAACACCAGGAGCCTCTACAGTAATCTTTTCGGATGTATTATCAGTATTACAAATGGAGGGCGTAAATTCTCTTATTCGATAATATGTTTGCTTAACTGTTTCAATCTCCTATCATTTTGTATTTGCATTAATCTTCGTTCCTTTTTTTGATAGTGGTGTCGCCCTGTAATGTGGTGTATTGATGTGTTCAGTGTTATACTAAATTATATTGGACGGTTCTGTGTGTATTGCATTATATCTTGTGTTGTTGTGTTGATAGACATATTACCATGTATAATGTATATGGTGTAATCAAATAAATAAAGGCATCATGTCGCGTGTTTTTCCGAATTATCGAAAGAGATTCCATGGACATTTTATGGCAATGTTGCTGTTTGCTATGAACTTGGTTGCTGTCAAATAGTGACGTCAACGTCTCCTGTGCATCCTGAGTCCTCGTGATTTTTCTACGTTGCCAGTTTGAAAGCTTCTGTGATCGCCATGACATGGAGATCCGCGGAGCATGGAATTCAGCATACGATATGTTTTGCACACTCAAGGTGAATCTGCTGTTAGGTATAGAGTAAAGTTACCTCTGTCATTATACTTGTCAAAATAACATATAAAGATGAATACCAGTTGTAACTCTGAATACCGTTATGAAGCAATTGAGCCACGGTTTCAAAATATCTTAATTAACCGTCACCAGCCCAGTCTCTGTGATATTATACCAACTTAGAGGGAATATTACTGCCCCAAGCAAGAGTGGCAACCCCGAGGCGAAAACTGTGTTCGACGAATAGAGCACGGTTACGTTCAAGAAGCCCCAGCTTGTAAACGTTTTCATAAACATGAATACTGATTGCACGGAATGAGTTCACACCTGACCAGCCCTAGAAATAATACCGGAGCATTGACGTTGTCTCCCCACCTGTGGTGAGTTTGCCTGTACATAGGGAAGCTTGAGCTGGACATAACAGATTGCTGGTTGCTTTAGACACGGGCGTCTGGACATAACATTTTTGAAACTCCATTGCTTTTGAGCTTGCCTTGTATATTAATACCCCCCACCCCTACCCCTCAAAAGTAAATTAACTGTCTTCCTTGATACGGATATTTCTATGTAACACTTTACAGAGAGAACCCTACCTAAAACAAAAAACCAATTGGCAACTTTGGAGAACACTGCGTCCTTTAGGTGTGCTTAAAAGCTTTGAACAATGGAAAGCCCAACCACTTGTTTTATAATTTCAGCCTCCTCATAAAGAAATTTCACAATGCTTAATAATATTTGCAAGAGTTGTATGGCAATATTTGTATCGAGGAAAGCAGTAAACCATGCCAAGTCCTTTTCGTTCATAGATCATAGGCACAACCTGAATACCTGCTGGTTGACAAAATTTGTATTATGTTTATTTCGTTGCGTAGGGCTTTCAGCCCATCTACGAGCAGGATTCTACCGCTACATCTCGGGATGCGGCTGCAATGACTCCTGGACGAGTAGTAAAGTCTCTGTCCTTGTATGCTTTAAAATATGAGCTGAACTTTTTGCCGCCTTAGATACAAAGCCCTGATATACTACTTCTAAGCTTACCAATTTCAGTACCCAACCCAAGAGAGAAAGCCGGGCGTTGGGTTTTGAAACCTGCAACCAAATGTAATAAAGGACTTTAGTGACATATGGTTGGCATACCAATTAGTATATGTGAGACACGGGAAGTTTGGGCAAAAGTGCCTCACATGCAACATAGAGATGCAATCTACTAGCAGATGCTTCCCGGTAGACATACACAAAAGGGGAAATATCCTATTCCTGGCGTAAAAGCACCCACTAATATGCAAGAATTTGGTTGCTCATCTAACGACAGACATTGAACACACGTAAAAATTTATGCCACCAAGCCAGATCGTCAAGTATATCTCCCTGAAGCTTAATGCAGTTTGTTTTGATCTAACATGTAGATTAGGCAACATCACAACAACGAGGAGAAAACATTCATTTACCATTTACCACTGCTGCTACGCAGTTTAATAGCCTTGTTGGGGTTTGCCTCTGTGTTTTGTTCAACTGAGGCGTCGTCGTCATTACACTGTGCAATTCTGATGTGACTTTAAAAAAGCTTATCGTCTGATAATTTGACACATACGCATGAGGTATCAATCTCACCATTGAGGTACAACAACCACTGGCTGGGTTCTATTACTTGATTTCAATGAATAGCAACCACAGGTTTCCTAAGCAGGGATATTAGACATCTCATGGCCTCCATCCACACCTCTTTGACTATGGCCACGATGGCAAAATGATCCATGTGCACACAGGTATTAAGACCGCGATGTGTTTAATCACTTGGGTTAACTTATGGAAAATGTAGGACAAAGGCAGGCTCCAAACGGAACCCAGTACCACTCATTTAATGTCCTTACCACCAATTTTCCACTTTAAGCTAGTTACCTGTTGACTATGTGCAGTCCCAGGCGCATGTCGATAAGCTGATTCTATGCTAAGCGTACCCATACACATACTACAGTGCATTTCGCCTTTAAGATAATCAACCGTATCCAACTTATGCTGTTCTTACAAAGTAGCATAATCAGGCAGAAAACCTGTAGGTAGTCCAGTTATAGAATCATAGATTAGACATACTGCTCCATCTGACTTATCTGCTGCCCCTGGTGGGCTAATTATTTTGGGTCTCTGATGAGTAATAATGTAATTTCTAGTCTCAATCTAATGTACAACTTGTTTATGTACCAAGGTTTTCTGTGAAGTTTCGTAACACGAGGTATGGCTTGGTAATACCACTGGTACAATATCCACATCTTGATTTATAACGTTAAAACCATTCTGAATGCTTTCTAATAGACTACCTGTGTGGGTCAGTATTCAGTTCTTCTGCCCTGGGCTGTCAGTTTTTTTTTTTTTCTTTTTTTTTTTTTAGATGGGTTCACATCCAGATTTTTGTTGTTGTTTCATGTACATAGGCTGAATGCATTTGGTCACATTTGGGCACTGAACATACATAGGTATACATGCAATCCGTGTAGAGACAACCCTGTGCAGAATCAAAATTTCTGCATATTTCCTAGCCACGTTTTGTCTTGCCAAATAGCACCAATTGGTTTTTCATCGATTTCTGACGAAGGTAATATCGTGCAATTTACATTCATTACCTGCATGTAGCTATTTATTATCTCATGAAGTTCACACTATGCAGCTCACACTCACGTCAGGCTTATCACAGAAGAACAAAGGCCCTAATGGAATAGAACAGATCATCACGTGGTTGTACGATGACGTCATCTCTCCTCACGCTTCAGTGCTTTTTGTTTGTTCTTCGATTAAACTGAACCAGATCTGTATCTCATTACACCTTCGTGTATATCTGACAAAATTTATTCCCATTCATACCACGGTTTTTCTAGTTATGTGAAATTTCTACATAAATGAATACTAAGAATTCTGTACCCTGCCAGATTGTTTTGTATGTAACAGATAATAGAATGTATTGTATATATTTTTCCTCATCATCCAAAGTTTTGACTGCCCAGTGATTATTCTATTTCAGTTAAGCAATCCATGTGCAAGATGCTGTAAACTAGTTGCCCGTTAAAGGTGACCCCAGCGATAGCGGATCTCAATCCTTAGGTGTGGTCATCCTGACAGACTTGTCATAAGCTTCTGTTATTAATGAATGCACAGTACTGATGTTAATTTTCTTGTATTTTGATTTTTCATTGTCAAATAAGCCGTTTCTGAGTTCTGAGTTCTGTATGTGAAGTGCTGAAAAATTTTAAGGTTCGACTCTACAGATTTCACGAAAAATTCTTTATAAGCGGTTAAATAATGTGACTTGTTCCGTAGCGAAATTACTTATTTAGAGTTGCCAAGCTCAGTTCAAAGGTTAATCATTTGGCTGCATTGTGTTCAAGCCCTTGCACACCGGCCCTGCTCATATTGTACGATGACAGCAAAATAACCAGTCAATGCACGTACTAAGCATTCAAAGACATTGCAGCAATGCTCCTACTGACTACACCAATGGTGCAATAAATGTGATGCTGAAAGAGCAAACGCAAAAGTTGATATTCATAAAATGCATCATGAAGTATAGAGTGTGCCCATGGTTGCCTGTCAAGCATAGTTTTATGTCTGTCTGAGTATTTAATTCAGCTAAGACGACATTAGCAAAAGGTAGAATGATACGTATTACCTGTACTTCTTTCGGTCATATATGACTTCCTGCAGTATAAATAGTACGCAGTCGTATCCTGCCATGCTTAATCATTTGGCTGATATTTATTGATACTATTTTTGACACCATGTCAATATATGCTGTGGTTTAATGTTCAGTAACACAAAACTATGTTTTCTGTTATTAAAATGTAATAGGTACTTGTAGCTCACAACATGCAAAATTTCGCCACTAAACTGGACATGTGACAAAGATGTATAAGAGTCCTAGCCGGAAAAAAGACAATATTACCGTCGCATTGGCTGAAATCATGAAACATGATAGTTTTAATGACTTTTGCTCTTATCGTACTGCGCGTTGCAGGTGGCTCTGAAAACATAAATGCGAAACACAACACGAAAATGTAATGTAATCTGCCCAGCGCATCGTTGAAAGTATTGAAAATGGTTTATGCTACATTTGTACTGTATATACGTACATTGCATTATGTTCAGATTTACCTTTATAAGAGGGTCGGAAAGGGGTTGCCCGTACTCCGTACTGGGGCTTTTTTATTTTTCGTACAGCGTAGAGAGAAAAAATTATTCACCGTATAGCATACTGACAGCAAACCATGTACTCCGTACGGATCAAAATTTATTATTCATGAAGCGTACCAGCAACATATAAAATTCGTTCCCGCACTGAAAAAAAAGATGAAAAAAAAAGTCAACTCGCGGCAAGATATGTAAAAGTCGGTGGCATCTTTGTTCGTAGAGGTGGTATAACCATCTCAAATTTGAAAATGTATATTGCGGATGTCTTATGTTTTGTACTGTGTACGGGAGAAAATTTATTCCTGTACTCTGTACTGGTAAATTTTATTTACTGTACCAGTGTACCAAGACCCCCCCCCCCTTACCCCCCTCCCTTATTAGTCCTATGCGATTTTCTTTTATGCTACCAACCAATTCTTTAATTGCGGACAAATCTGTACCTAGGCGTTATCAATGGCAGTGTGACGAGTAAATACTCCACTCAATCCACCAATTATCGATAAGATATATACGTATTCAGAAAATTCATAAAGTGGCTGGCCAAGCTTCTTGTCATTTCATTGAATTGCTGTCTTTTCTTTTAGATTATTGAAAAAATATCAAAATACGTATGTTGACAGGATTAACCATACAACAGGCGCATCCATAGACTCAAACACTGATAAATCGATTCATTTTGAGCAAAATTATATCTGATTTTGTAGTTTAAATATTAGAGTACAATTCTGGGAACAATGAAAAAAAGCGCGCAAGGAAGAAAAGCGCGTGCATCTGGGAACAAAGAATAGGCATTTGCAAGGGATCGAAGGATGCGCACCAGGAACGGTAGCGCTGCCACCTAGCTATAATAGAGAAAGATGTCTGTTGAATGGCAGAAAGGAGAGAAATAAATCCTTTTACATCAGTGTTGAGACGTTAACTAAGGTCAGAATGCTGGCAAGATTGAATAACGGGTTGTACGTTTTCTTGCACACTCATTTCAGACAGCAGCAGTTCCAATTACATGTATGGTGCTTTAAGTTATCAACTTTCCGTCTGTGTTGGTGATTTTAAACGGTAAACAAGCAGAAATATAATACGGTGCATTGTACGGGCATCTTGATAGCAAGACGCCAAACAGCATACTAAACGACTGCCACAGTGGAATCACACAGTACTAAACATCACATTACACTTGCATCTTGCACTGCTAAAAAAAACGGTATTACAGCAGTGTCATGCAGCACTTAGCAACATCGTGCAGAAGCATCACAGTACAACGTTTAATGTTTACCATCATCGTGCAGAACCAGACAACATATTACAGTGAAATCACACGGTGCAGTACTAAAAACCTTCAGTAGGCTCGTGCCGAGCTTTATTTTGTTTTAAATAATATACTGCGATAGCATCACACAACTCTTTCTGTAGCAATTGTGACTAAAGTCGAACTACTTAAAAGGGGCTCCTTTCAATTATAATAAGGATGTATAGACTCTTGTTCCTTGTGAAAAAACGTTGTTTGAGTGTCAGTATGCCCCTAGTTACATAGAATATGATAGTCCAGGTCAACATCTTTCCTTGCTGTGCTTTGAGCGCAACGCGCACATAACACGTTTAGGTAAGCTGTTGACCTAATTCAAAATTTGGCACTGGAAGGGTTAAATAACATAGCACAGTGTCATTATGCAAAGGCAAAGGACATATTACACTCAAAACACGCAGAACTACAAACATGTTTGGATGACATTATACAACACTAAAAATATATATTACAGCTACATGATACTGATGCAGTACTAAACAACACAGTTCTCCAGGTATACCTTCCATAACCAAGCAGCATATTCAAATAGCACTGTGCACCGCTAAAATCTTGTAGTAATATCACGCAGAACAACTATATAACAGTGGGGTTATGTACCATAAACAACATATTAAAGTAGCATCATGAAGCACCAAACAACATACACCTGTGTAACACATAACAGTAGCATAGTGTAGCATAAAACAAGGTATTACAGTAGCATCACTTTGCAGGAAATAGCATATAATACCAGCATCATATACAACAGTTTACAGTGCCATCATTTAGCACTAAATAACAAATAACAGAAGCACCATGTGGTTTTGAACAACATATTACAGTAGCATCATGTAGCAGTAAACAACACATAAAGGTAGCATCATGTGGCACCACGAAACATCGTAATTGTTACAGTAGCATTATGCAGCACTCGTACATAGCACAGTGACATTATGCAGTATAATTACACTAGCATCACACAGCATTAAGCCACGAAGTATAATGCAAACCTTAACGACATGTTACAGTAGAATCACTTAGTAGCAAAATGTTTCAGTACCATCATGCAATGCTAAACATGTTGTAGTGGAATTATGCAGTACTTAACAAAACGTTATGAAAGAATTATCCAGTACTGGACATCGTAATTTTAGCGAGGTTTAGTCATACGTTCCCATGTTACATGTGTGCATGGCGCTGTCAATTACTATACCATCCGTGCACATTGCCTAAAACACGGTTTAGTTACACGCGCATCAGGCAGCAACAGAACTGCCCGGATGTTGGTATCTTGAAGCCCTTAAATATACCCAATCTTTTCTCATATCGTCAATCTTAGTTGCGCTCAACTTGTATTTTGCTTTGAAGTCACAACGTACATGATGTAAATGTGAAATCTCAGAGCTGTTCAACATACAATGCGCTGAAAATTTGCAAAAACTACCCGATCGCTTCTGAGATGAAATGAACCAGTCACTTTTCCACACAAGGATGCATACAACTTCATCGTTTGCCAGTGTGAACATTTAGATAATTGGTCATTCAGATCGATTTTTACTATTAAAATTTTAACTTACCTGAAAAAATGTATTCAACTTTGGCTAGGCATATTACTTGCACTGATGTAGGTGCATGGTATTAAGCTAACAGTTGTTAATTCAATACCATATGAAGTTCCAAAAATATATTAGAACTGGAATAGTAATTATAGGTTTATTGTAAATACTGAGGAACTAAATCATTCATTAATCTTATCATTCAGATCATCATTCCCAAAGTGCCATTTCAATGGTTAAACATTAAAAAACACAATTCTGAAGAGTCAGATCAGATCTATACATGTATTAGGCGGGGCCTACCATATACTAACACACTAAGCCCACGAACTATCTTGAAAACTAGGAATATATAGGCTTTTAAAAGTAAACCATTTCAGATTTGGGTGGTTCTTTGCTATATTAGAATAGAAATGGTAAAACATTTGTAGCCTATTCCTAAGTTTTAAAAAAGAAAAATTGTAAAGGCCGCTGTGAACAATAGGGCTAAAAGAGAAGATAATATGTTTGTGTACAAATTCCAGTAGGCCTCAAGTCCTAAAGTCATATAACTCAGTAAAGTCTCAATCTTGCCTTTTTATGTGGGGACATTAAAACAATTCTGAGGTGGCAGTCAGGCCCAATTTCTTTATTTTTCCGAATTTAAAAAAGTGAGGTAGATGGATTTTACACAGGGTTGGAAGGGAAAGCGGAAAAAATACCCGCCTCCCCCCCCCACACACACGTGTCCAGCACAAAGGCCTATAGGCCTAGGTTATTAATTGTTTTGAAAATTTATCATAAAATGTAAGGTATTGGAATGTTATGTATTTTTCGAGAGACACGAGAGAGACCATACAAACTACAGATTACCGTGCCTGTGTCTTCTCCACTTCTAACAAAGTTTATATATATATATATATATATATATATATATATATATATATATATATATATATATATATATATATATATATATGGGCCTATTGTGGATTCTATGTAGAGTGAGCTGAATGTGATTGGTGTCACTTCGGCTTTGAATAATTTTTAAATGTATTATAAAAGTTTAACGGTGTACGGAAATTTTATTGGAAACAAATTGCCATTTTAATTTTGTAGGCCTATCGTGATTGAACAGTTTTTAATAGACCTTAAACACGTGCGGATGTGTGCATACGTGGCTTTGCAGCTGTCAATGGGCAGTCTACATGTCTAGACACTAGACACAGTTCACATTTTCACGACCCATTCCTTCCAGAGAATGGCTTCCAATATGGACATATGTTAAGATGAGCAGCATCAGACAGAGCGTTGGGTGGGGATTTGCCAAGATTTAGCAGCTCTTCAGTTTTCTAGATTTAAAAAAAGGGGGGGGGGGGAATGAAACTGTACTTTCAAGAATCCGTGTAATTAGGCTGTATTAACAGTATAGGCCTAGTCTATGAAACGAAGCAGTATTTAGCTGTAACATCACGTGGAAAAACCAGCTGCTCCCTCGATAAATTTAGCTGTTTTGACATCACGTTGAACTACTGCAAACTCCAGTCAAAGTACGGTACCATAGGCACTCATATGTGTACAATCAATTTGAAAGAGCGTCAGTAATGATATACATCAGTAACTCATGACGATGCTGTTTTTGCAGGTCAGAAAAACTGCCAGGAA
Source organism: Hermodice carunculata (assembly GCA_964020975.1). NCBI lineage: Eukaryota > Metazoa > Annelida > Polychaeta > Eunicida > Amphinomidae > Hermodice > Hermodice carunculata. The sequence continues at coordinate 89,273,447 of OZ026615.1, read as the reverse complement.
TAATTGGTAGTTATACTTATAGTGCGATGTCTACGCGTTGTGTGCAGATGAAGCATGCAACAATGAGCGTATAGAATACCACGTTACTAACGGAACTGGTGACGTAGCACAAATATTTTTATCCGCGCAGCAGGGAGGAATGTGTAACTAAACCTCTCTTTTGAATCACGCAGCACCTAAGAACAGATTACAGTAGCACCTGCAGTGGAATTTAAGGTGAATTAAGGATCCCCCCCCCCTCCACAGGGGGGATCACTGTACCGCGTGATTTTCTCACCTCCAATGCCTAGAGAAAGCCCCTTTGTTGGGGTAAGATTACTTGATTGTATAGTTTTAATATAGGCTTTTGCCACAGAGGAATGTTTAAATGGTAAAATTACATGAATATCTCAGTTGAACAAGTTCAAGTATGGAAGGAAAATAGCCTCTAAACTATTAATGAAACCTTTCATAAAATGTTAAACTTATGACAATAGGTTAAGACTGTTTTAGGGCAGTAATGCTTGCCTAATTACTGAAGTGTCTGCCATAACTGAACATGGCGTTTTAGCCTTTAAACGCCACACTTGTATGAATGGTTATATCCCACAGAGCAATATGCTGTGGCATCATGAGCACATGCTGCCAAATGTACTCAGTCTACAGGTTTCACCATGGACCTATTATCGGATAATCGGTCCATGGTTTCACAAACTACTCTGGTGATTAACCCCACAGGAGTCAGAAACCGATTGACACCTATGCATGTGTCGTGGTCCGTGCACATATACTGTATGAGGGTCTCATTAATTTTGCCTGTAAAAGTTTCTGACATCTTCAAATTGAAAATGCCTGGTACACTACCGGTATTGACAGTCTTAGTAATCAGAAAGTTTTACAATTTATGTTAATGTTGCTATAATTGACCTCAAATTTGCTATGAAAATTGGTACTTTTATCATGCATTACCCTATGCCCACTAGTGTCCACCCCCGCAATGCCCTCTCCAGTCAGCTGGAGGTGGGAAAGTCTATGCTTTGGTGGTTCTTGAAAGGAGTCAATTATTGACAAGTCCTGCCAGAATAGCATGTGACATGCTATTCTGGTAGGACTTGTCAATAATTGACTCCTTCCACGACATTGTCGTAGTCGACAGCTTGCGTTTGGACATCTCGGTGTAAGGCCCCGGGAAAAGGTTGACTCCGTTTCAATACTGAGAGGATTAAAGGGGATGCCGGTTTTGAATATCAATATACTCTGCCCATGCGCCAGAGTCAAAACGGAGGAAAGACGTGCTTTTCCACACTGCTGTCCTACAGCATAGTCTCAGTGTTGAACAAGTTCATCTAAAGCACGTATTGATATATACAAGGTGATACCTCTATTGGGCACTTGAGAACTAAAAATGACCCGGGCATGCAAGATATGTGTGCCGGATTGTGTTTGTAACACTGGGATGAAACCACCATCAAACTTACTGTATATTTTTACATTAGCATAAAGGCGTATAATTTTTGTTGCGTCCTTTTTTTAAAAAAAAAGTATGCATTTGGTGTTGTGCAGACACCTTTCATTGAAAGCATGCAAGATAAAAAGGCGAGTGTACAGATAGAATCAAATTTATTCCATTGCTTACCTGTCATAGCCAGAAAGAACACGTGCTTCGAGCACGGCTTGCTAGCATTACGTCACTGTGTATGAATATGTGATTCGCCCTTTGTTTAAACAATCATCATGGAAAAAATATCTGTCAAACCAAACAACACATACAGGCCGATAACTTCATGTCATAGTCTGGCTGAAACAGTGGGTTAATTATAAGTAAATGGCTCCCAAGGGTGTGAGCACAAAACAACCAAGAACTATTTAGTGCGGAAACCTATGCACGATTGGCCGCAATGGTGTATTCAAACCTACTGGAAACACGACACCTGACAAGAAACTACGAACATATGTAAAATTTAAATACCAATTTGGACCAGAAAAATATTTATATTTAGTGAAAGAGTATAGAATTAGAAAAAATATTACCCGATTTCGAATAAGCGCCCACAACCTCAAAGTTGAAACTGGCAGACACAAAAGACCTATTAAAACACCTTTAGAAGAGCGGAAATGCGATACCTGTCAAAAATTGGAAGACGAGCCACATATTTTAATCGATTGTGAAAAATTTACACAGCAACGAACTACCTTTTTCGACAAACTAACCGAAATTTTCCCTACATTTTTGACCCTTTCGAACCCAGAAAAATTAATTTTTATTATGAAATTAGAAGATGCCGATATAATCAAACATACTGGGACATTTTTCGACCAAGTGACTAAAGTTAGAGGTCCATTTTGATGATATATATTTTCTAAATATCCCCAACATCCACTTGCAGTTTTTGTTTTGCAGGCGACCCTTTGGGGCCAACGCCGGCCAGCCCACCGCACCGCGTTGTAGGGCGGCAGGGCGGCGATGTAGTGAAGAGTGTTTTTTTTTCTTTTTTTTCTTTTTCTGAAGAATGAAGTGGAATGTAGTCTAGTGTCGTGATGTGATGATTTGTTTTGTATTATATTATATTGTATTGTATCGTATTGTAATTCATGTATATATTTATGTGTTTTGACTGACAGAAAACCATGTATGTATATGGTGCAGTTAATAAAGTCATTCATTCATTCATTTATTCACGTAGTTAACCAGGATATCCACCAAGAAAGACTATCGAAAGCTGAACGTTTTCCTTAAAGTAAAACAAGCACTTTTTCATATTTGTTTAAGTGCCCCCCCCCCCAAAAATAAGTAAAATAAAATATAAAAAAATAATAATAAATAGGTCAATAAATAAATAAATAATGACCGGTGGCAAATATGATACTAATTTTATTATCTATGAGGCAAACATCTAGCAGTACCACATGTCAATTATTCTGCCGCGATATCAGTTGAAATCGTGAAATGAGGATCACATCTTTCTATGTTTTATATGTTTCACTATGCACATGGCCAGTAGGTATAGCCAGCAGCTGAAGCAACATCCCGCTTTCTTGTAAAATAAATTTGGCTGCCTTTAAAAAAAGCAACTGATATCGACGTGAACAGATGTCTTTCTAACTTCATGCTTTCTGAGGTGCCGCACCGATCTTAGCCTCGTGACGTGAGCAATAATAGAGCCCACAGTAGAGCGATATTTACCGGATTGCACCACACCTGACCGGGGCCAGACAGGCTGAAACACAGATATTGCTCTTGGCAGAAAAATAAGATTATGCATGGTTTCCTGTCTGTAGCATTCTTTCTAAAGATATTCAATTATAGAATTTTCCAACAAATTTCAAGCGAAACTGTAGAATTTATATTATCGTACAATTGGTTGCAATTTAGTTGTTTTCGATATAATTTGGTGCGATCCCATAATAATCCCATGATACATATATGCCTAATACGGGTTGGTTCTTTCTTTGGCAGGGATTTCCGATGTGTATTTTGTTGTCTGGTTCCCCGTTTAATAAAAACATGGGCACATAGGTCCTCGGTCCGAAACCAACATAACGATGCGTGGCTATGTTAAATAAGACACGTACTTACTGTGTACTTGGCCACTGGAATTAATTGAACGGTTGTTCTACTTCAACATTTTCAGAAAAGGGAGCAAGTACACCTTATGCAATAATTTAAACGAGTACAATAAATGCATAAAAGATCGAGTACTAGCCTTGAAAGCATTGCGGAACACATGTTATCGATAGTGGTTCTGGTTCAGGGCACCCACTATACCCATAGGAGAAAGTAGTTGCGGAACACATGTTATCGATAGTGGTTCTGGTTCAGGGTACCCACTTTACCCATAGGAGAAAGTAATTAAGTCACTGTTATCTGGTATTCCGGTCACTTATTAGGCTAAATGCCTCTCCATTTCACTGTTTAGCACTGGTAAAGGGTACTGCATGCTCATACAGCTAGTTCTTCCAGTTTTCAAAGACCGTCTCCCACACTCACGCACTAATAATCTAAACTGGGACTCCTGATTGGTACCTACATATACACACACACACACACACACACACACACACACACACATATATATATATATATATATATATATATATATGAAGGCATATGTTGATGAATTAGATGTTTTAAGCTCGGTACTTACTGCGTTAAATAGTTTACATGGCGAGGTAGTTGTCATTATCTTTGAGAAGCCCCTTGTGTTATCCATGTCTGTATGTTTGATACGGGAGACGCAAATTAATTTCCCGCAACAACTGCATACCTGATTGCCTAGTCTCGTTTGGCAAGATATGGCGACTTACGGGTCGGTACCTGTGTGGACAAGCGGGATGTTACCAATAGTTTTGAAATAAAGAATACCATTGAAAGGCAGATGGAAATTGTTTTTTATATATTGCTCTGCAAGTACTAGGTGAAAACTGTTTTGGCAGGTGTGAGCTTGTTTTATTGTTTGAGGAGCCGTACAAAAAGCAGGATTAAATTTCATAGAATTCCATCCAACGAACTGTAACAACGAAATATCAATCTAAAAAAGTGTGCACTAGGTATGTACATAGCAAATCAAAGACTAAAGAAACAATCAGATTTGATCACCTTTGGACCGGGAAACCGGGCATTCTTGAAAATAATCACTTGCAGCAATTACAGAATGCTTTAGACTTACAGCATCAGCCCATTATAAACACCATGCCTATATTGGATTTCAAACGGCCACCGAGTTAAAGAATGCAGAGGACCAAAAAGGAAATGGAAACCACTTTACCGACTGCAGGATTTTATACTTTTAGAACTATTATGTCAATACAGAGACATACCGATAAAACATCACGCTTTCCATTACAATACAAATTATTAATAGGTATGAGGTGACGAGTGCCGTCACCAAACAATGCTTTTATGTATTTTTCAAGACCACAACGGCATGCATTTGGGAACAATGGTGGACAGGAGATGACAGAGGCAAAGGAATCAATAACTGATGAACAAATCCTAACAATGAATGACCTACGTCTCTTTTGAGTCTTATTTCATTTGATAAAAATTAAGCCTGTGACATTCATTCCACATCACCAAGCTTTTTAATTCAGCTATAGAATTGTGAAATATGATGTATCTTGTGTAAATATTTAAAATATTAGTATCTGTAAGTTTTTGCATAGAGGTAATTGAATGACTCACACATCTGATCGATCACATTTATGATTTTTTTTTGCTCACTTTGACACTCATTGAATCACACATATTCCTCCCAATGGATGTGCGCAATTTTTATTCATTTTGACTGCAATAGAATCACATGCATATTTGTTGGCTAACAAGTTTAGCCATGCTAGTCATTTTGACATTAACTAAATCGTACACTAATTTGTTTGATTATAGGTTTGCAATGTAGTCATTTTGACAAGTAAGCACCGATAGATCATGCATTAGGCCTATGAAATGTACACTTAACCAAATTATAGTGAGCCATTGTCACCCAATGTGCAGAAAAAGGGAAATGTATAGAAATAATTATTGCAAATCATTTTGGTGCACATAATAAATAATGAATCGTGTTATTTTCTATCTTTACACTAGCCGGCTCTGTAGCCTTTTGGAAAATGCAATGTCGCAAGAGGGAATACCTGTATAAAAAAAATTCTCTTTGTGCTTTCACCGGGGATAAACGAAGTCGAACGGTTTATTGAAGAGTTTCGAAATTCTGGTCTGTATGGTAGTAAAAGGTGTTACCGTTTGATTGGAAAACTCTTTTGCGAAATATAAATACACAAAACAGAAAAAAAACTGCGACAGCCCTGTGCTCAGCTGACTTTGCATGCACAAAATGATGTGGTCCGGTGGTTTTGGGATTTAGATCAAGGTCACTTTTTCTTAAAGACTATCGTGCACAAATATCCAAGTAATGCATAAGGTTCGACAGTTAAAGTCCTCGCTCGAATAGTTTTCAGGCTATCATATGAACAGTAAAGTCAATACCATTGATCGCCATGGCCTTGGGAATGAGCTCTAAGTTACTCGTATACTGTGTAAAGTTGGTCCACATAGGGGACCTCAACATCCAAATTCTTGCGCAAGTGGGTCTTGGCTCAAATATTTTTCAAATTATCAAGTAAACAGTACAAATCAGTGAGTGGGAATGAAGTCAAAGGTACCTGTGTATTGTGTATGTCGTGCCCTCATACTCATAAGAGCCCTTATTCAATTGCAAAGAAATTGGCTTTGCGGTATCAGAGAGAAAAAAAATCATATTTTGCTGCGCATCAAAAATCGCAGTGCCATCAAAATAAGGTCTAGGGTTCCCAAGAATTGTGTCAATGTACTTTTGAAGCTAATAATAATAATAATAATAATAATAATAATAATAATAATAGTAATAATAATAATAATAATAATAATAATAATAATAATAATAATAATAATAATAATAATAATAATAATAATAATAATAATAATAAAACAAATATAAAATCCTTGAAGGTTGACCATTTAAATCAAATTTGGAGACACCCTTCCAATGTACATCCCAACCAAGTCTGAAATGAAGTCAAAGTGACTTGCGTATTTAGCATTTTGTGCCCTCATACTCATAAGAGCCCCTATTCAATTGCAAAGAAATTAGCTTTGTGGTTTCAGAGAGAAAAAAAATCAGATTTTGCTCCCCCGACCCTACACCTCCCTCCTCAGCTTTAAAAGGGAAACAACATATAAAAATGGGGGGGGGGGGGGAAACATAAAAAACTTGTAGCGCCATCTGTTCAGCGAATTAAGATTTAGGGTTCTCAAGAATTGTGTCAATGTACTTTTGAAGTGATTAGCCAAAAACACACCAATAATAATAATAATAATAATAATAATAATAATAATAATAATAATAATAATAATAATAATAATAATAATAATAATAATAATAATAATAATAATAATAATAATAATAATAATAATAATAACAATAATGATAATGATGATGATGATAATAATAATAGTAATAATAATAATAAACGATCATACAACAAATGAAAAAACGTTGAAGGGTGACCATATGAATCAAATTTGTAGACATCTCCCCCAATGTACATCCCCACCAAGTTTAAATTAGATGTGGATAACGGTTTTGGTGGAGAAGACTAAAATATGAATTGCCATTGCAATCCCCGTTGACACACACACACACACACACACACATATATATATATATATATATATATACATATATATGTATGTATGTATGTATATATATGTATATAGTAAATTTCTTTGTTTGATTTTTCCACTGGGAACATTTTTGTAATGTTCCCATATAAAATGCTAAGCGGTGTGAGAGACAAAGTCGGAAAAAGCAAACCCAGATAAAAAAATCTTTTTAAAATCACAGCGCCAGCTGTTGAGGAAATCATCCCCAGGGAACCCCGGAATTGTTTATAGGTAATTTCAAAGCAGTTGGCTTCGTATTTTTGCAGATAAAACATTTGAAAAAAAGTATATTTTCTGAAAAAACGAACCACTATGTTAGTTACACTTCTTTAACAATTCTACCAGTCATACTAGGTGTACTTCAAAAGCCAACGGGGTCTGGGTAAGATTACTGCTACATTCTCGAAGGTTTACTTATGCGAATTAATCCGAGTAGCATTATTTTTAATTTTCCCTGGCGAGGACAGCTAAGGGGTTGTGGGCCATCTGGAACACAAAATGCATTGTTGACATGGACTAAAGTATTCATATGCATTGTTAGTTTAACTGTGCAGCAGTAATATGTGGGTCCCGCAGGGAAATATATAATGACTATGCACTACAATTCTCTTGTCCCTACGTTTTAAGGAATGCCACCAGCATGACAGGGGCATAACAATTTGAAAAAAAAAAATCTCTCGACATAAACCCACGCATGATGGACTCCTACCAGTTTGAAGTGGATGTGGCAAACGGTTTTCGAGAACAGCACACACATTGCCTGATGTTCTCGAAAGAAGTCTCTGCGGCTCCTGTATACAAGAGGAAGGACATACTATTTAATGCAAACTTCTGTCCAGTCAGCATGATTCGTTTCTTTTAAACGTTTTTGAGGTAGTAATAATGGCTGACCAGCTGGGTCAATGTGTTTTAGCCATCTTCAGTCCATACTTGTTTGCTTACGGGAAGAATTACTGCTGCTGTACCTCCCTCATCAAGTGTATACAGGACTGGAAAATAGCTTTGGACAACCATAAATTTCCTGACTTTGTGCTATGGATCTTTCAAGAACATTCGAGTGTATGCCTCCTGACTTACTATTGTATAAACTTAGTCTAATAAACTATGGTATATTACAATGTGCAGCTAAAATGATATTTTGGTACCTGAGCAATAGACTCCAATGGATCTAAACAGATAATCTGTGAGGACAGAGTTGGGTGTACCTCAAGGATTCATTTTGGGTCCCATATTGCTCAACATCTTTATGAATGACATCAGCTGCTTAATTTAGTGTAAACTCTATTATTGTGCTGATTACAACGCTATCAATCACTCAGAAGGCATCTGCAAGGGTGTAGTTTCCACCCTTGAAGCACAGAGTAATATAGCCATAGCTGGTGTGATGATAACCACATCACTGCAAACCCTGATAAATTTCAAAATATCTTGTCAGACATTTTATCACAAGGATTACAGATTAAAGATAACCACATTGACAATTTAGATTGCGTGAAACTCATGGGCATTCATTTAGACACACTTGAGAACAGATAAACATATACCTTGCTTCATTAAGAAGGCATCCAAACAAATTAATGTACTGAAGCTGCTCAGAGGGTCTTGGGTATGAAGAGTAAGCTTGCCGTTTCCAAGTCTTCTGTCAGGTGTAGATTGCTCTATTGGCCAATTATCTGTTTTGTTCTTAGAATAGTTCACATGAATTAGCAAAAAGTCAGGAGAGAGAGCCTTGTATTTGATAAATATTAACATCTACTCAACATACGGGGATCTGTTGTTTTGTGCTGGTGTATGCACTGTACAGATACCTAGACTTCGGGCCATGGCTATTGAAGTCTTCACATTATTAAGCGCATAAGTCTTCTCGCCTTGTGTAGCCTTTTCGAGATCAGAGGGAATGTATATTAGTTTCGTGGTGGTATACTGCTGAAACATCCAAAGTTCAGTGCAATTTGATATTTAAATAATCTTTTAGATATTAAAGAGCTAAGCTTTGGAATCACCTACTCTGTAATATCAAGGAAAGTGGAAATGCCAAAATTCATAAACTGAAGATCAACAAGTGGTATGAATGCCAATGCTCACTTTGAGCGTAAAGGGCTTTATATCATCAATGTTACAAGAATTGTCTTTATTACTTCTTCTAACTTATAATATTGTTGTGAGATTAAAGCAGACTTCCATTTGCTCTCGACCGGCGTGACAAAGAGTGTCAACTCACAATCCAGCATGCAGTAACATTGTTTCTGAAATAGAAGAGAGCACATAACTCTGAACGGTACCAAGGAGAAAGGGCAGATGGGTCAGGCTGCCGCTCTTTCTGGCTATGAATTGTTCATGGAAAGATACTATTTACAAATAGCCCGCCGACGCTAACAAGACGATCCAATCTTCTAGCGAGTTAACAAAAATGTACCTGTACCCATCGAGGAGATTAATGTAACTGTTGCATATAGTCATAAAGAGATTCGATTTCACAGAAAGTTATTGCGAAAGAAGCACGTCAATATTCAAGTGTTTTTCAGGATGCAAGCAGAAAATACTCTATACATTTCCCTGATGTAGTGCCATATATTGATCTAAGTGAAACTGAATTGGAATGGATTAATAAGGAGGAATGAATGAATGTTTAATTTTAAATTTTCTCTGTGAAGAAAATCTTTTGCTTTGGAATATTCAGAGAATACCTTGGCAATGGCAACTTTAAATTTATCATAAGAGTTACTCTCATTACAGTCCCATCATGACTAAAACAAGTGGTATACAGGTCGTTCTCCAGTTGCCACTATGGAAGCCAGAGTGTGACTTTGCAGTAACGCAAAGGCTAATGATCGAGGCTTTCTTCAACGTCTGAGTTAACCTTGCATGCTGGAAAGTGACATGTTTTTATTGATTAGTTATCATTTATCATAAATTATATGCATCTTTTAATGAAATTACTCAACGCTAAATTGATAATGTTATTTGCACACACATGTACAGGAAAATTTGTCTGCTTGATTGATCAATCACAATAGCCTACTCCCGACTGCTCAATCACAACGGCCCACGCCCCAATTTCAAGTACTGGGTGACCACGAGAGTGATAATAGATCAGTAACACATGCCATACGTGTTGTATAACCAGACGTTAAAAGTATTAAGTTTGTCACTCAAAGCACTCTAACTTACCCAAAGTCCAAAGTTGACTTCTAAATAAATGTGGAATGACTCAGACTCAGCCTTAGACTCAAAATACTTTTATTTTACCATAATAAAGCGTACTGCATACGTAATATGATATTAGGTGGGGAGACGCCCATTAAGGCGAAAAAAAACACCGCTATAATGGAGGCCACTTGGGAAGAAGGATGGATAAAAGTAAGATAAACATTTAAGATATGATTGAGATTGGGTAACTCTAACAGGTGCAATACTGTTTGTGTTTATGCTCCAGGTAGATAAATTACATCAACATTATAGATATATAGCGGAATGCATAACGAAATAATTGGCTTCTTATATTACAGACATAGTAATATGGCTTTGAGGACACATAAGAGTACTTTAAATAATACTCATTTTGTGTAAGAAGAAAAACCAGATTAACTCAGGGTTTGTACTTCATATTTCATAATGTTGGGAGTGTTATTTTAAGTGTCCACTAATTAGTACCTTCTGCAATTCCTTTTACCAACAAGTCTTGATCCTGTCACAAAAATCTTATTCTGATTTTATGTCAATGTTCATGGGTTGGTGCATCCGGTTGAATGGATATATTGTCAATGGAAAAACCTGCTAATTGTTTATGAACTAATTTGTAACAGAATTTAAAATTGCTGGTGAGTAAAGATATTATCTAGCTTTTTTCATTTTTATTCTTTTAAAAGGTGGCTCTGTATGTGCAAGATAGTTACTCTGACTTATCATTCTTATCGCTTTCGTCTGCAGGGAGGCAAATCTGCACTTATTGTGTCCCCATGCTAAGATACCGCAATTTAAGTGTGGAAATATAAGAGAATTATATGAGGGAGCTAAAATATGGATTTTGTTTTCCGCCAACAATGCTAGCTCAATAATTTTTTAGCCTTGTCTTTTCTCCGTTAATTAGAGTGCTAGAATCTATTTGTAGTCCAAATATTGTAATTGCTTTAAAGGATGGCTTGATACCGGCTATTGAGAATACAAAGGTATCTGTCGTAGAAACTTGAACCTGCCAAAGTTCTTTTGAGCAACGTGGAGTCCACGGTTGGGAAAGCACGTGTATGGCAAGCCAACAGGGCCATAACGTGTAGGTCTTATGCGTAGCCGAGCCTCCACTACACGTAGTCAAGGCTCGGCAATGCGTAGTCGAGTAAAGCAATCAGATTGCAGTCTCTACTACGCGTAGTCGAGGTTCGGCAACGTGGTGGTCGAGCCAACAAATAAGATTACAGTTTCCACTACGCATAGTAGAGTCTCGGCAACGCATAGTCGAGCCAACCAATAAGATCACAGTCTCCACTACGCGAAGTCGAGGCTCGGCAACGCGCAGTCGAGCTAACCAATAAGATTACAGTCTCCACTACGCGTTGCCGAGAAAATGTTCTTCTAGAACGCGTCGCCGAGCCTCGGCGACGCGTAGTGGAGAAACTATGCCTCCCATAGCGTGTAGCCAAACTATCCAATCACTGATGCTCTTAAAAACTGAATTAGACCTGTTCGACTGTTTTAATATCAGAAATGATTTAAGGACGTAAATGATTGGTTTGCTTTTCTTCAGCCAAAAGGTGCCATAAGTTGCACCACTACTCGTAGCCGAAGCTCGACTACGCGTAGTGGAAAACATATTCTCGGCAACGCGTAGTGGAGACTAAAATCTGATTGGCTGGCTCGACTACGCGTAGTGGAGGCTCGGCAACGCGTAAGACCAATGCGTTATGGCCCTGTTGGCTTAACATACACGTGGGGTTGCTAAGTTTCATTGAAAAAGAATGAGCTAAATCGGAAATTCAACATGAAATGCTGGCTACCGGCAGGTAAAACACTTTGCTGATAAGCGGTTTAGAAGAAATAGAAAGTGGGCAACCTCATGAGGTTGTTTTGGATTGAGCGGCTAAATTAGAAGTAGATTTCTCGAGTACATTTGTGGCGATTAGGATTGGTAGTAAGCAGCCCAACAAAACCAGAATCATATCAATTTGTTTAACGTTCCAGTGGAATCAGAGAGAGCTTTGTGTTCAAAGCATGAAGTTGTCATAGAAAGGGCAGTTAAATATCTGAATTAATGAAGATTTGGCTAAGCTACAATAAGAAGTTTTCCTAGTCGCGATAAAAGCCAAGCAGAGCAATGTGATCAAAACAACATGGACTTCAAACGAAACTGTATACATAAACTGTGACTGCCATTCCCATAGTATCGAGGAATGACCTGATTAAAACATCCCTGGTTTCGATCCTAGCAAGTTTAAGAAACATAATCGGCATTGATTATCAGTTTACATTAACACAAGTGCGTTCGGCTGTGCCCAGGTAACCAATTAAACTGACGTCAAAGCAGGTAAAATGGGAAAGAGTATCCATTTTAAATATGTTTCAACAAATGTCCAAGTTGCCTAAGGCCTAACCAATATATATATATATATATATACAAAGCATATATATGCATATATATACATATATATAAATATATATACATATACGTATATATATATATATATATGTGTGTGTGTGTGTGTGTGTGTGTGTGTGTGTGTGTGTGTGTAGTACCCATAACTCGACCGACCCACTGAAAAGGCCTGAGTCATGTCCCTAAATAATATTAATGAAACATGAAATAAAATTTTCAAGCCGCCCTTCCCTGATAATAATGATCGACATTGGCTAAAAGAATTTATCGAGAAAATGGCCGTCATGTACCTTTATTTTGCAGTAAAGTTAACTCAAACACAGCATTTTATTACAACTTGTCGGGGGGGGGGGTTAACATGGGCCGGGGAAACAGCACAGCAACACAAAGTTCAATATGGCATAACGACAAGGTTGTTCGGTGAAACAGCATAGGCCACAGCCCTGCTTGTTCGGTGATCATTATGGTTATATGTCGCCAGGTTACAGGTGTCCATTATCTGAGTTACCAAACCAAACGGTCGTCAAAGTACTTTTACAACATGATTAACTATCTTAACGTTAACCTGCCCACTTGGTTGTGTCTGAGGCAGTTATCATCACTAGTTACAATTCCAAATCTGAGACGATAGACATTGAGCTGACACGTGGTAAGCTTCATTTTGAACTTGCAAGACAGGCACACAAAAATACATTTGATTTGGATATCAAAGTGAATTGCAAGAGAGTCGCACACCAATACATTTGATTTGGATAATAAAGTCAATTGTGGCCACAGTATATATCATTGTTGAGGACCTGATACATTTGCAAAATATATACTTTTTGTTGTATATATTATAACCCGCCCCTCTGCCAGATTGTCCCAGTACTATCCTCGTTTATTACAAACCATCGGGTGCAGAATCTACAATTTTCAAAATGGCAGTCTTTGTGGGTTCGTCCACGATTGGATATTTTGCAGATGTGGTATCCTAAATATATGTCTGATTGGTGTTAAAGGAAGGTTAATATGTCGAATAAATCTAATGTATAAAAAAATAATGGGACTTTTACAGAGTGAGCATAACCTGAAAATGTAAATACAACACCATACAGGTAGCAGTTGTTGGCAGCGATGTGCCCCAGAATAAGGATTTTGTATCAGACACTGATGTCGCCCCCAGGCTATGAATAAGTAGCATCGCTGGTCGGACCTGCCAGGTCCCCTTGTTGAGTGAAAGATGGATCTTGTGGGAAAAGGTTGCCGCGATAGTGGATACAGGTCTGAGAGTATCGGGAGGTTTTTTTTTTATATAAGTGGTAATCATGGTCAAATAAGGCACGTCACTTTAACTTGATGCACTGAATCTTTGGTCATGTTTGCTTGGATATCGTAGCTTAGGACCACCCCTTTTTACCACAAATATAAACATTGTATTCCACCGCAAAATAGTTCCTTTGTTTGATAGAGGTAACCCACTTAAATATTCAACATGGCGCTGCTAAAAAGACTGATGAACCCATATTTTCATTTATCAATTTGTTTGCCGATAGTATTACCTTAATTAGTGCCGAAAACGCGACCATAAGCCGCCACCTATCATCCATGGAAATGGAATAGACAGATAAAAGATGGAAAGTTCCTTTTGACAGTTTTGTCTCTAAAGTCGACGACCATATTGGGCGATGTACAAGGCAACTTTAGTGATGGTTTTTCCGTCAACGATCTCTTACTCTGCTTTTTTCTAACCGTTTTTTTTTTTTCTTTCTTATAGTTTATATTTCCCTTTTAGACCAATTACATCCACCAAACCCAAATATCTTCTCAACAGACATTGCTGGCTTTAACTTTGATAACAGTTGTACGTAACGTTTACTGACGAGCTACTCCAGGGACATTCCTATTTTTATGTAACTAATTGAGTTAAGAGGAATAACAATGACAGTTAGGATATCCCATCAATCCCAAAAGGAATGGAATCAAATCCGCTAACTCACAAGTTTGACAATTGAATGGAAGAGAACATAGAATCTTTAAGGTTTGAGTCAAAATTAATACGGATGTCCCCCATATTATGATACAGAAAAAATAATTGCTACTTTACAGAGAAAAAAGGACCAATTAACCATACCCAGACTAAACTGTACATCTTTAATTGCTCATTTCGATCAGTGTCATTTTAGTTATAAATTAAAAAGATAATCAGTGTGTGCTTGGTGCATTATGTCTACACAAAACATGGCTTAATCAGACTGATTTTTACTTCTGCAATTAGAAGGCTATAATCTGATTACACAGGGTTTTAAATGTTCAACCCATGGTGATGTTGCAATATGAATGAAACTAAAGTGTCTTAACATAACCTAAAAAAGTCGATAAGTTTTCGGCATCATTGCCATAAGTTACATCGACGAGAATGCTTTAGTATTGAATCAGGTTCCAGATCTTCAATATCGGGAATCAATCCCTGGTTGCAATGGTTAAAAGTGAGCAGTCACGCTGCTAGATGCTCGTCGGATCTTTTTTAACATGGCTGGAATGTGCTTTGGTAAGTCTCTGCCACACTGATTTAACAGGTGATGCATGTACGTATGTATGTATATATGCCTGTTTTTTTGGGGGGGGGGGAGCTTTTTAAAATCGTTTTTTAAAACCGCTTGGCAAAGTGCTTTCAACATATACCCATATCTAGGCAAGTTTATGTCAATTTATGCAACAGGTGACTTTGTGTGTGTGTGTGTGTGTGAATCTTGGTGAGTCTTAGTAATTGTGAATCCTTTCAAACTGCTTGTCTGGGTTCTCTTCAAAGGTGTTAGGCATGTGGCTCAACTCAGTTCCATAGTGAACATGGGTCAACAGTGTATTTTTATTTCTCCGAAACCACTGGCTTAATTTTCTGTAAACGTTTCAGATTTGTGTCTGAGGTACACTTTTAGCAATGTTTTCCACTGAAAGGGACTGATGCAATTTATTGATTTTCATTACTTAATTGGCGTGTGTATATAGGTGTATATATTAACAAAGATTACAGCATAGTCACATTACCATAGACAAGACAAAACCAGCATATTCACATTACCACACGTAAGGCCATATCATTAAATTCACATTACCATACACAAGGCAATACCAGCTGTACATGACAGGGTACAACTTTTGTAAACCTTCACTGCTTTATATGGAGCTTCCTACACACAAGTATTAGAAGTCATTGGTGTGTAATGTAACAGAAGTGCATCACTAGGTCAAATGCCAGGGTCATTGTCATACAGAGATATTTATGCACTATGCATCTCTATGGCACAACATAACTTTGACTTTGTTTCATTACACCGCACTCACGCACACATCAGGACTAACCACATACCATGATATGGAAGTAGGTCACTAGATGGCGTGATCTGAAGCACAAGGAGATAGTTACGTCCTTTTCATTTCTGGGCTATACTTTCTTTTTGTTTTGACATTGTGTCATAAACCACAAATACAAGTACGTCGAGCTTAAAGTATCTGCCAGGTGGGCTCTCCCCTTGCTGCAGTCTGATTTTGTTTTTAATGAAACGTAACATGCACATAAAGCGGGCTTACGTAGGGCTACATGTGGTAACCCTATGTTGACCCCTCCCAAATTTAACCCACAGTTATCTAAAATAGATTGGAGATTATACCCCCAGAGATGTCTTCAACTAGACGAGGAGCTGGTGAAGGAAACAACGTTAAAACGGGAAAACGGTATACGATTAAATGTTGTTTTGTTTTTCCAGCGGGAAATTACATAGGTGCAAAATCGAAAAGACTACCCAAGTGCCCAGCATTTTATTACCAAGCTTTAATACAACGGAATGCTTTTTGAAGCATCTATAAAAACCCTGGTTTGAATTGAAAAGACATGACCACAGTGATATTAGAAAGATTGGTGAAAACATAAAAAGAAGTCAATGAAATGGTTAATAACTTTCCATTAAAAAAATTTGAAAAGAATATTTTAAATACGGTTAAGGTAAGATGCTGTGTTGTTGCCATAAAGTTATGTAAGTACGTACAGGCATGATATATTATCGATTGAAAGGGTCTGATTGGTGTCTCTTTCACATCCACAAGGAAAAATTAGTCACAGGTAGCTTTTTTTTTTTTAGGATATTTCGAGCAAAATACTTTTGCTTCGCAAGATAAAGTACGCAACTTATAATTATCTTCAAATGAAAATATCTGTAATACAAAATGAAGTAGCTAGCACATTGCGTGATGTATCAACAAAATATTACTTCTTAGGTGTTTGATATATATATATATATATATATATATATATATATATATATATATATATATATATATATATATATATATGTAATTGGATTCCCATATGTTATATAAAAGATGTATTTTTTTGGCGAAGGTTTCTCACCACGATGTGCTAATCTTAAATTGCGTCAGTATTACTATGAAGGTTTGGGCCGCCCAACAGCCAATATACTGGTGGTTTAATAAATTCTCCATACTGGTTAGTGTTAATCCAGGTTTAAAGAGACACTACAGCAAAGATTTCAAGAGAACTTACTTGGGCTTCTATATTACCGATGCTAAACAAAATTTGAGCATATAGTAGTTAACAGGATCGATGGTTTTCTTTGAGACATTGGGTTCAATATATGTACATACTTTCTTCTTTTACTGCTTACTCAGCTGACTGGCAAGTCAGGAGAAGCAAAAAGTGGCAGGCCTACCTTGTCTCCTTGTATCTTTGGCACAAGTGATTAATTTTTGCGTTTTAAATGGTTGGGGGTTTATGCATCGGAAAAAAAAGTTTGTAGTTAATGAAGAATATTTCAAAGGCTGAGAGGACCGGTTTGAAACCAGCAGTTGCCTTTTATGCGCGACAGCCTATGTTATTTGCTTACCTGGCTGTTATGTGACGAAACTGGTATTACAATTGCCCATCGTATAACTCTTGGCATTTTTTTATGTTTGTAGTTTCAATATTCCGAATATATTCTGCAAGTTAGCCTTGCTGATGAATTAACGCTTCAGTTTCGTGACATTTAGTTACCTATTTTGAGAGTTAGTTGTGATTAACTTACAACATAATAAAATTGGATGTGCTTGCATTGACAATTCACTAACTGAGTATTCACAGACTACCCACCAATTTTTTTGCCACCTTCAATTTCAATTTTTTTTTAAAAAGTGATCTTTCATTAACTATATGGTTATTTCATCATTTTTTTCAGTTCCAGTGAGTATATAATCTAGGAGCGGTCATTCGACTGATTTTGCAGCAGAAGAATTAATTGGAACTTTAATTGAAGAAATGAATAATGAAAATAGCCCTTTTTGTATTTTTCCCAATTTTTTTAAAAGCTTTTGATACCCTGAATCATGACATAATGATATGAAAACTTACTATAATATAATATACTATGGTGTCAAAATTACTTCCGTTGCCTCGTCGCTATCTGACAAACGAAAAAACAATATGTCGACCTTGATGCAACCAAATCTGGACTTTTAGATATGAAAACAGGGGTTCTATCAAGATACATCCTAGGTCCTCTGTTATTTATTATTTACATGAATGACTTTTAAACTGCTAGTCACATTTACAAATTCATTTCATATGCCGATGACATTACTGTAACTGAAAACCTTAATATGTTGAATGGCTATTTTATTAATGAAGAATTGAAAAACATAAATGACTAGTTGAAAGTAAACAAGTTATCTCTAAATGTTAAGAAGTCTAAATTCATGGCATGCTACCACGCTGAAAAAATAGACTTACCTGAAATTTACATGGATGGCATTTGTGTTGAAGCAGTCAACAGTTTTAATTATTTAGGTCTAACTCTCTATACAAAGCTCATGATCTATAATTCGTTAATACTCCCGCACATTAATTTGGGGGTTTTAAATTGCGGCTTCAAGCTAAGCAGAATAGAAAAATTGTGAAAGAAAGTTGTAAGATTAATAATACGTAGTAAATATAATATATATATATACTTTATTTTTCGTACTCGCAGTACATGGAGTTACAATTGAGCAAGGAAAAAAAATCAAATAATCAAATCACAAGTAGATAATGAAAAGTCGGTTCATACATTACAATTCACATTAATATCAAGACAATGCGTATCCCAATCTTAATATTAATTTGTACATAAATAATCGATCAGTTGAAGCACCTCTGTTTGGTTTAAACTACAGGCCATTCCTCCGTCACACAGCTCGCGAATGAGCATGGCATGTGCCCTCTGTTCTGGTGAAGCATGGCCCACATTCCCTTTGACGTTACACAGATTGCTATAGAAATTGACATCATTCAACAGATAATTCCTTCGTATATTGTACCTCTGTAATAAGTAGTTTAACGATCTCCCTACCGGCGATCGGGAACCCTTATGAATTATTTTGAGACAAAATCCAACCAAGGGATTCTCACTCATATTTAGTTTGTGAATGAATTTAAAGAACCGTGAGTATAACTGTACCTCGAACGGACTTACTCCACGTATCTCAGAGAGTAGTACATTATGAGTTTTATAAGGCAACTTCCATATGTGGCGTACTGATTTACGCCAAGCAATGAGCAATTTCTCTATTTCTGGACTTGTGTAGTCCCATAGCTGTGAACCGTAAAAACACGTTGCATATGATTGAAGTAACTTGTATCGTATTGATGAGAAAACATGTCCAAACTGAGCCATTATGATATTAACTTCAGAATATAATTTACTAACACATCGTTGTACATTGCATGATAACGAGTCTGCTCCCACACAGTTTCCTAAATGAATATATTTATCAACTTTTTCTATTACTCTTCCGTCCATTTTCATTGTGTGACAGGAATCATCGTCTGGGAATGACAGCCATTTACTTTTAGAAGGATTAAACAACACATTAAATTCTTTCCCAAACTCTGAACAAATGTCTATTAATCTCTTGAGACCTTTTATAGTAGGAGATAGTAATGCCAAATCATCGGCAAAGGCCAGCGCGCCCACGAACATATGCCCAATGTGGCAACCAAAACTTGATTTTTTAAGTCTAGACATTAATTCATCAATATATATCCAGAAGAGGATAGGGGATAGAACCCCTCCTTGCTTGACGCCATTGCTTACGTCAAAGTGCTCGCTAAAGGTGTTTTGCCATACGACATTAACAGTTTGGTTTGTGTACATATTCAGGAGAAGACGTATAGTTAAAGGAGATTAAAGGTTAATGCACACACACATCATTTGTTTAATGAGTAGATGTGTTAAAAGTACTGAGGATATCTCTACTCAAATGGAGCAAAACTTTTATCAGAAATTTGCAAATGAAAATCTTCCAAAACAACCTTTATCACTTCCCTTTAAATCAAAGCAAGAGACGCCCAGTCATATTACTAGAGGGAGATGTAAACTATTTGTAAATAGAGTTGACTCAACTCTAGCCAAACAAAGTTTGAAATATGAAATCCCTGTACTTGTAAACAATACTGCAGAAATTTTAGATACACTTTACTCCCATAGCTTACAGGCCTATGGTAACTACACAAAAATGAACTTCTGCAGAACTGCCATATTGCATGCTCCAGAGTAAATTCCTACGTGTCTCAGAGAAATAACTAAAATCACAAATAGTGGTTCTGGTATCCATTTATTTCATAGCAAGCACCAATTTCATATGTTTTTGGAGTTAAATGGTTTATACGAAACTATCAGGTTCTCACTGTAATGACACATAAGCTTTTTTTCCTTTTCCTTTCCTTTTCCTTTTTTGCTGGTCTTTTATTTCTCTCGATGCTCAGTCTGACATTTCTGTGTACATATATCACAATTTCTTAGTCCTATCTATATATTCTTAATGTACCTTAGAGAGGCTTATGTGTGAGTGACATCTCTTTGTCATAAGATGAGTCTCCCTGACCATTTACATTATATCAATTTTATCCACTTTGTCATTTGAACATTAGTTGAATAAAGGCAATATGAATCTGAATCCGAAAATTCTTATGTCCAGCACTAGTATGAAAAATGAGTATGTTATCCTTCCAATGGTGACACAGCTGATACTACTGACTTCATCTTAGAGGAACATCAGGCAGATTTTCCACAAAAGGTCTTTTCAGGACCATAAATATCATTACAATAGGGGATAATACAAGTTTGGTATATTTCAAGGTCACAGTGTCATTTTATCGTATACAGACTGTACACATCACTACCAAACCTACCACGACCACCACCACCATATCATAACACCACCTCATTCCACTACAAGCACATAGCACCAACATTACTGCCTCGATCACCACTTCCATCACCACCATCATATCCACCACCACCTCATCTGCCACCACATCTGCTATAAACACTCCCACACCCACATACCACCATTCCATACCACCGACACATTTCACTGACACCACATAAAACCACCATTACCATCTCCATGGCCACGTCTATCACTACCATCATATCCACCACCAACACCTCATCTTCGATCACGTCCGCTACCAACAACACATCCACCACCACGACATACCCATCATCACATCCTACACATCTGCTGCCACCACATCCTCATCATCACCACCACATCTACCACCACTAGTGCCACCTCCATCACTAAACCCTTTTCAATAACTACCACATATGCCAACAGCACCACATTCATCACCTTTATGACATCCACCTCCACCCCTCTGCCACAACTAGCACATCGACCACCACCATCATCTCATCTGCAACCACCACCATATGTATAACCACCAGCACCTTATCCAACACCAACACCATGACATATACCGCGCTAGTAAAGTATACAAGTGGGCTGTTTGCACAACAAGAACTTCACGTAGGGATCACAGATGGAGATGATACACAATTGTCATATATTTTATAAGATATTCAGCAGAACTGGCAGCTCAAAATGATATTGGATCTATAGGCATCAAAACAAAATGCATGATTAAAAAAACGGAATGCTCTACAGTGCTTTCAGCTTTCTGTCAATATGTCTCAACCACACATAAAAGTCACAAGACCATGATTGGTTGTTATGAGCCACCTGTTTAACAGTTCAGGCGGGAAATTCAGGAGAAAAAACACAGTTTAAATAAATTTATTCCTTCACTGTGGTGATTGTTGCACTGTAAGCCTTTGATAAATCTGTTTTTCCTAAAATGGCTTCGGAAGCAAACGTCACTGAACCATTACCTCACAGAATAATTGGGTTTATGTACAATGGCAACCATTCAATGCAATACCTGAATTTGAATTCAAACAAAGCATAGCAACAAATTTGAGAGATGACACTTTTCTCCATACCAGAATGAGAAATGTTGTGGTGTTTGATGCGCTGATGAGCAATATTTGCAAAGACACAAGAATTCCATATTGATTTACAAAACGAAGCCCAAAAATAATAATGGTGCAAAACCTAATGAACCAAATAAAGTGACGATATGAAGACATCCCCAGTATATTAACTTATTTAATATACCAGCCAACCAACGTTTGGGCATAAACCTAATTACAGGATGGAAGAATACAAGGGAGCCATATGCAACCCTTACAGCTATGAACTGGTGGAACTCAGGCCTGAGACTTTTTAACATGAATTTTTCAAGATTAATAATGTCCCTGACAACAGATCAAAAAAAAAAAAAAAAAAAAAAAAAAAAACATGAGCAGAAGATTATGCCAGTTGAACCGCCAAATTAGACAGATGAAACGTTTTGAGAGGTAACCCAAGAGTTTGGTCCACCCAGAATACAGCAAAATGAAGAATGTTTCGTAAAAACAAAACCATATTCACAATTTAATCCAATAATCCGAGCAAAGTTAAAATTACAAAAATCAGAAATTCAACATTTACCAAACATCAACGTTCATCTTCCAAAGGGAAGAAATAATTTCAGCTCGTTACACCACACATGGCATCTTTTGGGTTTTGCTTATGTTAGTTTTTTGTTTTGTTTTTATTTTTTTTTTTTTGGTCTTTTTTGTTTTGTTTTGTTTTTGTGTTTGTTTTTGTTTTTTGTTTATTTTTTTGTTTTTTGTTTTCTTGCTGTGTTTTGTTGGTTTTTATTGAATATTTAGTTTGCAAATGGACATAAAGTGATAAATTGCAATGTCACTTGGCAAACAGGTGGGTAAAGATCTGTAGAAACAAGCAATTTCCAAAAGATGAAGCCCAGAGGCTCAAACATGAACAGGTCAAGTTTGATTGTGTGAGCTGGAGTGATCAAGAAGACGAGGATGGTGACAGTGATCTTGACGATAATAACAAAGACAATTCAGTCTTCGATCCACTGATCATGGAGTTACATGATTACGTGCAAGATGATATGACATCTGTGGTAGAATACTACAAGTCTTCAGGCAAGGTACCAAGTGAATCTGAGGTAGGGCCTGTGCAGACGTACTTCCAATGTATGCAAAAAAACCATGATAGCAAATTAAAAGTATGCGAGACAGTAGGACCTCGTAAATGATCTTAAAAAATATATACTTTTCAACATCCTAAAGTGAAAAATTTAGTAATATGTGGATCTTTTGGTCTGGTAGGGCACTATGTTTTCAGCACAAAAGGAAATTACCTTTAATGCAACTAATCTCAGAATGAGGATAACACTCAAGCAAACAGAAAGGCTAACATGTTTTTATGTGCTGCTGAATTGTTATGTTGCTGAGTATTATGCTGCTGAAATGATTAATTGCACTGAGTATTATGGTGCTCAAATGATAATGCCACTGAGTGTTATGCTGCTGAAATGATTATGCTCTTCAGTATAATGCCACTAAGATAATTATCCTGCACATCAAATGTAGAGACTCAGAAGTGTTGACCAACCGTTCGGGTAGGAAGTGTGTTGAATGGGTTAACTTTGAATGTGTGTTGCTGAAATATCCATGCTGCTTGGACTTGCAAACCACAAATTTTGATTTTGGTGTTTTATCTGCAATATTTATGAAGCTAAACATGGGCTACACCAGGAAGCACAAGGAGACAGAGTTTGTAATCCTTAGTGACCTAATTTGAAAATTAGGCATGATTTTCTGAAACAAGATCAAATGGAATGCACTTCCATTGACAATGCAAGGATGAGACCATGGTATACAGGTTTGCGCACGTTACTCTAAAAGGACGCATTAAACAGCAATTTTAAACTGAACTTTTATCCAGAAACATCAAAATGTATATGCATGTATAAAAAAGATCTGCATGGCACAGGTATAATTCAAAAGCATCTCCAACGTACCACCGATATGCCACTGAGGTTTAAGTGTCAACACAAAGACACCAATCTGAATCCCTTTTATCAGTATGTCATGCCAATTTGTTGTGCATGCAATATAGACAACATGGTATCGTGAATGATTGCAGTTATTGTGGCGACAATGAAGAAACTTTCCTTGGCCGCATTTTTAAAAGATTCTTTCGTAATTTTTTCATTTGAAATCGTTGTTTGTTCAGGGTGCTTCGTAAATGCATACCTGTGTATGAAAACTAGACAATGAAACACTGGCCCTCTAGGTAATCTTTTTTATATTGTAGACATATTATTCCCCTTTTGAAAAAGCCAGTTTAAGCAGTTTTTTCCCCAGCACGTCGTCTGCGAAAGACACGTTTGGGTTACTATTTCCAAACTATTTCAGACATCTGTGGGGTATAATGGGGTGGATTAATAGGCTTACTATTGCTAAATTTTATGTTGTAACGGTAGGTCATATTATCAAGTATGTGGGTCACAGCAATATTAATTTACAGTTTATATTGGGCATTTACCAAATGTTTACTTTCCCCGTGTTAATGAAACCTTACCCATAGATGGATCCGATTTTAAAAAGCAAAGGTTATTAAATGTATGATGCCAGATAAAGTACATGGCTCAATGCTGTCTGTATATTAATGTCATTATTCAAGTCAGACCAGTCTAAATTGGCTCAGTTTATCTGAGTTTAGATCAATTTGGGACTGGAGCTGAAATCTGGGATTATATTTGGGTTATAGTCTCGCTCATTTGAGCACAGACTTCCTGTTTAGCGGAAAACGTGGTGAACTATAAAATTGAATGTGTCATATCGAAATTGTGCAGCATTTCAAAACATATTGTTGAATTTTAGTGCACTAAAAGACTCCAATCAGCTGTTCACAAAGGAATATGATCTGAGCAGTGAGATGTGAAAAGAAAAAGCAATAGCAGTAGACAAAAATATTTGGTGAACCATGTTTATAATTTTTCTATAGTTTGAGTTCGGAAAAGATTCATTGCAATACGGCATGTACTTATGGCACATATATTGTGAATACGTAATGTCTTGCAGACCAATAGAGCCCAAATTTTCTAGGAATACACATTCGTTTTGTAATGGTGGAGTATGTGGCCTTGTCGCCCTACGTTACAGGTGTAAAAGTTAGATAAAATAAATGTACAACTGGGATACATTGCATTGATCTCTTACAGAACATAATAAGCAGAAACTACTGTGTGCATCAGTAAAAAACGCAAATGTGTTTGCAAATCTTAGTCCATTGCACCATTTTCCACGAGGAATAAAACGTTCAGTCAAAGGCGATGAAGGCCAAATTCCAAGTGGTACAAAGTCAGGTTTTGTTATTTCCTTTTTCTTTTTGCCTCAGATGTTTACATACACAGTAACTGCACCCAAACTTTGATCTGTTGACTGCCCCTATCAAGTGGACAATATGACGTTTATTAGCAAAAGCTATATTTAGGAAGGCATATGGAGACACCTAGGAAGCTTTAAAACTGTCATCAGGAGACATTGATATTCTTTTTAAGCTGAACCTGTGACATTTGATGCACCCTGTAAAAGCATTTCCTATGGTTCTGGCAGCAATTCTTCAGTATGCATTTTAGCACCATTTTATGTATTTAATGTAAAATCAAAGAATCGTGCTCGACCTTGAGTATATGATACTGCATGCGCCATATGAAGTTTTTACTTTTGAAGCTAACAGCATTACAATACCTTTCAAGCCTATAATCTTACGTCCTTTGATGAGTGCAATAAAAATATTTCTATTTATCATGATTGTCGGTTTCCCACATCGCACCTTAAGGGTGTAATAGGAATGATGACGTACAATATGCGGTGTGTGATACAGTTTTCCGAATAACTTCATGTCCTCCATGAAAAGCCAGCGTCTTCTGCAAACACCCGTTAATTAACTATGGATACCGCTGAAGGACAGAAATACAAGAACTATTAGCTGTCTTCGCTCGATCCATTAACCTTGGAAAGAGCCGGACAGAACTCTTTGCTCATTCAGTCCTATCAGAGCCAGCGTAATTAACTGGAGATCATTTAACGTAAAGAGCTGCATGTCTCCAGCCGGGACAAAGTTATGAGAAAGATGACAAAATATCAGACATAGCCAACTGAATGAGAAGCAAAGCGGCGCTGTTAATTCGTTATATGTACACAGCGGCCTGATCTGCTCATTGCTGCCAGCAGGATTGCTCGTTTTTCTGGGAGGCCGTGGGCCAACCAGTCTCTCTTTGCAGCAATTATCCTTGGTCCTCCTTGCGCATTCACAGCGGTTTACCATAATGCCTTTCGACCTGTGATTTGGTTGCCGCGAGACGTTCAAGTTGAACTGTGTGGGGTTTCAACTGATTAGAGATTGGCTAATACAAGATATAGAATTAACCATTCCAGGACTGCAGCTGCGTGTGCGTGCATGCTGGCCATGTGCACATGCACTTCATATAGGCGCAGGTGCTTAAGTGACCGTCGGGGAAACTAAAAACTTGCGCAATATTTTAATAGCGTGTAAACAAAGTTTAAATCGCATTGCATTGGGTATT
The DNA here is from genome assembly GCA_964020975.1 of Hermodice carunculata. Classification (NCBI taxonomy): domain Eukaryota; kingdom Metazoa; phylum Annelida; class Polychaeta; order Eunicida; family Amphinomidae; genus Hermodice; species Hermodice carunculata. Next base: position 89,246,879 of record OZ026615.1, on the reverse strand, counting down.
TACAGCTGGACTGCCTCTTGGCCCCTATCGGTTTCCATGGAGACAATACGCATCCACCTGAGCCAGTAGAATTCTGTTGTTTATATCCTCCCTCCGTATCGACCGAAAAAGCCGTTCCTCGCCTGGACTTGAGGAACTGACCAGCTTCCGTCTGGCGCATACCCAGAGAACAATGGACTAAATCTTGAGAAAGGTAAGGCATCCTTCTTCTGCGTCCTGCATGGGCTCCATCTCAGCCATGTTTATGTACAGGTTTACATCAATTTTGAATTAGTTGGAGGCTTGTACTTTGCTTCCGCCTGACTTCAGCTACTGGGCTAATTAATCCAAAGAAATCCATTCTTGCGCATAAATTCCTCATTTACTTTGGTTTCTCTTTACCTTTTTCATGCTTTCTCACATTGCCACCCTTGATAAATATCTGTCACACGGCGTCTGAGAAAGGTGAAATTACTTTCATGTACCGCTTATGAACAGGCGCCATTTTCTTCTTCATGTAGGATTTTGCATGTAAAGAGACCAGCCAACAGAGTATTTACTTCTACCGAGTGGATGTACGCAGAAAGAATAAATATTTTAAATAATCTAGGTTTTGCAATGCTGTGAATCGAAAAACGAATGCGTGTTTTGCATGAGCAGATGGGATCTGCACATGATTAAATGAAGCACATTTTATATGACAAACTATTGATCGCGCACGGTAGCAATACTTGTTGAGAACATCTGCATCACGAAAGAAATGCCTTAACTGTGTTTTGGCTGTGACATAAAACGTCACCATGGACGGCATTTGCTTTGAAATGTGAGTGGAAACCGGGGTAACTTGGAAACGACGTTAGTGGGTTTGTACAGATCAGTTTGTCAACATAAATCGCGTGCGTGTGTTTTGATTTTCTTGCAGTAGACTGTAGTTGCGCAGAATGTTCGATCACAGAAAAAATTGCTCGCATTGAACAAATATGTCTGCTTTTTGTAATCGGTGAACATTAATGAAATATTGGTTTAAACATATTTCATTTCCAAAAGCGGCAATTGATGAAATATTGACATGGAGGCAATGGGGAGAATACAGTTCCATAATCTAATCATAAGCAATATACATTAACATCAACATGCCTCAATACAGCATTTATACCGCAGCAGGGCTGGTAGAATGATCCATGCAAATAGAAGTTGATCATACTGAAGTAAGACGACAGGAGTACAAGTGTCTTCCATTTCGCCAGTCATAAAGCCTGAGTACACGAGTTCCATACACTGGTCCTACCGAGGCAGAACAAACATTCCATCTGCTGCGCTATCAGTCATACAGCAGCGCTATTATTTCTTTTTAATTTCCATTTTGTACCAATCTTAGTGAAACTTACCGCCCTTGCATATTCTGTTTGTTTGAAAATATAATTATTAAAGTTTTTTCTGGGTCCTTATTTTAAATTTTCACCGGTTAAACTTTGGCCAATTTTTACATTTCCACTAATTATATCGTCAGAGTGTCATGTATAAGTACTATATCACCTACATGGACAAGTGCATTCGGCGTTGATTAGTGGACTTCAAGGGCAGGATCATCGTAAACGGTGACAGACCCTGTATATATACACATAGAACAGGGTAGCTTCGTAACATATCCTTGCTACATTGCAATATTTGCTCTGAAATTGTCTGAGATCGGATTTCCTATCTTAACACAGATTCTAATGAGCCGTATCTTATCTTCGAAATGTCAAAACATTTGCCCGTGTCAACACTTACTGTTACTGTTCACAGTGCACGCTCTTTCGCCACATAATGCAATGCGACTTTTTGCAGGTACACGAAAACTGTACAACAGCGTTGCTTCTGTAATATTGCATATTTGTCTATACAGGTGTGTCCTGTTGCCAGCTTATCACCTGTTCTGAGCGTAAGCAAAAGGGGGCTAAAAGTGCTTGAAGGTTTCCCTCTGATGACCCGTTTATATATTAGACATAGACTGGATCCACTATTGATCGTAAAGAATATATGTATATATATATATATATATATATATATATATATATATATATATGTGTGTGTGTGTGTGTGTGTGTGTGTGTGTGTGTGTGTGTCGGTGTGTGTCGGTGTGTGTATCTGTGTACCGACACGGTAGGTGTGGCGCTATTGCCATTGTTTTAAAATTATTTCTATCTAGCCAAGAGTCCAATCATTTATGCGGTATGACACTAAAGATTTCAACCAAGGTAGCATTGATGGTTAATATCTGTAGTTTGATATTAAAGATCTTACCCAAGACTCTTTTGATGCTTAAATAACTGTAAATTCATTTAGAAGTTCTTACCCAATGCAATATCTGTAGTTTTATATTAAAGATTTAACCTAATGCCCTATTGGTGGCTAAGTATCTTTAGTTTGGCACTTAATATCTAGCGTAAGCGAGTACCGATGGTTAAATATATGTACTATGGCAGTAAAGATCTAACCCAACTTACTATTGATTGTTAAATATCTTAAGTATGATAGCAAAGATCTAACTTAAGACACCATTGGTGGTTAAGTGTCTGTGCGTTGCTACTTCAGATCTAACCAAAGACGCTACCAGTGGTTAAATATCTGTAGTTTGAGGCTTAAGAATGCTCTGATGGCACTATTGATGATTGATATCTATAGTATGATACGAAAGATCTACCATTAGGCACTATAGATGGTTAATTATCTGTGCTTTCATACTAAATTTATAATCTAAGCCACTATGGATGGTTAAATATCATTTGCTGATAATAAATGTATAATATAGGGTACTAATGGTGGCTAATTATCTTTAGCACGATACTAAAGATCTAAACTCTATACTTTGTTAAAAAAGAACTACCCATATGGTAAAATATATCTATTGTGATACTAAACATGCAACATAAGGCCCTATTGATGGTCATACATGTGTAGTTTTGACGATTGGAAATCCCCGCTTTTTTCCAAACTCTACTTTTCCATTATTCCACTTCGATATCAATTCATATGTTGTTTTCAACTGATTGCTGCCCTCATCAATCGACCTGTCGCTATTTATTTATTTTATGCCTATGATCAATTCACTTTCCATAAGCCTTTTCTTCTGAACCAAATGCCAATTATCCTCTCCCATGTAAGCAATTCACTCATACCATACTAGTCCCTGATTTTTCCGTATATTTACCTAGATTTAAGGTGACAATTGCATATTTAAATTCTTCATGAAAAGAGCTTTCGTTAAAGTACCAACATGCCTATAATCTTAAGTCAGTGGTTCTGGCACTGCCTGGCAAGTCAAGCTGAAGCTGTCCTTGCGGCAACTGCAACATGACTTGCCACGCAGTGCCAGAACGACTGACCAAGGCCCGTGACTATATAATGGAATGAGTTTAGTCACTTAATATCTCTTAACTTGTCACTAGATTCCTTTGCAAGGTGTAATAACCTGAAACAATGCTGAAATGTCGATTCATGTTCAAATACATTTCCTGTCGTCACTATTTTTGTTTTCATTTTGATGAGTTTACTATAAGTAAGGGTTTTTTCTGCTAAATTTTCCAGCTATGAAACATTGTGTCCTGTATAGTCTCATGCACCGACTTGTAAACCTTTTGTATATGTCCATCTATTGGCAAAATTGTCTTACGTTGGAGTTATTTGCAGCGTGAATGGTCGCTGTCTACCCCTAGCGAATGGCAGTTGCTTTTGTCAACCATGCTTTCATTTTATAAGCATACTGCAAATGAAGTGGGTAACATTTATCATCATCATTTATTGTACGTCTATACTGAAGGTGATATCGGACGTTATTTACTCATAGTGTCATCGTCATTGATCGTGCCCTTAAAGGTAAGGTTACACGTTATTTACCTGTAGTATACACGTCATTGATTGTGTTTCTAACAGGAAGATGATATAATACACGTTACTTACCTATGATGGCATGATTTCGGTAGGAAAGGTAGGAACACATCGATTTTGCCATCGCTGAGTATTTCAATAATTGTTTTCGCATCTTGGTTTGGTGGTTCAATATTACGTGGAAGTTGCTGAGCACACCTTTGTCAACAACTGTTTAGGGGTGCTGCAAAAACCTGCAGCTGTCATGGGTATCACAACGTAGCCTTACTTGTAGAGGAAGGCTGTAAATGTACCTTGCCTTAAGGTACGCATGATGTTCATCTCTATAATATCTTTAAAGCTCAAGCTTGAGACATCAATATGGCAAGAAGACCCATCAATTGGGCCTAAATATGTGACTTTGTATTTCCTTTTCCGCAAGACGCCTTGTTACGAAGAAAAAACGTATGTTTAAAAATGCACAGTCGCTCCATATACAACACATTGCTAAATAACGAATACGTATAACTGCCCATGCATATACATGTCACAGGTTATCAGGAGCCCACTGAAGCAAAAGACCATGGAATCAATAGGACAGAGGCTCAGCAAAGACAGGATTTCCGGCGCACAAGGGGCAGACGCAACACACTGAGTAAAGAGCTTTTATAGCCAAAAGCAACAGCAACGTTTTACTGCCAATGTTGTACCGCTTAACCACTCTAAAATTAAGGATCCTCATGATAACAAGACACTGCAACAAATTGCCATACTGCATTACTTGCATGTTTCTCAATATCAGCACCTAAAATAGTTACTCGGTTGACATAATTTGTAGGTTCGATATCGGTAGGATCACAATTCTAACGGAAATTTTTGTTGCTCCAATTCACGTCAGTACTGCTACGTTTGGTCAGTATTGCCATTAAATCTCATTTTTTCCACGTAGACCATAAACGAATTCATCGAGGGAACGTTTCGTTATCAGCCCCTTTGCCATGTAAGAATGTAAAATCAGTCAACACATTTTCACGTATACGTTGCGAGTTACCTTCACGTTCGAACCGGCTTCGCCGGCAAGTCCCTCCTGATAACACCAGCATCCGACTTTGGCAACCAGGTGTGAAATTCCTAGCCAGGATCAACAAGGAACATGCACTTGGTGACTGGTCTTCAACCGATATAGAAAGGATGGCCGCAAACATGAACTAATAAGACGAGCATATCTGTCTGAATGTGTGTGTGTGTGTGTGTGTGTGTGTGTGTGTGTGTAAGAGAGAGATAGAGAGAAAGAAAGAAAGAAAGAAAGAAAGAAAGAAAGAAAGAAAGAAAGAAAGAAAGAAAGAAAGAAAGAAAGAAAGAAAGAAAGAAAGAAAGAAAGAAAGGGGAAGAGAATTTCTTCAATCCTCAGCAAATCAGGCACGTATATTTGTTTGAATGTAAAGTACATACTAGATACAGGATGCTCCCAAATTGTTGGTCAACTACGAACTAAAAATCGTTGTTCGACCAGCAGCAATCGGCAGTCAAGTATAGCCCAGCAATTATAAGAAGCAGGAGAAAGAGTAGGAGAGGGAGGAGAGTAAGGAGGAGGAGGACATAGCACCAAGAATAACTTAGTTATGCCTTTACAACTTGTTGCACATTGTGATTTTCCTCTAATGTCTACACAGTTATATTCGTATTTTTCACACCTCTGATTAATTCGAATCATTAATTTCGATGATAAAATAAAACCACATTGTAGTGTTTCACATTAATATACATTCACGAAATAGCTGCATGGAATAGCACATTATTGATGAATATATACTGGCATCAACAATCCCTTTGATACAATGGTTTATTTGGATTGATATTCATAGGTACAACGAATAAAATGATTTTCTTAGTTCAAGTATTTTAAAATCCATGTAAAGCAAACTCAGTTCATACTTTGTTTCATGTACATGAATTGATTCGTAATTTCGACGAATCACAGTAGCGGGTGGCACAAGAGACAACAAAATATAACATAGAATACCCAAATGAGCTCTTCGACTGAAGTGCACACTTCAATGTCGTTACAATTTTAATATAATGTCTGCAGAGATGAATACATACATGTAGACCCACTGTCATATACAAAATGAGATCCATATGCAATTAAGCTGAATCTGTGATTCTTCCCCACTACGGTGTCACATAAGCATTGACTGCTTCAAGCGCCTGGACTGGACACATGAGGCTTATGGTATACTATAATGATAACTGCCCTGGTTGTCACGAATAGCCATTCATGACATACCGAACTGCCTCAGGCTGTTTTCTCTAGTGACGTCCCTTTAAGACATGAGCCACCATGCCATAGTCTTTCCGCACAGGAAACGACGGGTACTGGGCATATTAAGTCTACATTTTATATCAAAAACTGGGCCAGAAGACGTTGCTCCAAACAAGCACTGCAAATTCGGATTTTACCACTAAGTTGTAACGAAATGGAAACATATATACATGGATTTACAATAGTGACATTTTGCTGTTACTGACATTGGAATAAAACAAAAGATTTCAGACGTAATACATTTTGTCTGCACAATATGAGCTCAGTGGCGCATCAAAAACTCGCAAGAAATAGGCAATATGCTTCAATTTACTTGAGTTGTAGGTTTGACGGAGGGGGCAGCATTAGCTCTCCATTTTTTTTTACTTTTGAAACGGACAAATGGTGCCCCAGGTACATTTTGTGGTGGATCCGCCATAGTAAGCCTTAGATTCAAGGGTACATACGTACAATACATGTATGGCCACAAACCTATTTTGCGGAACGAAGTGTTTCAAAATTTCCCTTTCTCTAGCTCAAATCTCAAATTTGATTTCCGACAGAACATTTGAAACATTGTAGAAAAATATTTATAATGCAATATCTATGCTGACCAGTCTGCTGCTACCAGACGCACAATTACACTCAGCAGTTTAAAATAGTATGAAAATGCTTTTGCGGAATGCCGTAGTATTGCTTTATATCAAACATGGTTGTTACAAGTTACCCAAATTATTACCATCCCCGATCCACGGTACACTTGCTGGAACATCTTGGCTATTCCTATCCTAAGCCAATATGCCATTGAATGTTTAAGTTGACGATAAAAAAGCATGTGAAATATTTCTCATTATAACTCCAATCAATTGGAAGACCCGCTTACAGCCAAGAGTGATTTTACATCTTTTGTATCGTAAAGTGCGGTTGCAATCTTGCATTACCGTTACAGTCTCGCACAAATCAAGTTAAAACGTCAGCTACATTCCTGCAAGGATGACTGCCATTTGATACAAATTTAACTGTAACTAGAAAAAAAATTACATTTACCTTAGAGCAAATTTTGGTAAAAGATAATCATAACTACATGTATCTTGACTAAAATCTTCTGAATCGTAATTGCCCACTTCATCTGTAACAGGTGTGAAGTGGTGAACATTAAATTTTTTTAAGAGTGCCTAATTTGCACAAGTAAAATGTTACAAGTTTCATTTTCATTGCATTGGACGCACCTAAACCGCAGACCAATGAATTGATGTTGCCATTGACACCTCTATCTACATTATTTTAAGTGTATTAAATATAAAAAGTTCAGAAGTATACTTAACATAAATTCAAATTTCACATCTTTTACTTTTATTTCATTTTATGTACCTATAGCATAAACCTAAGAATTAAAGTGGGATTGACATCTCTACTTCAATCATTTTAAAAATAAATTGTAAGCAAGCCGGTACGCGTACCCAAAGTTAGGATATTAGGGTTAATCATACATTGACTTCACTGAATACTGAGAGTATTTGAAACTTTAAATCTTGAATATCTTCCAATTGAATCTGTAAAACAGGAGTTTAATTCCAATGCTACTGCTAATACATGCAATATGGTGCATCTTTTGAACGACATGAACTTGTAGCATTTAGAATCAAGCTAATAAGAAGCGATACACACTTTGGCACTTGAACTATCAAACGTTGCACTCAGATACACAAACCCAAGTCCAAGGTACACTCTGAAACCTTTCTATACGGGACACACATGGGAGAGCCCATTGTAGTCAGATGCCCACGCCTGAAAGGTTTGGCCCTTTTGAGTATGGTGAGTATGTACATTTAGAAATAATCTGCAGTTGTGCATCCATATACAATGTATCAATGTATACATAGTATACTTTGGGAAAAAAGAGCAGTCCCATTGGTTGACCATGGTGTGCTGAGAATATGAACTTCTATTGCAAATATGAAGCAGCAGCATGAGGTTGCATAACACAGTAAAAAAAACAGGTTTACAGTCGAGTGTGGACTAGAAAACGTTGATCCATAATTGAGTGAGGCCGGAATAAGACAAAGAAATGACCACGACGGGCATCCATTTCTGAGGTGAACATAGGGTTTTAATGGCATGCTGCAAGCACATAAGACGCCAGTGACAATCAAAAATATGTCTAAGATTGAGAAACACTGGCGACAGATCCCTGATTTTGAGAAATTAGGGATTGTTGGTATGCTAATTTACACACACAGCCTCCAAAATATACCAAATGTAAAAAAAGTGGGACAACTCACTATTATGTCCATAGTATATTGTTATCCACTGGGAAATAACTGCATCTAAAATATAACTGACTGTTCTCGTTTATCACATGGCTAAAAACAAAGCAAGGACTGATTAGATATTAAAGTACCTTTAAATGACCAGTTTCATTTCACAGATCACAAGAGAAAAAGGAGCATCAAAAGTCTGCCACTGCATGCTTGAGCAAATCACAGGTATGGAAAAGAATCACACACTTAATTGTTCAACACTCCAGATCTGTGGTTATGAATTCTTAAAGTTCTCAAAACAGTGGTTGTGGACGGGAGGACTGTGACGCTTTGGTTGGTCAAGCTAAGTCACCCATCCCAATGCCATTTGTGATAAGGGATACCACATTGCAGCCTGCTACCCAAAGGTTCAGTGGGCTCTTGTGATCAAGGGCTGGCTCAGATAATCCCAGGCATAATGCATCTTTCCACTATTGGTATGAAGCTTTCACCACTGGGATAGGGTCATTCAGTTATTGGGGCTTTAGGGATCCGTTCAACATGAACAGTAAGAAATCCGCTGTATTTTGAGAACCTCAAACACGCTCGTGTTTTTTTGAGTGGCTGCCTAGGTGCTTCAGAGCAGACTGTCAACACTTTTATGGATAGTAATGTGCCTGGAAGACACGTCCTGACAATTGATTTATAATGCATGCAAGATAATTGCATAACAGCACGGAGGTAAGTAAGAATAACCAGCTTGTACTTTGTGTGGTAAAAGGTGGGATGTGTATTGGGGGTGACATTCAGAGAATGAAGTATTGATTGGAGTTGTTCAACTTTTCATTGCATGTCATAGGAGTTGCCCGTGACAAAACCCATATATTGAATTGAGAATGCCATGTCTATTTGGAATAGTTTTAAAAATATGGATTTTGTATTAAAATTGCAACTGCTTCTTATAGCATAATTTTGACAATACCAATCATTGCAAATCGGAGCACAAATTTCAATAATAGGATTATGGTCATGTAACAGCTTGGATTTATAGCAATCGCTCTTTTTGACAAAAGGTGAAGACAAGACTTGGAGCAGAAAAAAGAAAAAAAGAAAAAGAAACAAACAAAGAGAAAAAGAATAGTCACACATAAAACAAAAGGTACTGGAAATAAGATACAAACCAGAAAGGTGTGAAAAGTATGTCTGTTATAGGGGTGCCAATGGGCTTTATACAGAGCCAGTCCAGCACAGGGATCAATGTGATTCCATTATGCCATGATGCACAGGTTAATCTCAATTCGACAGAGGTAAGATCAGGCATGTTGGAGGCTGGTCTTTCCAGTATGAGGTTTACCAGAGAATGGGGTGCTCCAGGTTGGTGGTATAGAGGTGGGACTATTTTCAACAAACAAGAGGATGCAAGGGAAAGCTCGATCTGGAAGACCCAGACTTTCAAATTGGTGGGACTGCCATTATCTGGTGCAGTACGTGCAGAGGCACTCCTTCCTTTTAGCGGAAGGATTTCGTCTGCAGCAGTTTCAGACCTGCAACAATGTAGCATTGGGTCGTACAATGTACAGCACACTGGTTTTTGCTGAGATCATACCACCCAGTCATCCACATCCCGCTCGGTCCTGCATACAAGGCTGCATGAATATAGTGGTGTCAGTAACATGCCAATTGGACCAGATATCAGTGGAGGAATGTGATGTGGTCAGACGAGTGTGATGTTTCCTCGGTATCCATGATGGGAGGATATGGGTTAGACATATGCCTTCGGAACGCTTTGTGGATAGTTGCATGGTTAAGCATGACGGGTATGGAGGGGCAGCTCCACGGTGGGATGAGGAGGGGTGCAATCACTGTGACAGGAATAACAGAAGTAATTAAGGTACACGGGACCCTACCAGGCTAGTGCCATGTTGCTGAGATCCTGCCAACAGTCACCGAATGGCTGCAGCAATGTCCCGTGCCACTGTTCCAGCAACACAATCCATAGCAGCCATGCACTGCATGAGGCAGCATGCAGTATGGCCAGCAGCACAACATCCACATGTTGCCATGGCTAGCCTGAACTTCTGACCTGTTCCCCACTTGAACACTTATGGGATGTACTTAGCCGTCAGGGACGCATTCGACCAATCTGCCGCCAACCTGGACCAACAAGCACAGTGGCTCACATATGAGTGCAACCAAATTCCCCAGGCTGAGATAGCCAAGCTTACCGGCACCATGAAAAAGAGGGTTCTGGCTTGCTTGCAGAAAAGTTTTTTGTCACACCTGATACTGAGGCTTGCAGCCTTCAATAAACAGAAAGTTCCTTTTCAGGATCACTACATACTCCCAAAAAGAGGTAATAAAGCAGTAATGCAAAAAAAGTTAACAGAATCCCCCCCCCCCCCACACACACACAAATCTTTACACATATACCCAATGTTGACGAAGGGGGTGCCTGTTTTTGGCCACAAGTATATAGTTTGATTTAGGTGTAAAATGTTTCCAAGGTGCTACTACCCCATATATATATGACTGAAAAGCCAGCTCATTGTTTTGTACATTTCTTTTGCAGTTACAATCTGTCCCAAATTGTTGGTCCTATACAAAGTGGCACTATACAATATGTCGACAACACATATGTACCGTTGTTGATGCTATGTTTATCTGCTGCGAAGATACGACCTTAATCCTCTAAATTGATATTGGTATTATTGCTTATTCTCATGAGACAAGAGATACATCAATGGCGTTTAAGAGATTCACGTGCAAACCAAATATTAGCAACTGTGCTACACAAACCAACCAGGCAGACCTTGGCGGAAGCCCTGAGTACATCCACCGTATCTATTCAGGCTGAGCACCTGTCGAACCAGGCTACGGGATATCATGGCCCATGTTTCAAGTCTGACTGGATCAGGAAATCCGCATGCCATGGCAACGTATATGATAGCGGCGAATGACAAACAAATTCTCTTACACAGGGTTTAGTATATAAATGTACCGCCCTGTCCTACGCATATAAGTGATTATCTACACCATCATTTTGTATTATACCATCTGAGCTCCACAGCACAGTTTCAGATATCTATCTATTTTATCTATCCATCCATGTTTAAAGTATCGCAGATACAGCATATTCTTCACATCTCACTGCTCTATGCTCATACTATGTCATATATTTCAGCCCTTCGCCTTAGCCGCCCCGGTTGCTCACAGTCTCTTTTCGATAGGTACATTTGAATTGGAACTTTAGAATCGGCTCCGATATTTTTTGTACAATCAGTAGAATATTTGCTGATATACAGAGGCTTGTATAGCAATATTCTGTACCACACTTACACTAGCTGAATCGTTTGAATAATATCATACATATACTCTTTTTTATCACACAGTGGCAACGATGTTGACATTTTAAAAGAGAAGATAAAAAATTAAGTATGTTACATATTGTGACTGTTGCAGTAAAATATATGACTGTATGAACGACGGCATAGTAGCAATGGTTCACAAAAGCCACTCAGTCAGGGACAGCGCCGTGCAAAATTACGTTATAACACAACTGATAAACAGGGGCTCAGGGACTTCTACAATCTGTCTGCGGCTGGCGAGGCCCTGCACTATGGTGAAATCAATTTCATGGCGACGTAGAAGAATATACTTTCATGTTGAACATTGCACAATAACTTCAAATATAGAGCTAGAGAAACAGTTAATGGCATAATTAAAGACGAACATAGATCTATCTAGCAAAGGTATCAAATTGAGTTAGCTTAGTTGCGTGATGGAGAATACTTTATGACTTTAATTATAAGCAAGAATCAATTTAGGAGTTATTTCCTCGTGTAAAGATTCCACCGTTTGGGGACGCTGGCTTGCCTGCTAAACATCCGTTCTTGGCGGTCTACTACCCCCCGCTGGGGGCCAACATAGTGTATCGCCCCAAGAGAGTCTGCTTAGGAGGCAAGACGCGGGCAGAATTGAGCATAATTTGCCTGAATATTGAACGACTTGCAATATACAAGCACAAAGAGACACACACAGAAATTTGTATCTATTGTCGGACGCACCACACACTTGTCACCGCAATTCCATTCCCATGTCCACACGAAGGATTAATTGTTTTGTTAATCATTTGTATATATGTATCATGGCCAACAAGAACCACGTTTCGATTAGCGTATGTGTATGTACACCAACATCTATTTACTTATGTCAAGCTCCATTTTCTTTTGTTGCTGTGCTGAGCCAATGGAAATGACAAGCACGTGTTTCTGGTAACGTTTCCAAGCCTACTTGTTTGGAAACACAAGAGGGTTCAGTGGAAACGGCAGGTCCATCTCTCTCTCTCTCTCTCTCTCTCTCTCTCTCTCTCTCTCTCTCTCTCTCTCTCTCTCTCTCTCTATCTCTCTCTCTCTCTCTCTCTCTCTCTCTCTCTCTCTCTCTCTCTCTCTCTCTCTTGAAAACAAGTGTTTTTAGAACTGTATACTTGCCCATCCGTCAAAATAAAGAAATTACAGGTATTGTGAATTTCGAGGACAGTGATGGTAAATCTATTGCGACAATAAACTAATAGAAGACAACTGTTTTATTAATTTTCCGTATTTTTAGGACGATAAGTGCCGCTCGGTGTGGCGTTACTCGCTGATCTCCTTGACATCCTGAATGTTTTTGGAACTTCACACGAAATCTGCATTTCAGTGATTAGCTCGCTTTGTCAGCACCTGTTTAAACTATTTCTAAGATGAGCAGCAGTTCTTACTGTGTATACCGTTACGAAACAATAAAGCCATAGTTTTTATGGTCTTAAAAGTGTCCGACTGTTTGTATACCGCACGTGTGGAAATCTTACGGCTTTTTTTCCAACTACATTACCTTTAATTATGCCCACTACACTCACATTCAAATGTGCTGCGCACAAAATCTCCGTGGTAATGTCAAGCACTGTTCACCGTAGGTGCAAGTTTTCAAATGAAGACTTTAGTCCAGGAAGTGCAAACAATTACGAGAAAATGACTATATGTCACACTTTGCCAATATTGCCTGCCAATGTTTACAACGGCTAAGTTTAATAGTCATAAGATAGACGTCAAACGATTTTCTCTAAACCATCAAAATGACACTACTTACAGCCAAGTAAATCCTACTCAGAACCCTTTTCCTATATGAAAACCCAAAGGTCAGATCAGTACAACAAAAGCTACAGTAGTTGTAAGTGTTTATCAGATATACCGTAGTCTGGAGGCTGCCATCTTTGCCGTAATATATCCCAAAATACATCAGGACTGACGAAGCAACCTCCCAAGGCTGTTTTATTAAAATGTTGGCAAATAAATGTCTGTGAACTATGTTTAAAAGAATAATAGATTACAATTGTAAGAGTACATCGCCCTGACCATGTGACCACATTTGGACCCGTCAGGGTCAACCCCGAAGAGGCCTAACTATTCTCTTGTACATGTGGTAGGGGACACCAAGGAGAGTTGGAACACAGAGAAAGATGACATTTTAATGATAGCTGCTCCCGTTAAATGTATTTCCAATTTTTGCACCCGCGGGTAGCACATTTGGTTCTAAGCCCACTTTACTATGTGAAGCTTATTTTGGTGTCAAATTATGTGTTTGTTTGGGACCGCCGTGTTTGTTTTTAAAAATTAACAGCAGGAGAGACTGGGGAGAGTTGGAACATGTAAGAGTCCAGGTCCTGTATCATCAAATATATTCTGTTAAATATTCTATTATTACATGTAAATGGCAGACAGGTCTGCTAAAATGAATTATTTGACTTGTTTAGGTAGGGTAATTATATTTCATTCCATTGAGAATGTTTTAACTTACCCCATTGCATGTTTTATCTTATCCCTTGTATACGGCGATATGAAACATTTGACTTGTCGATAGTTTTTAATATATGTCTTGATAAAACTCTATAATATCTCGACAAGACAATGCCCATTTTTGCAGAACCTTTTTGTCATTTAAATGTTATCTTAGAATAACCGGGTAATCAAATACTGAAAATACAGGGCCTTGACTCTAAAGTGTTCCAACTCTCTCCAGTCCCCCCTACGCACATGCATACGTTTTTTTTAATCATACTGATACACAAGTGTGCTGAATTTGTTTGTTTGTCTTTACAATGACCCTAGTATATATTATTCATGTTGAATTCCAGGTAATTCCATCGGCAATCTCGTGAATTGTGTGCCGTTCTCTCTGACGTCACGTTTATAGGCAAACTTGGCAGTCCTCTTTCTTCACCTATTATGCTCATTTCGTGAGTTTGTTTTTCACTGTACACATTTTAAAGTGATGTGGTGTGTTTTGCATGTTGTTATTCTGTACGCAGGGAACCAGGCTTGTACGAAAAGTGCAATTAAGTTATTTTTATACAGCAATTCGAAGCTTGAAAGGTTAAAATTGCAATGCACAGTATTCTCTGTTGATAATGAAGATAATGTTTATAATTTTCACAATATTTTCGTTAAAAGACTGGCTTACAGACACGTCAAACTGTCTATTGAATGAGACATTAAAATAATAATCGTCAATGAGAGAATTAGATCAGGTGTCACCCAAGTTGAAGAGAAGGTCGGAGAGCAGTATGAAGCAAAATAGCCAAGTAAGCGCCAAATGAAAGAAAAAAAACAATAACAAAAACAAAAAAACACAGGTACAGGCACGGCGAGAGGATTGTAATGCCAAAGAGCCAGTATGTATGAACAATATACACAAATAAATCACCCCTTTGTTACAACAGTAGGGGTTCGATCAGATTATGGATCACACAGTGAATCAGGTAGTTCATCAGGACTGCCACAAAGGTAATGCTTACAGCCTAGGCTCAAGCCTCAGCTGGGCGACGCTTTCGATTAAAAATAGTCCTGGAGGAAATTAGTCTCCAGTCAAGGCAAGGGCCTCTCAAATTAGCAGTCGCAACAAGTCTAATTTAACGAGGATAATATAGGAGGGAGTCTTACCTTGATTGAGGGAGTAAATCCAGACTTGGGCTTTGTGTATGCGGTGAGAGAGAAGATATTGAATCAATAATATTTGTTTATCAGACAATAGGTGGTCAGATATGGCAGGTTATAGAGGCAGGGGCTATTTGTGCCGAGTCGATGTGAACTGCTCTGTAAACGTTGGTCCGTGCGGCCTCTCTTCATTACCTTAGCCACTTAAGTGTGTACTTTTGTTTCAAACTGTGGGCACAATGATCAAGTCATATGTGGTGCGTGATTTCAACAGACTACTTTAAGCAGATCAGACGTGCCATAAATATAAACGACAACGTACAAAACAGCAGTCATAAATTGTGCGCCAAATATTAAATTCGTCATGCGATAGTATAAGATACAGATGGAGTAATAGTTCAGCCTGATACACTAGGATCCATCCGATAGCCATGTCATATATCCATCATTTTTCACCAAATGCATGGAGCCACACATGTACTGACGTTAAGCAACGTTCGTGTAATGTGATGTTTGAACATGATAAAAGTTGAAAAGAACAATTCATGAATTAAATACAGAAAAATCGTCTAATCCAATTTTTGCAAATATTTACGCAGAACCGTCGAAGTACTGATCAAAAGCGATAACCATGTCATATTTGCACCGTCTTATCAGATCGACGGGCAACGGATGTACTGATATGATCCAATATCAATGTTAGGCATATACAATACAGTTTTATGCAAGTCAAATGTTCCTTAGCTGTATCATCGAAAGATGTAAT
Organism: Hermodice carunculata; assembly: GCA_964020975.1. NCBI lineage: Eukaryota > Metazoa > Annelida > Polychaeta > Eunicida > Amphinomidae > Hermodice > Hermodice carunculata. The sequence goes on along the minus strand of OZ026615.1, from coordinate 89,230,775 downwards.
TCTTATTCCTGCCAAGGAAAAATGTTGACTGCTTTATTTTCCACGCTGTCTGTTTTACTTATTGTTTGTGTTGTTTTTTGTTTCTTTGTTAAAAAAGTTCAGCTAGAAGTAATTATTAAAACGAATTAAATGTTACCCCTTGCTAAGTCGGCGACTGAGTCAATAGCTTTCCTGCGCGTCTATGACGTAATATTCGTGAAGTTAGTCAAGGAAGGGCGTTTATCTGGGTAATTTAAGGGTGTACGTCAACACACACTTTTCTGCCCCCCCCCCCCCTCCATTTCTTTCTTTCTTTATGTCTGGGTGCCAACCCGGACATATTGTTTTTCCTGGCGTTCTTTATTTTTTCTTTCTTTGCATGACACCCAAATTTGTCCGGAGTTTTTCTCAGACACTATTACTCCCAAAACCACCAAACCTGTTCTGGTGACTGACCTACCAATGAAATTTTGCCATTTGGTTTGGAATAGGCATGCTGATTAAAATTATGCAAATAATGGGCAATCAACATTTTAAACGCTCTATATCTTAAAAGGTATAATAGATGGACACAAAGTTTTAACTTACACATATAGGTTTGAGACAGCTATCAAATCCAATAGCATGCAAACAAAAGTTGACGAATTTTGATGTATGCTAAATTCACCAAACTTCTCCACAATCCACAAATGCAGGCCATCAACTGCTTGTTGACCTATTGCTTGACCTTCATGGTCCTAGGCAACCATTTTGCATTCTTAATTAATTAGCTTGAACCTGCCCTTCTATCTATGCATGCTAGGTGTATGGTGTGCAAGGTTTGGGTCTGGTACCAAATGGGCGGGGGGGGGGGGGGACTCCCAACAACTGTGTAATGATGCTCTCAATAAAATACAGAGAATTTCTTCTGTCCATGCAAGAACAGATCTGCTCTATGCTGTATATGTAGCAGGCAGGCTATAGTTCCCACTAGTATAGCCGAGAGATGTCAGTGCACCATGACTGAGACTGGAATCCTAGCTGGTCTGTTTTTGCCTAAGGCTATTTCAGTCTGCTGAGCTTCTCAAACCCAAGGAACACTGGCCTTGGACTTCTTGGCAGAACAAGAATGAGTGTAATCTGTGTTAAAAATAGACTACATACAGAGCAGAGTTCGCCAGACCCATCAAAGTATGGTCTTCTAGTCCTCAATAACTGTTTTCAAAACTGTATGAATTTTGAAACAATGTGTAGATTTGTGTCATCTCAGTGGACACTTTCATGTCTTTGTTTCCTCGTAACTAGCGAGATGCAGCCTGTTTTTTATAGCCAATATTGAGACAGTATAGTGCTTGTTTCAGTTCACAGGTACATGTACATGTAGTTTCTTGACAGCTTCTATTAAAATTTGTGTATGAAATAAAGAAAGAAAGATAGTTTTGTATTGCATGTATACAGCTCCCCTTCAAATGTAATACATGTATGTTTATACTGTAAATGTGCATGTGCATGTATGAATAATGTACACAAACATGTAGACATACTCATCCATATTGCCCAGAAGGGCTGACCCTTTCCTGTTTCCTGGGTGGGCACTTTTCTCTGGTGCCAAGGGTGACCTTTCTCTGGTCCCAAGGGTCCCCGCTGTAGAAAGGTTTCACTGTGTAAGTAAACACTGGGTTTGTGAATTTCTTTCTTTCTTTCTTTCTTTCTTTCTTCTTTCTCCCTTTCTTTCTTTCTTTCTTTCTTTCTTTCTTTCTTTCTTTCTTTCTATCTTTCTTTCTTTCCATGGCACCCAAATTTGTTCAGAGTTTTTTTCGGACTCTATTATTCCCCAAACCACCAAACTTGCCATGCTGACTGACTTACAAGTGATATTGTGGCCCTGGTCTGGAATAGTCACGATATTTAAAATTATGCAAATGAAGGACAGTTAAAATTTTAATCCATATCACCCAAACTATTGCAGATATGCTGAAAATATCAATGTGCATATATAGGTTTGAGACACATGCCAATAAAATGGACAGTAAATGAAAGTTGTTGAATTTCAATGTTATGCTAATTAGCGGCATTAAAAAAAAAAAATTGAACATCACCAAAACTATCATATATAGAGATGCTGTTCATGGTTCATTGGATGTGGCAAAGCCGCATCCAATGAACCATGAACCAAAGTTGTAGGATTTCAATTTATGTAAATAGGGTGAATATGTAAAATTTAAATCTTAAATAGCTTGAAAACTATTATAGATAGAGGTGTCATTCCAACTTCAATATAAAGGTTTGTATAAAAGCCACATCCAACGAACCATTAAACCAACGTTGTACAATTCTAATTTATGCAAATAAGGTGAATACACAAAATTTAAATTATTTTGAATAACGTCAAAACTATAATAGATAGAGGTGCCATCCCAACTTCAATTGAAAGGTTTGTAACATAGACGTAACCACTGAAACAAAACTGTAATTTTTTAATTCAGCAAATTACATGAAACCACATGTTTTAAATCTTAAACAACTTCAAAACTTTTATATATAGAGGTGCCCTTGGAACTTCACATTGTAGGTTTGTGACCTAGCCGCATCTAATGAACCATGAACCAAAGATGTAAAACTTTAATTTATGCAAATTAGGTGAATAGACAAAATTTAAATCTTGAACAGCTTCAATACTATCATAGACAAAGGTGCCATTTTAACTTCACTCTACATGTTTGTGACAAAGGTACATCCAATGAAACATGAGCCAAAATTGTAGAATGTTAATCCATGCAAATAAGGTGAAAACACAAAATATAAATCTTGAATAACTTCAAAACTATAATACATAAAGGTACCATTGCAACTTCAATTTGTAAGGTTGTGACATAGCCACATCCAATAAACCAAGAACCAAAGTTGAATTATTTTAATTTACACAAATTAGGCTGATACACAAAATTTAAATTATGTTGAAAAATGGAAAAAGTGTAGCATTTGAAACTGTTCTGATTTTGAAAGCAAATCTTCTTTTCTAGTTCTTTCCTCTTTACCAGTGGAATTTTCTGACACTTTCCTCTGACACATAGAAACTCCAAAATTGGCATGATTGTATTTCCATACAATGTTTTTTTTTTTTTTTTTTTTTTTTTTTTGTTTTGTTTTTTTTTTTTAATGCAGAGGAATTAATATGTTTAAAATAATGAGGATTAGGGGCATTCGAAATTTTTCAATCTTGAATAATTTCAAAAGTATAATAGATACTGATGCCATTTCAACTTGTACTAGAGGGTACTTGACCATTGCGCATCTCATGAATTTAAAATAAAAGTTGTATCAATTTAAATTATGCTAATTAGGAGCCCTTGAAATTTTAAATCTTGAATATCTTCAAAACTATTTTAGATAGAGATGTCACTTCAACTTCTATTAGGGGTTTATTGACCATTGCGCATCTAATGAATCTAAAAACAAATGTTGTAGCCATTTAAATTATGCTAATTAGCAGTATTCGAATGTTCTTATCTTTAATATCTTCAAATATATCATAAAGATGTCTTTCCAACTTCTACTAGGGCATTGTTGACCTTTGCCCACCCAATGAATAAAAATCAAAAGTTGTAGCAATTTAAATTATACTAAGTAGCACCATTGGAAATTTGAAATCTTTAATAACTTCAAAGCTATAATAGATAGAGATGCCATTCCAATTTGTACTCCTATGTTATGGACTAGTATTCATGTGATGAATTGGTAATAAAGGCTGCACAAATTTCAATCAAGCAAAATAAGGGCATTTGAAATTTCAAATCTCCAATATCTTCAAAAGTATGCACACAAGACGGATTTGTTCAGCTCTGTGATAGGTGCTGATACCTGGTAAGAGAAAGTAAAACCGCAATACAGTCTGAAAGTTGACTCTGTCATAAAAAATATAACAGCGAGACCCGCCATTAACTTCTATTCATATCTTCTATGACTGTGTAGCTGATTGATCCATTTAAATGAAGTGAAATGGAGCAAATTCATTTTCTTGCTGTATGTATACATGCATTGGATCATTATTGTTTATGAGACAGGGAATTCCTGGTCTCAGATTGGGCAAGGCCAGTTGCCTAGCAACAGACCGGGCATGTTGGAGAAAGTGGAGCAATAGAGTAGGGGTAGTGTGGCTTTGAGTAACATGTTGTCTACCTCGGCTGTGACAGAGCTCTATTTTTAGATGTTGCCAATTAGTATGGGTAAAAGTTCTAACTTCTGTATGCACAATGGCAGGTTGTGTCTCCATCACATACACCAGAGAGGCTAGCACACAAGCTTGTCTGGGCTGTGGAAGACATACTTCTTGTTTTACACAGTGGTTAATGTAGTAAATTTGAACTTAAGTTGAGTAAGAGTACTCTGAGGCAATTTGCAAAGTATTTTTCATCATCCAAGAGATAAGTTGGGAGCATTGAAGTAAGACTTGGAGCTTGTTACACCGAGTCTGCTTTGTGTCAATTGTGGCTTTACAACATTGTTCCTGAAAACTAGCTGATTACGCTAACTGGTTGTGTCTGTCATACACTGTAGTACTGAAGTACCAATTGTCCATTGTTGTAAAATTGTCGTACCGATCATACACTGAAGTACTGAAGTGCCCATTGTACACTATCGTGGCATTGGCGTACCGATCATACACTGAAGTACTGAAGTGCCCATTGTACACTATCGTGGCATTGTTGTACAGATCATACACTGTTACAAGTACTTGAAGTACCCATTATAAATTGTCGTATCGATAATACACTGTAGTGCTGAAATACCAATTGTACATTGTCATACCAGTAAGCTTTGAAGACACACACATACACACACACACACACACACACACACACTGATTTGCTATGCAGCAAATCATCTTTTCTTCTTCTTTCTCCCTGATGCATGCTGCGAATTAAAACAAATGCTTTGTTTTTACGAGTAATTTGAGTCTAAAATCGTTACAGCGAATCAGACGAGCCCAACCTTAGTTCTGACAGGTCCTGGAAGAATGATAACCAACACACGATGGTTAAACAGGGAACTAAGTTATGTTTATCAGCTGAAACTGGAAAGGAACATTGAAATACGAACAAGTGATCTTTGGTGGAATGACGTACACCTTCGTAGGGTTTTCCCCAAGAATAGACTATTACTGCGGGCCATTAAAGCCAGGTGTGGCTGCAGTAGCTCTGATTGTCTAAACATTAACGTGGTCATAAGGTCCGTGTACAATGTGCTGGACGACCAACAAGAATACTAACCGCATGAATTGTGTTGGCCGATGCTTTTGAAATCATCGGCAGCTTATGCTCCCTGGCAGGGCTTATTTATTGGTGTCACTGATACTGATAACGGTATTACCTAATGGCCATCCCCTACCTACACACCATGAGTCTTCAAACACGATTTATTTATCAATACACAAAAAAATCTCTCCTTTAGACCAATTTCAAATTAGCAACAAATGTATTTTTATTGTACCAAGTTAGCAGTTAATGTTTTCAGGTTCTTGCAGCTATAACCATAGGTGATCGCCTATTTTGACATATAAATATTATATGAATTTGATTTATGGCTGCAACTGATCAAGAGAGGAAGCTCAACACATTGACTTTATATTTGTTGTGGCTAACTGATAAATAGCACATCATAATGACTAGGTCGACTTTTAATGATTCAGTACGGAGATGTTAAAAGTTACGAAGGCGATCAGCCCTGGGTCCTTGGTTCTCGGCAGTTGTGTTGTAAGGTATTCTCATTGTGTTGATACATTTATCACACATGCCTTTGCTCGATGATCGGCTGTTTATTTAAAGCAAACGACAGATTCCTTAAACTATTACACACTGACACCTCTGTCATGTTGATATCGACGATAAAGTCATCGTCTGTACTTTGTGAAGAAGTCTTGCTTTAAAAGGAATGAGAAGGACTGGTAACAGAGCGTATCCATTGTAGCCAATCTTAACTGCAGACCTGCCTGTACCATTATGAGGCCACATGAGCAAGGAATGCTGCCTCAGCGCGCGGACATGATACTCTTTCTACCATACAGACATGATACTCTTTCTACAAATTGCAAGCATCCCGTGTATTTTGATAACAAGTGAATAATATTTAAGCTTTTTGACCTCTCAAGTTGTTACTTTTATTAGAGAAACACATTCGGTCCTGCTTAATGCTTGGATCTGCAATGCTTCTGCTTTTTTCTCTGCTGCGGGATGGGAAGCAGCACGGAGTCTCAGTCAATATGAATACATGCTATTAAGCGTAAATTTCAGGTAAAGCTATGAAAATTGTTTTCTGGCATCTCTGAATTATTCTGTAGATCATCAAATACAGTCCGTTCTAGTTGTCGTCAAACATGTTACGGTCGTAAAGAAGACTAAATCCGCTGTTCTTTATTCTTATCTTATTAAAGTGACATCTATGGATATATTTTTTCGTTGTCAAGTACAGTCCATACTTTTCGTTCAACAATTCATAACCACAAACAAATTCGTTATATTATGCATATAGTAATGGTAACGTATGATAATGATGATGATAATAATAATGGTAATAGCAGCACTCCTACAGTGCTCAACTTTATACACAATGCCATGTAATATCATAATATGTAAGTATGTAGCAGTTTAACCTGTTATCAGCTGGAATAATTTGTGTTATCCATAATATCTATTCATGAGCCCGCACGGGAATAAAAATGAAAACAAACTAGCCAAACATTTTAAGTTATAACCTCAAGTAATGTTGGTAATGATGATCAGCATGATGATGATGATGATGATGATGATGATGATGATGATGATGATGATGATGATGATAGAAAGACTTCTGTGGTCCCATGCACACAGCTGTTTTATAGGTAGAATGCACATGCAAAAATTAATATATATATGTAAATAAACACTACAAAACGCATTATCATATGTAATATTTAAATACAGATAAGAAGAAAGTATAGGGACAACATAAAATGTTTTTTGTGACTTGGTAAGCGAAAGATTGTTTAAAAATAGTTTTAATGCTTTATTGCAAGGTTCGCAACTTACATGCAAAAATGCATAATGGCCAGTTGTTCTGCACTGGGTTGCGTTGAATTATTATTCTACCGACCTTTGTACTGCTGATGCTGGAGGTTTTGATTATATCCTGCTTCCTGCGGCTAAACATAAAACCATTGAATGTGTCTCTAATTAGATTTATTTGTGCCGCATTTGGCCACTTGTCGTTCCATATTGAGTGTAGGCCTAGAGACTCCGGTCAGTCTACCTTGCCTATGTACAATTAATTTTTATGTGAGGTTAAGCTTGCGTTGGAAACTGTGTGCCCCTCAGCATCAATTATTTCCCTTGAAAACTATAGATATTAGGTGTGTCTATTAAATAATTAAAAACAAGTTTCGGTTGCCACATTGATCATGACCACTACCGTCGTCGTCATCATCATCATCATCATCATCATCATCATCATCATCATCATCATCATCATCATCATCATCATCATCATCATCATCATCATCACCTTATCATTATTATTATTATTTTTTTGATGTGCAGCAAGTCGCAGTTGGTGGATGGCAGTTTGTTAAAGCCCACTTTCCGTTAGGACTCGCCCATGTTCCGAGTAGGGTTATTGTATAAGCGAAGTCGTAGATGGAGAGAGCGGTCTATCAAACACTTTAATGGTTTTGGCAGGGTAGGTATGAATGATGATGGCACTCAAGAAAGCAGTATTTTGCAATCATCACGGGTGACCTGTACATCATGGTTTTGGTGGTTATTAATGAAAGTCATGTTTTTCGTTACATGCAAAATTTGAAAAATTACCTTGGGCGACTATATTTGAAATTGTTAGCGATATTGAACTTTGGCAGTTGACCGACCTTCTGGATTGGCTTTCTGAACCCTTTTTAATGTAGGTGCTTATTTTGCAGTTGACAGACCTTCTGGATAAGCTTTCGAACCGTGTGTTACGGAGTAGCTCATTCTGACATTGTGACTTTCATGATCCTTTATGAAAATCTGAGAGATGATCGAAATGGATAACATTGGTTGTGGTACATAAGCAAAACAAAATGGATATGAGTCACTGTGCAGTAGGGCAAAGGGGGGGGGAGAGACCAGGTAAGAGAAAAGAAAATATGCCAAAGATGATCCAAAACAAGCACTCCGCTGGACAAACTTGAAGGCAATGACTTTACATACAATAAGAAGGGAATAGGAAGGACAGGGATATAGGGTACTATATCAGGTATAACTCTTAGTTCACTTTAAATACTAAATCACCTCATTGTGACAGTATCACTTGGAAGAATAAACCAAGTTGCATGTTGCATCAATCTGAGTTATCATTTAGTTGCAATAATGTTTAAACTTAAGATGCAATTTTACCGTCGGCACACCCATCCAGAACTTTCCCTTAACTAGGAGGTGTCAGTCCCTGCAAAATCAACTTAATTACGACACGATACTATATTATATAGTGTGTGTAGTTAATTCTCGTTTCTTGAAGGGCTCACCAGTTCGTCTAACTTCTGGAGTAAATTGCAAAGCTGAATATTATGAGGTTATATTTTCATGTAAGCTGTAGAACTTTCCTATACCAAAGTTCTATGCGCGTATGCGCAAAAAAATAGTCAGTTGGGGGCTAAAGTTGTCAGTGTCCCACGCTATTTGTTGCCTAGCGCAATAAACGTTAACACAAACACGTAAATTAGAGAGGATGCAATAAGCAAACCACAATATTTCAGATTTATCTTAATGAACGCAACAATTAAAAGTTATATAAAGCTTAGAATTGAATAATCCTATCTGATAATTACATGCAGATAAATCTTCTACAAGGTTTTGATTTTGCAAAGAATTAAGATTTTGTCTTGACTGTATGCAGAGAATACTCTTTCTAGGGCATCCGTCTTACCGCCATGGTTCCCAAAGAAACAACTAATTTACTTCATTTATTTGCCTGACTATTTAAGGAAGTCGTAAAAAAGAAGAAAAAATAAACGGAAAGCAAAGGAACCTGATCCGGTACAATGGTGGCATCTAATGGAGAAATATCGATTGATATGGAACGCGTATGAAGCTAATATATTGTGATGGCATTGCAATGCTATCGGCAAAATCTTGCGTGTGTGACCAAGGAGGCCGAGGAAATATCTTACCTCCAGGTAAGGCTGGGGTTCGGGGTGTTTTACAAAAGATTTGCCAGTATGTCTGCTTTGGAGACACCGTGGAAATTTCATATTGCTCTTTCCGTGGCCTTGTTTGTTCCTTGATGTTGACAGATATTGCGATACGATGATGGTATTACGCCACTTTTGTGAGGTGCATGCATTTTGCCTTGGATGTCGTCGGTACTGGCAATAATTCATAACAAGCACGCGCATCCCAGCCAATAACAATTGATGTAAAATAACCAGTGTTACAAGGCAGCAGAGTACCAGTGCCACAAATTAACCCTGCTGCCGTGAATTTGAATGAATGTGAAAAGAGAAAAGCTCAAACAGAATTTACTCTGCGTGCAAGGGAGGGTTAAACGAAACGTAAAGTGTTAAACTGTAATCAGATAGAGTGTACGAATTCAACACTGTATGCATGACCGAGGTCTGTTTTATGCAGCGCAAAGCTTCCTCAATATTGCGTTTTGTCAAACAGGGGTAGGAGCTGCTTTTTGTGTCCAGTATGACCATGTCTGCTTGACACCCTAGGTCAGGCGGTGTTTCTATACCAGATAATATACTGGGAAGGCGAAAGCTGGTACTGTTTGGTTATCCTCACTGCGTAACAAATCTTGTGAAATTGGAGAACTTTCATAAAGATGACGAAATATCTGCCGTGCAGAACAGCTAGGGCACTTTCAAAATGGATATTGAATTGACATTGTGTTAATGTGCCGTTTGATTTTGGTTTTTGCTATATTTCTTTGTTGTTCTAGTACGCTCAACATACATATATTATAACTATTATTATTACTATTATTATTATTATTATTATTATTATTATTATTATTATTATTATTATTATTATTATTATTATTTAGTAGTAGTAGTAGTAGTAGTAGTAGTAGTAGTAGTAGTAGTAGTAGTAGTAGTAGTAGTAGTAGTGATTGAAGAATGAAGAATACATATACATATGATGAGACATGTCACACAACTAGTAGATCGAAGTAAAAAGCATGAAGTCCGGATATCAAAAGATTATGATACAAAGACACGAAAACGCATCCGAACGCGTTAGTATAAATCCGATTATAAGTAGGCTCATCGTTCTTTTGATATTCTGAAACGATTGCAAAAGCCAAGACAATTGCTAGTTGTTATATTTACACGTAATTTGCTAGAGTTTCCAGAAAAAAAAGTAATAATTCCTTCAAACAATTAACATGGTTAAATTGGCTTGTGCTAAATATATGATAACATCTAAGAAGTCAGAGTACCTGCCTTAATGAATGGGACTCTGCAACATGCAGATACCCTCAAAAGACATGCATCTGGGGGCGCTATGCATGGTGTATAATACCTTAAGGGTATATATCAGGTTACGCGTGAGTCTTACAAATGACTTAATAAAAGTCTGAAAATACGTTAAAAGTACCATAAACTATATATTTCCTGAAAGCTAATAAATCTGGAAATAAGTTGATAGCAATTTCATTTTTACAAGTTCTTCTGTGTTGACACAACAATCAGGTAAAGTGATCATAAAAAAAATCACACAATTATTAAATCTACTTTTTTATTTTGAGCTTGAGCATGTGCATTTCTGTTGCAAAAGCTAGCAGACATGATTTTCTACACAAACGTGTCTCATTTTTGTCATTGTTTGCGCTATTGTGGAGATACTCCCGTTTAAAGTTGAAAAGATGACATTCCATTCTTACATCAAAGGTTTTGACGTTTGGCTCGCTGTGGAGGGAAAACCACTCAAGATAGAAAAAATCTCAGACACGTTTTTAAAGATTACATTCTTGTGAACAGTTTGCCACAAACCCCAGGTCTTTATGAGCAAAACTGACGAAGTTGATTTCACAAGAAGTTGAGAAACAAAGGCCAGGAATGATGCCGAGAAAAACGCTTTCAAAGCAAATGCCGACTTCGATAGGACTTACGCTATTCTTTGGGCCTTTGATCGCAATGACACCTTGGTATTCCGTTACACACTCCTACCTGTTGAGTAAATGGACAAGTTTGGAGCATCAAACTTCAAAGAATGCTTTATTTTAGAGGTTTTACATCCAAAAATGTTATAATCATGCTCATCTGTCACTTTGGATTCCATGTTGGGGTTTCTCAAGTTTAACCTGATTGGCCGACAAATGACTGACAGGTGGTTACGGGGCAACCGGGTTCTACGATGTTTGCCGTCTTGCGTGGGGCCCAGTAATGGCAATATAGGTGTCAGTAAATCGGAACTTCAGTCTCTGTTCAGAAAGTTTCTATCAAGTTCACAGGATCGTTGCTTACATTTGTGTGATTAGAAAGTGCTATTGCAAAGATGCCGAGAAAGAAAAAACCTAGGGGCAGACCGATGCCCGCGTCAGTTGCAAGTGAACTCAAAGCGTCTGATCTAGGATCATACTACAATCAGTTCCCTCCAGTGGAGACGACCCTGCAACCCGACGTGAGCCTCACGGAGACCCCGGGCGAGTCTGGCATTGCATGGTCAGGGTCGAACGAAGTCGCGGCCAAGGTCACGGATACTGATTCGGTGAACACCACAACATCCACAAGCCAACCCGGTCTGGACAAACGCTTCTGCAGTGCTAGTTCCCAGAAACTCGGAGACTTTGTGGTCCACGAGGCTAGATCTACAGATTGTTGTGAACAAGGAGATGTGAATGAACAGGCAGAGGGATACCGATTATGGGACTGTTCTCAGTTGCAGGCTTGTATTGATGCCGCTGCTGTGTGTGCAACTTGTAAAGTTGGAACTCTGAAACTGAGCGAAAGAACAAGTATTGGAGCAACAAGAGGATGGAAGTCTGAGTTTATATGGATATGTTCAAACGAGAGTTGTACACAAAGCGATAATGCGGTTTGCCTCCCCAGCTGATCGTAGTCTGCTTGTGCGGAGCGTGCGCAGAAGCGCTCACACCTGCTGTATGTAAATGAGGCTCCTGTTGGATTCCTGCAGGGTGGAGCTTAGAAGCTTAGCTTGTCCCCAGCCGAAGCCACACCAAACAGTGAGAACCAGGCCCAATACTTTTGCCAAAATTCACAATTTTCCTTTACACAACCTGAAATCTCATTCCGGCATACAAAACTTAACGGAAAAGTGCATAAAATGTGTGAAAATAGCAAAAATGATGGTTTAACCCATTGTAACCTGATATATATCCTTAAAACGAGGTGTATGGCACAGTGGTGTGCATGATGTATCGCATACTTAAACGAAGTGTCTAGTTAAGTGTTTCCATAAATGATGTGTGGTTTCTTTGGATGAAGTTCACGGCTAAGTGGTGATGTGTTCGATACACAGTCACATTACCTTCAAAGAAAGCACATGGTGCTTTAAGAGGGATGACAGGTATATGATCCAATCCTGTGCCGGATCGGTACATAATCCTGAGGCTTCTAAACATATCATTGTTAAATGGTACTCGTCATGTACGTGGTTGCTTAAATGATGTTCAGTGCAACCGGTCTTGATCCAGAACTCAACAGGTTCTAAACTACCACAATTCTGATAAAAGTTCTATGCATTTTGTGTACAGTTTATGTGTCTCCCATTGGCCACCATATCTTTTAACCTAGCAGCATTGCACCAATATTTATGTAGAAGTGTTTTCGGGCATCTCTGAATATACACTTTGCAAAGTATAATAGAGCATATGTAGGCTGGTCTTTTGGGAAGGTAGTGTATTGATTGGACGTTAATTTATGCTGGCAAGTGAATTTTATTATTTTGGCTACGATGCTTACTCTCTCTCTCTCTCTCTCTCTCTCTCTCTCTCTGTGTCTCTGTGTCTCTGTGTCTCTCTCCATGAGATTTCAGATCAGGATGGAAGAACTCTCTTGAACCTTTATAAAAAAGTCTCTTATTAGAAGGCGGTCCGCAGCCGTGTCTGTGTGCATATTATACAATCAACAGTTACGCGACAAACAACTGGCGGCTAGTTTTGAGAATTTCAACACTCAGTTGGGAAATTGCAGTGCATTGGAGACATAATATGTGAACCAACCGTTCAAATTCCAGACCATTTTTCCATGCGGGACATCATAGCGTGTGTACTAATTAAGACTTATTTACAGGACTCACAATTTAAGGATGGGGAGTAGGTACATTATGCAGATTTTGATTTGGTCTTTAATTATGGTTCGACTAGGAGAGTTGACAAACAGAAAACCAAGAAATCTTTCTCATCATCTGGTCGATTACAGACGATCGCCACTCATCGTCAAAGGTTTTTGGAATAATAAAGACAAGGGATAATGCAGTGTGCCAATATATAAGGTATGGGCATGGGAGTGTGTCTCCTTAAACTTATTTTATACACAAACATGTTACGCTCACAAGCATACATTTGAGCTGGGCAATTTCAGCCACGTATGCCACATGTTCAGCTGGTGAACTGTACATTTGTCACCTTAAAAGTTCCTGGCAGTCGTAGAATGGCGTCATGCGCTTTTGATCACAACTTGATTACCTCAGACACAGCTTGTTTGTGATTACCTTCGAGTGGATCAGCCCCTTTGAGGTGGTTGTGAAATCGCAGATTGGTAAGCTGTGTTATGTGAGTGTCAAAAGCGACCAGTTTGACATAAAAAGAGGGATATAAAGCAACTTCTGAAAGACGGTGCGTTTCAGTTAGTGCACGCTGCATGATAGATTAGGCTGGTTTCACTGGGTACTATGCAATCACATAGGCCATGCTCTACATTACCCGTTAAGTCACGCAAATATAATGTGTATCTTACAGGCTTTAATTGTATTGTCAACAAGTGAGGAATAGACGCATTCATCATTTAATATACCTACTCATTCCCTCCGAAATCGAAATACATTTAAAAAGAACAGTAGATGACAGGTATCGTCACTGTTTGAGGTGCTGCTTGGCCGCTGGCAATGCGCAGAAAATGAACTTTCGAGAATAATGCCAAACACAGGTATTGTAGTAACACACTTTTCTGTGTAGCTGTCTTTGCGGCGTGAATTAAAAGGGACAAATGTTACCAACATAAAAAGTAAAGCAGCTTCTGGGGGCACAGAAATTCTGGCATAGTGAGGCGGATACACTAAGAGTACCATACCAGATAACATCATCCGATGTGGTTAATACCACGGGAAGACAAACGACAGCACGATATCATAGACAAGATACAGGATATGTCGTGCACAATGAGACCAAGATACGCTCTTAAAATACCTGCAGGGAGACACTGAACTTTTCTCTTTGCGCCAGCGTTAGGAAGTGGTGTACAAACAAGTCAGATCAATTCTTTTTGTATGGAGAAGTGTGTGTATGTTAGAAATAGTTCTATCCTAATATCCATGCACAAATATAGCAGAAGTTGTAGCTTCGCAACCAATTACATGAAAATGGTTCTGTTAAGATAGGCTACAGCATTCGTCACCTTATCACGCTCCTTTGATGTAGAAATATTTTGCAGCAGGCAGCCACAGTGTTTCTCCATACTAGAGCATACATTTCAAATATTGTTCTACGTCAATACACCCTCGCAAGTGAGGACTTCAGCATGTGGTTTTCATAGGAGACAAATATGTCAAGTACGAGAGGCTGTGTCCACCTACACACCATCATTACAGAATACGAAATGGTTGCATTATCGGGTCCGGTACCAATTTATTTTTCAGCTGTAAAACTAGACGGCCTGTGATTTGATCATGAGAAGTCGCAACTGAGCCTCCCGATACGACTTGGAAAATTTAAGAGAATTGGAATAAATTTATTGAATTTTTTTACATATGATACTAACTCAAACTTTCAGACAAATAAATGTATGACCCTTTAGCTGGGTGTTGTAGTGGTGCGCTATGGCAGAAAAGATCATTTGTTGTTTGTTTCGTAACTTCCATGAAGACCTAAATTGATTTTAGACTAAATCAGCTGTACAAACCTGCCGATCTAATACTATTGTAGGTAAATCAGCTTTAGTTTCAAAAGATATAGTCAATGAGACAATATTAAGCCCTTTTAAAAGTACTTGTAGAGGCAAATTCAGATATCTTTTTAATTTTTCAAAAGTGTGGAAAGAAAATATAGTTCAAAAAAGCATAACCCATATTCATAAATTTCAAAGCAACAGTAAAAGCAAAGTCAATTACAGCAAAAGGCAGAGATTCAAGAATTACCAAACATCAACATTGAGCTTTTAATACCAATGCAAAGAAACAAATTCCACTTCTGACTCGACACAGTCAGTCACATATAAAAGGCAACTAGTGGTTTTAAACCAGTCCTCTCAACCTTTGAAACATTCATCACCAACTACAAACTTTAGAATTTTGAAAACATAGTGACCTAACGACTCAAAACCTAAAATTCATCACTTGCGCCAGAAATGAAAAGAGACATGGTTGGTCTGCCATTTTGAGGTGTTTCTGACTTGTCCGTCAGCTGAGCAGACAGCGTAGTTCAATAATGCTGAGTTGTTCATAAATGTGTACCACTAAAACTGTGTCTTTTCACCATCATTTTATACACCAGAGATCCATATTTACTTTCAACACTATAACTTCAGTAAGAAAATTATTTTTCCTTTGATTGTGTCCCCCTCATTCCCCAACTCCCAACCCCAAGCGAATCACTTCGAGGATGTTTCAAAAATGGAGTCCCTAGACCTGCCAACATTGACTGGATAGATGGAAGGATCTCATAATACAGGGACAAATACAATAGCAAAAAGCCCATACAACCAAACCAGAAAGGAACTACAAAGATATAATAATTTACTAGTACTCTATATACTCCCTTTTAGACTTCTGAAAGTCAAATTCGAGTTCCTAAGTAGTTTAAAGTGTCGAGATACAAATGTGAACATCTACGTTTTTGCTGCTTTCTACATTTTGTTGTGGCTCGATGCCAGTATACAGTGTTAAAGTTGCATAGCCTGGCTCTATCTATTGGTGCACACACAGATCAACGAAATATTTTGCTAATTGAATACACATGCCAACATAAAAGAACTAAATATAGGAGGATATATATTTTAAATTAATTGTTTAAATCTATTTTTCGGTAAAATCCAGTCTGAAGTTTAAAAAACTATGCTCTTTTGTTCCAAACACCATGAATCTACCATGTGTCATCCAAATTGTCTCTTTTATACTTATATCGCAATATGTCCTCAATTTTGAAAATTAAAGTTTTGGATACGCAAATTTGCAGACTGTAACTTTGCAGTTTCATATTTTACACCTGATGCAGATACAAACAAATTCAGGGACACTGTTTAGTTTCATAACATTTTGAAGGCATGGATCCTTTTTTCCCTGTTTTCCTATAAGGTTAAATTTTTCAACACAAAAAAAATAAAAAGAAAGCCACTTCAAAACACTTGTCTATGTTTCACTATATTGAACAATTAGCACCACAATTCTTTGACATGTGCCCCAACTGATAGATTAAGACTAGACAAAACGAGGCAGGCATATCAATTTCCCGCCACAACTGCCAGCCCATTTGTCGTAGAACCATATAGTCTCGCCTGGCAAGATACGGGCCGTTGCCTGTGCAGGGAAATGGACTGGTTTCAAAATAGAATGGACAAAAGTCATAACCATAATGGCAATATCAGTAGCACGAGATACAATATTGCTTAAACCCAACCCTTTGATGAAGTATATTGCATTTCAATAACAAAAAGCATGGAGAATATATATTGAAACTTAACGACTACACATGAAAGTATGAACAGTTTAAAGATCATAGATGTTTAGATATGCCTCCAGACGGTAAATGTAACTTAAACGCGGCGTTAATAGGCCAAAGTGTTTGCTTTATCTCCCAATGGTTTAGTTATTTTTATTTTCTATTTTTTCTATTATTATTTTTTTTTTACATCGTAGAGGGGGTTTGATCGAATGTAAGTCAACATTCCCAAACAGGCATTATTGACTGACTTAAGGTCTGTGATGCTTGCTGAACACAGACACAGAACCCATTCTGTCACTTTCTAAACAGAAATTGATGCTATGAACGTAAATCAGGAGTGCAAAATAGACATCATAGAGTTTTATGTAGATCCATGTTGTGTATACGATCGCCTCTTATGTAAGTCAGTGCACGATTGCCAAATTATAATTCAGCATACGATTGCCCCAAACGTGATTTCGCGATTATAGACGACTAGTTATATGTTGCGTTGGATGTCAGCTAATTTTTCCAGACATGTAATGTACTATTGGTGGAACGCAGACCAGAACTTCTCAACTGCTTCTACTGCTGCGACTGAAGATCTCTTTGTAAAGACAGACTAAAGCTTGACATACAGAAAATACTTATACATTGCAAGTTTACTTTAAAGCAGACCCAAGCTCCGAGTTATGGCTACTCCGATGTGGTCTGGCCTTGTGTAACAGGGGTACTGTGTTATGTTTGGAAAAGTGAACCAGTGTCTAATTGGCCGAGTATGGTTACTATTAACAAGCTGCATTGCACTAGGGACCAGAGGGCGCTACTGGCCAGGGTGATAATGATCAACTTCCTAATTGGTGTTGGTTGTCACAGTTGGAGTTGTATTTAGCTGATTACAATAAAATTCTGTCAACGGAGGGCAGATCATCTTTCATAGAGATAACACGGAATTTGGTCAGCTTTGGAGGCAATGCGGCAATATACGCCAGAGTTTCAGACTATCACCAACGACTGACTGTGTACAATAAATTCCTGTGTTATTATGCTGCCATATTTTGTAAGTCTTTTCGGCAAACCTTGACATATTCTACTGGTGATACGAATGTCAAAACTGGCAAAAGTATGTCATAGTTATGTAAGCATGTGGTGATTTTCAAAATGACACATTTGGGTTGATAAAAAGTTGACATAACAAGATTTTTGTCTCATTTTAACAAGAAAAAGTTGAAATAATACGTTTTTTCCTTGTTATAACAAGGGAGGAAGTTGAAATTACTAGAAACTGTTTTTCTAGTTATTACAAGAAAATGCATTTATAACAAGAAACTAAACATACCTTCAACGCAAAGCGTTGACTAAAAGGTCCGTCAAGAAAAAATGCAGCCATTTGCTGAAATGAGACCAAAATCTAATCATTTCACTTCGGCATGCTAGATAAGCATACTGCCATATTTGAGCAAAATACATTGGTGCATTTTGGAGATATTGCGGTAACGAGCCCTAACGCGCTTGTAATTAGGCTGCGATTTGAGCAAATATGGTCACGGTGATACCGAAATCTAATCAGTTCATCTTGTCAGGTAAGATAAGCATATTGCCAATTTTGAGCAAAATGCATGGAGGCGTTCTGTAGATATCCCGGTAACGAGTATGTGCACATCCGGAAGGCGGACAATCCGAAAACATAAATGATCTCTGCATTGGGTGGACCCTTAAAAGAGAGATTAGGTTGACACAAATGAGCTTTCGTATTATGGCCACAGCTGGCTAGGTGACAATTATTGCTGAACTCTTTAGCGCTGGCACCTCAATCCTCCCGCACAATGGAACTTTAACTCAAGCTGACAGAAGGCCTGTTTGAGGCAATAGCTTTCCGATGTTGCCGATATTTAGCCTGATCGGATACGAACGCTGCCACCGAAAAGACGAACCATATTGTGGTCAAATTTCCGTTATGGGATCAACATGGCGCGGTCAGCATGCCGAAGTCTGCGATTACTTGTGCAGTTTGCTGCTAGAATAGTTGGACGGCCTATCCTATTGGATCATCAGAAGGAAACTATATCAAACTATGATCAAGGCGTAAATCTTTCTGTTTTACAACCTACCAGATCTGGCAAGAACCTCGCCTTTACGGTGGCACTGTTCATGTCCGATTGGATTGGTCTTGATATTACGTTCGGGAAGATGCTGCGTCAACCAGACCTCTGTCAGCTGCGGTTCAAGTTCCACTTAGTGGGAGGAGGTGACAGAGTTCAGGAGTTCGGTAATAATTGTCACGGGGCCAATAGTGGCCATTATGGGAGACAAACAAAACATCTCAATTTACAAGGTTGTGATAATTTCAGGTAGATAATATATATATATATATATATATATATATATATATATATATATATATATGTGTGTGTGTGTGTGTGTGTGTAAATGTGTCCATACAATTTAAGTTGGTGTAAAGTATATATATATATATATATATATGTACAACTTGGACTCCTGTCTACTTGTTTTTTAATAGGCTGCGCCCATTGTTTAGGTCGGTAAATGGCAGAATGTAAGGATGGGGAGTACAGACCCTACTTGGCAGCAGGTACCGTGACAATGTCAGCAGGCAGTTTGTGTCGTTTACTCTGATAACGCTTTAGACTTAACGTACGCATGGAACGCTTTTTAATGCATCATTTGTAAGAAACATGGCCATATTTCTATTGAAGTAAAACAACAACTGAGATTCTTCCGCTTCGGTTTCCCGCCAAGACCAAATCACACACGTCTGCGCTGCAGGAGAAACACGAATCTTATGATTCATGAGCTTGTCATTTTCAGTGTTTTGCCAGCAACTTACTCGGTTATGGTCAATAGTTCCGACCGTCCGAAAAGTAGTTGTAGACACCTAACCATTTTATGGGATCCGTAACTGAATTGCCCTATCTGCTCCAGTTGTTCTGTCAGTTCTTTGTGTCCAAAATCAATACATATATATATATATATATATATATATATATGCGCCTTTTAAAACACTCATGGAAAAAACACTGCTTCGAAAAGATCAAAGAAACACCTCAATACCACTACTAAAGGGGATATCCTTCTCACAACTTCGTTCGCACATCTTGCGGCAACCCCTATTCTCTGATTTGCATACACGATTGTAACTATATTCTATATTCCAGATGCTAAATAGGACACAGTAGAAAGCCATGGCTAGGCGATGTGGACAAGGCCGGGGAAGAGGGCCCATAGTGTGGTGTGGACAAACACACATTTTGGACGGAAGAGTAATGGAGGCCGGGGGCTGCCCGGGTAACCTGTGTGAGAAGGTCATACAACCTACTGAGAGGCGTGTCAGTTGACCATCGCCTGTAAAAAAAGAAAAACAAAACAAAACAAAACAAACAAAAAAAACAAAAAACAAAAAAACAAAAAACAAAAACAAAAACAAAACAAAACACACACACACACACACACACACGCACACAAAGCCCTCAGTGAAGGCTGTACATGCAATGTGAGAGGGCATTAGCAAGGGGGCATACATTTTCGGCATGAAGGCTGTGAGGTTTGCCCAATAACAGAGAAACGTTAAGGATGGAAAGTAGATCCACCTAGTAAGATCATGCGTGTTGACACAGAATTCTACATAGAAGGAGCATTTAGTTTGGAAACCATGTATTGTGGGTAGGACCATGGATCTACTATATGATAGTATGTCCATGGTAGGAAAGGCATATTGAGAGGGATGTATTCTGTGCACGGGGTGAACAGCGTAAGGGAAACGTACATCGTGGTGAGAAATTCAGTTTGAAAGGATCATACACTAAATCTATTACTTTTACGAACCGGCAACAGGGGAGAATGAGGCAAGTTTGCTACTAATCTATAATCTGGAACTACAGTAGCCTCAAGCAAACCAATGTATTGGGCTTTCGCATCAGTGCAAACCATTAGTGCCGTTATTTGCTGTATAAGATGCACTTGGCTTACGTCGGGGCTATTTAGCTTAGGGTTAGGAATAAGACTGCTTAACTCAATTCTGTCTCATAGCTTGGTCTGCATTATGGATTATATGCCATAATTGCTTCGGCCAGGAGGTGAACCATAGCTCACTAACGGGGATATATCTCTTTTCTTTTTCAAGTATGTATTGGCAATAACAGATAATAACACAAACTTTAAATAGTATCTATTAATATACACAGTGTGCGGGCTTTATGTAAATTTTACTCTTGCAGGCCCATAGTAGACACACACTGCTGCTGTCCAATAATTAGTTTCATATTACAAAAATTAAGAGAAACTCACCGCAAGTACTGCGATCCTCTGAAAGCCTGGAAAATACATCAGAATTGGTCTTATGATTCGCCATACTAATTTGCAGAGAAAGGCAAACCTGGTTGACGTTCACCATTGTCATGACCATTTGAAACCAAACGAATTTCAGAAAAAGGAACCGCCAGCTGTATTTGTCTACTAATAGTTACAACAAATAATACATCATAAAGCATCTTAAATTCTACATCACCGTAAGTTATGTAGCATATCTAAAGTTTCTGTCCAGATTTGGTCATCAACTTCAGAGATCAGGGTGATCCAAACGTTTTCTGCGAAAGAGAGCTAATCAGTCTCACGGCTTTTTGCATTTAAGGCGTCTCAAAGGGTTGGTGTACCGTGAATGCGCGTAGCTTTCACGACATCCGCACTAACCATGGTCGAGACCTCGACAGCAGCAGTCTTTACTTGCTAAACCTATCCTAAACATCGTCATATTTGACAAATCAAAGTCAATTTTCACAAAAATGTTCGCTACATAGGTGAAACGATTCCCAGGACCTTGCCACTTGTCCCTGTAAATCTTTTCTGCACGGATTCACGCTGTCCGTGATTTTATGTCCTTGAGGGGAATATAAACAACCTGTAGAACTTGTATTGCTACAATTGACAGGAACACACCGACCTATCCTGGGCGCGAACAGTGACGAAAATGAATATTTCTACATGCATTTTCAATCCTGTTGATGAAGGGTGAATAAAATATGTTTAAACTAACTACCACTTGACCGCCTCAGCTCGCTGTCATGGTCGGAGTCTTCCCTGTGAGCTAGCGGTGTTGGGTTTGTGACGTCACAAGCCTTTCGCGCCATGTGGGTGTTGGAAATGAACGGAAAGCAACGATTAAAGGTGTAGTGAGTTTTTAAAATAAAAATGTGAATAAAAGTATTATTTTCACATTCATTTTTTAAGCGCACCGTACGGTGAGAACAACCTATGTCATCCATGTATCAAACTTGAACATGGTCAATTAAGAGGACCTTTAAGCGCCAGGTATCCTCACGCATAAATGAGACGTTTCTATCTTGGGCATGCGCATTTGTGCGAGTAAATCATCTAGTTCGCCTTTACGTGGTAACAAGACAAGCAGCTTTGTTGCCAACGATCAGTTTTGTTGTATTTATATACATCAATGGCGCATCGTGTCATTTTGTTGCTGTTCAATGGTTGAATGCTGATCCAGTATCTATTTTTGTTAATTTTCATTATCATTTTCACAGATATTTTAACTTTAGGACATTTTTGTGTACCTTAATAGTCACCTTATCATCACACATAACCATTTTGAAAGCATCTTGTACGGATAGGCCTACCAGTGTGCAGCCTCAGTTTCTGTTCGCGTCTTGTTCATGGTGAGATACGCCTCGTGCTACGGAACAGGCCTAGAAGCAAGAAGCGCATTTCACACATAAAGCAGACCTCGTCGGTGAGAAAATTTTAAACTGCTAGATATATCTTGAAAGCGAGGTTGATTTACTGCTACAATAGCAGAAAGCCAACAGAGTTCTATGCTGGCACAAATGAACCGTCATAATACGTATTTCTAGTGTTTTTCTAAATTGGGAGAGCGTGCGTGAGGGTTTAGCGAGCGATAGGCGGTAATGATGCGAAGCTAGAGACGTGCCTCATGGGAGAACTGCATCAACACACTTAGTCAGGAGATGGCTACAAGGGTTTTCCGCAAAACGGCAATATCATGAGGTGGTCGCACATCCGGCAGCGACACTTTCAATTCATTGGGGAGCGCACAAGGCAAGGTCTTGCTTCCGTTTCAGCAACGGAACCTGAAATCTTTATTGATGCTTTGGTCAGCCACAAGTTCGCCAGTTTTCTGATCTTGTTGGGGTCATTTTTGAAAGGTTTGTGTTCTTTTATAGTTAACCCATTGTTAGTCAGAATAGGACTGTGGCAGCAGCATTTTTCGGTGCATTCTGGGTCGCAGCTACTACAGAACAATGATGGAAGCGTACATATACCTTTTTCACCATGGTCAAACTCTGTAAAAATTATACCAATAGAGCAAAACATACCGACAAAAGTGAAGCAACCCGTTATGGAAATAACATTTCTCTATTGAACATAACAGTACTGATGATATGCACAACAATTACCTCCTAATCTGTCATATTTACCAATTACCAGCCTTGCTGAAAGGCCTGCGTTCTTCCTGATTTCGTCGGCTCTGGCAGAGCCATACACGTATTTCAAAGTGATAAAGTCCTCCAAAAATGCAATTTCTGATGAAAACTTTCTTTTGTTTATTACATCTCTTTGAAGATAAGTTTCGTACTATTATATGATAGCTCGAAGAATGGATGGCAATTCAAAAAGGTAGCTTACATGTACTTTATAAAACTCTGAATATGTTGATTCTTCGATATCAGGTACACAACTGCTACAACATGGTTAGGATCATGCAAAAATATTTAAGGTCAAGCAAATACGACTGTTTGAGACAAAATAACTGCCAGAAAGAAGGAAGAAAGGACTGTGTTACGGTTGATCGTTATGCGTTTCACAAAGATGACATGTATGGTTCTACACCAAGGGTAAACATTTCTATTGAGGCCATTGTTAACATGGTAAGCTTTATTGATGTCTGAATATTTTAACCACAGTTTAAAGGTAATTGAAAGTATGATAGGTACCCGTCAGGTTTGTGATTTGTTGAAGATAGTGTTGATGATGAGAAAATGTTTTAGCCCTGGAGGGTGTCGCTCCATGCGATGTGGACAATAGTGATGGACCGGCATAGGTAAACCCTACCGGGACGGATATCTGACTCTCTGGCTGCAGTATGTGGCACTCCCGCACAATGGTTTCAGTAATAAACTATTTCGATTATTCGTATAGCGGGTTAATATCAAATATTTCTGCTCAATAAAATTTGGAGTTTCACACGCTAAACCAAACGCAATGGAGAATGACAATTCCACAGGGCTCAGTCTAGCGGCTATGAGTTAATCAAATTCGTCGGTGGTGGTCGCGTGTCTAAGGGTCAGCATGGAAGTCAAAATAAAGAAGTCGTGTGACCAATGAAGGATGGCAAGGATATAATATATGAAGAGGGCGTGTTTCAATATTGCATATGCTCCCAAAAGACGACGCGTTGACAGGTTGATCAAAATTGCTTGCAAAGACGTTATCTAACATGCAAAAAGCCCTTCTGTATGCACAACTATCAAATGGATTAAAAATGAAGATGGGACAAGAGATCTATCCGACCGGAAAGCGATCAGTACAAGAAGCTTTCTCCCGCTCTAAATCTTATGCAAGATGTTTCGGCTGGTAAAAATATAAAGTAACGTTAATATCCAGTAGTGCCTCTTGATATTACGATGAGCGATAATCGAAGCAACATATTATACACTATGCCCTTTTACAAACAGCCATGTGGCATTGGTTTTTATTTTATTTTAGGATAAGGTGTAATTTAGAGTAGGTTGCACCTGAACCTTGATATCGGCCCTGCTGAACATTATGCTAATTGCTTGAGAATTTTAATGGCTACCGGGAAAAAAGGTATTTTATCAAAATTAGGTCATGACCGGACGAAAAATGACTCTTGTTACCAATGTGATGGTGCGAACGTTATCTTGATAACTCGAACTGATACTCGCACTATGTCCAATGCGCAACATGAGTCCAGCTTCCAAAAAATGCTCTGTCTCAGTTGGTTGATACAATTTTCGGCTATTTGTGAATAAATGACAAAATTTATCTAGTGTGGAGTTATGGCTCTGGGTTTCCACCAAGCGTTAATTAATATACAAAGTGAAGACAATAAGTTGTAGAAAGAAGCCGTACAGATACAATAAGCCTCCTGCCGATACAGGGAAGGCTTAATACTACATTGGAGATATGATGGTAAAACTGATAAGCATCCAAACATTCCTTACTTACCGGAAGTTTACAGAATACAAGAAGATCACTTTAAATAAGTGCAGTCCATTTCACCCAAGTTGGCAAAGACATTAATGTGCAAATATTTTTAATCAACGTAGGGTGAATCATTCATGAGGTAGTGCTTGACTGACAATTCGGTGACACTCTTTCTAGTTACACGCTGTAAATCCGAACATTTTATGCAGCAATTTCGGATTCTATTCACGGAAAGCACATGGAACACAAGTTGTAGTTGTAGGTATCTGTTTGATCAGACATATAGTTTATCTAAAAATCCGAATGCATTTGCCCGGTTGCATTGAGAGACGGCCTATTCCAAAACTTTTGTCAGGATTGTACATGTTTTGTCCAAACATAAATTAATTATAGTTCTTCGTGTTATCAATTTTTAGAAGGGATAAGTGTGACGCAATGACGGAAACGCAGTGCCCGATGGGTGCTGGGTGAAATGACGCCATAGACTGTGCTTCGGTGGTCCAAAAATTGGCACCAAATCAATATCTGTCAGGCTAAATCATACCTTTATGAAAAAGAATTATCGTTAGTCGAACAGAAAAGATCGGGTCATGTTTTTGACAATTTACATTTAAGCTCCAAATCAGGACTACATAGTGCTGACTTCCCGTTCAGTTGATATGAGTACTGTCAGTCATGAATACAGCCAAACTGACCTCAGGGATGTACAAAATATCCAATCGCCTTGCCGACCTGGTTTGAATAGATTATGGGTCCTGCACCTCCACAGGAGCTTTTGGCTGAGCGGTGGGCTTGAGACCAGCTGAATATAATTTATGCATAACAATCACGAAAACCGGTACAAGTGGCGCTATGAAGACTTTATGGCTGTGCCAGGGTGTTCACGCAGTGCAATGTTCAAGCGCAGCAATCTATTTTCACATTATAAACTTGTCAACATGCATGGGCAACCAGTTCTAGACTTTGAGGGCCTTAAACTGCTGTTGCTAGGGTAACAAATGTTGGCACTACCGTGGTAGCATATTAAATAAATTAAATGAGCTGCTGCCTACGAGGTATGGCGGTTATGGATTACCTTACACTTCAATTAAAATGTTGCGCATTGTAAAATCGTCACAATTGATTATATATAGGCATTACCATGAAGGTCTGCACAGGCAACAAACAGATCGACATTGGAAGTGTAAGATGCCCCGTATAATGATATTTTTCGGCCGCAGAATGATGTAGAAGAATTTGATTTTGCAGCAAAGTACAACTCCATTGTGCCGATGTTTGGCTTAGTTTTCGTCAATCGAGGTCTCAGGTCGCAAGCGCTTGTCGCATCCATTTTACGCTGATCACGTACACGACACATTTAGCGTTTTGCTTGATATGTCGGTGCAGCGGGGGCGGGCGGCAGTTGGTTCCGACTTGAACGCCTCCTCTGCACATTGCATGACCCAAGCTGCAATGATCAGAGGCAGACAGATTTTGCATTTCTGTGAGACACACTCAACGTGGCAAGCAGAGGAGCGTTAAAGACGCCAGCGAGGAGGCGTAAATAAAAAACTGAGGAGTAATATAATCTGGCGAGGGCACAAGCAAGTGGACGCACATAGCCCCATGGTTAAGAACGGGTAAAGGAGTATTCCCAGATGCTGGCAAAGGGGATGTGAATTTGTGACATCAAGTCTCTACTGAGGGGGGCAGGTAACAGTCCCTTAAAAGTGCTACATTGACCGAGAAAGATATACCATGTTTAATAGGGCTAACGTGGTTTTTATGCCAAGAAATAGATGGATTTCGTGTTTTGATTTGCACATGCTTTCAGCTGGAGTCTCATTAACATCGGTGTTTGCTTTAATATTATACAGTTTTTAACCGTCCCCCAATCTCCTGTGTTAATAAATTTAAAATCACCATGGCAATACACGTTTCTGATAGAGCAGCGCAACCCATGTGGAGCGAATGTAACGGAAATTTTACAAAAGTCTAATGACAAAGACTGTTTTACTCAACATTATAACATCTAACGGATCCAAGCTAAGTGTGTAGGGTTGACTTAAGGCATATAATACATTTATATTTTTAGTGACAAAATAACAAAAAAATGATGTTTGATAGTTTACCTGAAAATACTTCAATAGCCATTGTTTGGGAATTTGCAGGAGAAAATGATCACTTCTTTTCGGCTTTAGGATCAAATCAAGGAGGTATAGACCACTAGATGTATGTACCAT
This sequence comes from Hermodice carunculata, assembly GCA_964020975.1. Lineage (NCBI taxonomy): Eukaryota > Metazoa > Annelida > Polychaeta > Eunicida > Amphinomidae > Hermodice > Hermodice carunculata. The sequence continues at coordinate 89,203,551 of OZ026615.1, read as the reverse complement.
AAGTCGTTAGACAACCAGGATGTGTTCAGATTTTATGGCATGCCACGATTGGTTGCAATTATCATCCGCTGTTTATGGATGTCTATTTTGTCCCCTGTATCGATGGATCTGCACGTGCATTATGGAACGCAAATCCTGTATTTTGACGTAATATTCAAAACAGTATTTTTGCTATTCAATTTTATTGGTTGCAAATAATCATGTTTCCCTGAACGAAAACTAATAGTCTTCACTTATTAAAGCACAAATTTACAATGCTATAGCTTTCTTAACATAAGCATAAATTGTGCTCTTTACATTTTTTTGTCTAAAATTGTAGACACGGTGCAAAAATGAAACGACCTCTCTTTGTACACAATATAAAAATATATTGATTTTCTGATACTTTGTATAGACTAGATGTTGAAAAACTAATCATGGCCTTTTGAGCGCAGGAAAATGCAACATGCTACATTAGGAAATAAGAAGCTGTCACTGGGCTGAAGTCATGTGCCACATTGTGCCATACGCAGCCGTCACTGAGCTGACGTCGTTTGCTACATTGTGTCACAGCCTGTCAATCTGTACATGCTCTGTATGTGTCGATCATTGTGCCATCTAAATGCTTTATATTGGAGGACTATACTGAATTTAACAATTTTAATTCGGGCCCTGGCATTTCATGAATTGAATGTTATGTGGTTGCTTTTTATTTCATTTCCATTGCGTTTGAGTAGAGACATACTGCTGCCAGCGAGTCCTATTCGGGGATCGTCACAAACCTGGATTAAATTGTTAGCTTTTAGTACACGGAAATAGAAAGTTTCAACAAAGAACATTGTATTTTCTAGTCTCATGTCGTGATGCAAACAAATTGCTATTAGTACAATTTGAAAAAAAATGGACACATATATGCATGCCAATCTTCCTGACGCAGACTGGAGTCTCATGCCATGGTCTGTAATATTTCAGTGATAAACGATGAAGGGCATCAGTCAAAATGTACGAACAAATGGGTATTGCATTTGACCAAAATTCATATTAATGTTGATTAAGTACTATCAAAATATGAAGAAGAAACTTTAAATTACAGCAAAAAAAAATGCTAAATGGGTAGAGTTTGTAGCGTGTAAGACTTAGAGTGATAGTGCGGAAATGAAGCTAATCACTAGGTTGATGTAAATGTAATACATTTCGTTTTACTAAATTACGTGAATTTGTCTCGGGTATTTAATTTTTCCATCACATATATGGACTATGTAATAGTTTGTGTCGCATTATATTACTTCTTGCGTGTTTTACACACTGTAAAATACAAAACCAGAAAAAATTAAGTGTGTTTACATTAAGTGAGACACTGAAACTGACAGTCATTTTACGAGGTTGCTTTTAAATGGTGGTGCAGAGATGGGGGCAGTTGACGCTGAATGCACACTGCGCACTGACTGTGGCCATCAATGTATCTGAATTACAGTCAAACGTGCTTTGGACTTCGTTGCATTAAAACAACACCTTTGTTACTTTTAAATGTTTAAGATGCATGTTGCGTCAAGCAACTTGACCAGTAGCTAGAAGGAAACAATTCTGCAATTCTTAGCGTATTCATTAAACCTGCCGCTTTCCAGTGGTTATTTATATTATGCATTAGTTTGTACCAATATTTGATAGAATACACCATTAAAAGGTTTCATATTCAATCTTTCAAATATCTTGATGAAACCGGACGCATATTAATTATATATTTGCGCTTTAGTCCTGTTTGTGCGTATACAGCTATGTATAAATGTATACCTGGTTTGTTCTTGGACGATCGTGACGCACAAGAACAACAAGGGTCAGTAGCTTTTCAGAATCTGAAAAATAGCACTCGATAATCTTTGAAATATAAACCATGTGACATATCAATGTTCTCAAGAATCACTAATATTTTTCAAAATTGCACAAGAACTATTGATTGCAATTGCATGCTGTTGTAAGTTACAGTGTTTCCTTATTTACATGTATGTAAATAGAACAACCAGCAGATGAACCATGACTTTTATATGGTACAGTAAAAAAAAAACCCAAATGACTTAATATTGTTCATATTGAAGTGCACCTAGTCTGCTTAACTTGTGCATCAAATTTCAATTTATTCTTAGACCATAGGTGCGACGTATTTTCAAAGTGAACAAGGAAAAATCCTGGAATATGAAATCGAAGTGCGCTCATTGCTTTTGAGGGGCTTTAATTTGATATCTGAGGTTCATGCAGCATCTTGAAGGCACCATTTGCACTTATAAACAAGCAGTCCAGTTTGGTACATGTATTTGTTTTCATGCAGTGCATTTAGGACACATTTGCCATGATAACTGCACTTATGCCACTGACGTTATGACTTTGGCCTTTTACATTTTTTAAAACACATTTTCGTACTTCGTATTCCCTGTGGAATTACATGACGCATATATATTTAGAACCACTTCCTGGTCGACGTTACCCTTTTCTACGGTCCTAAATCTATGCCCTCCATCAGCTAATCTGTCCCTGTGCAACGTATATGAATATGGAAGTAATATTGTTCATATTGCGTATGTTACTCTGTAGAATTTTGACTACGGCTGCATTAGCCAAAATATGTTAAAGGGTCTTCAGCGGAAAACTACTCCGAACATGTTTCGGGGTCTGTACCCGTACATGTCTCTCTGAGGAGCGGCTCCTTGTCTAGGCTAAATATTCAGCAAAGACAACCCACATAATAATGAATAAATGCAGAGCTTTAATATGAATAGGTAAATAAGTAAACATATTCAATACTATCAGGCCTCAGGCCTATTGTACAATATTTTGAATACAAGTATACGATACATAATTGACAGAGTGACAAGATACAATAACTTAATTTTTAAAAACAGTACAACTTGATAATTTGTCTCTTTGCGTAAATGCATGCTATAAATACACAACAATTTGACACAATATTGATGAAAATTCTGAAGACATAAGAGCAATGAGCTCCCGTTCATTTGGATATGTTACTTAATATCTTGGTAAATTATTAATCCGTAAATCATGATAACTTCCGCACACAAAGAAAGAATGAAATTCATCTTCAATACTTCTTGTATTACAAAGGACACATAAACTGTCGTTAATATCAGAACCATGGTGTTTGCCAGTTTCTATTTTTAAACTATGATTAGGGACTCTAAATTTAGCCAATGATATTAGACATTTCCTTATTCAGGTGAACATTTAATATATTTTTCAGTTTCAAAGAGGTGTCCATGCCAAATTGAAGAAAAAAACCTTAAATATTTATAATTAGGGGTAATTTGTGAACCTTCACCTTTGTAATGCCATTTCTCATTTTGTTTAATTTTCTACTATTTCTGAAAACTGTGATTTTTGTTTTATCTAAATTTACATTCAGACCCCAATTACTTGAATATTGTTTCAATATATTAATCAGTATTTGCAAGCGGCCAACTGTGTCTGCAAGTTCTGCGATGTCATCTGCATAAAGTAAGATACAAAGATTTGGGTATGAATTATTAATAAAAATTCCTTCACAGATATGTCTCTCAAATTTTATAATTAATTCATTTAAATATATTACAAAGAGAAATAAGCTAAGAATACAACCTTGACGGGTGCCAATGGAGGACTTAAAATATTCAGTTAGACTGTGTGAAGTCAAAGTCATTTTCCTAATGTTTGTATCGGACATGTATTATGTACTTTCAACCTACGGTTGACAATAAAGAATCTACCTACCTATCTATCTATCTATCTATCTATCTATCTATCTATCTATCTATCTATCTATCTATCTATCTATCTATCTATCTATCTATCTATCTATCTATCTGTCTGTCTGTCTGTCTGTCTGTCTGTCTGTCTGTCTGTCTGTCTGTCTGTCTGTCTGTCTAGCTGTCTGTCTTTCTCTCTGTCTTTTCGCCAGCTAAACCATCATCCATCAGCACCTGGTGATTTTTTCTTTGTAAGATATGTGATTGCATCAACCACTTATATCTGCATTTAAACAATAAGGCTTGTTTTCTAAACACATAAGACATTCTTGATGATTTACCAAAAAATCTGTGACCATTTCTTCTTGACCAGAATCAAAGCTTGGCATCTCATTAAGTAAAGAGGGAAACTAGTCAAAGCAACGCTGTGGAGATATGGGTGAAGCTGTTGTACGTCTCCTCGCTAAACCTTTTAAACATGTCCATAACGTCTTACCGTCAGATTTGTATTCAACTAACGTCTCTCTCATTGATGCTTTACGACAATTTTCTTTTGCTTGACAAATACTTTTAAAACCCTTTTTACTGATATAATATGCTTGGAGATCTGATTCTGAATTTGTACTTCTAAATTGATTCAAAAGTCTATTTTTCTGCAACTTTGCATTTCCACATTCATTGTCGCACCATTTACTATTTGTATTTCGATCATTAATCTTGTCATTTCTCCTATTATATGTCATACTACTAGCTGCATAATCAAAGATGTTTTGTAATAAAGTGACCCCTTCATTTACTTGTCTTTCTGCAATAAGAATTTCAAAATACTGAAAAGAGTTTCACTGGTCACCATTCAATATCTCACAGAATTTTGTTGCATTTTCAGAATCCCATAAACACATTTGTCTTTCATGTAATTCTATACTAGTTTTAACAGTATTGGTGAAGAAATCTAAAGATAGAGAACAAAATAATGGCAATAACATCAGAGAATTCATCTATGCTCAGAAACCTCAAAGTCTATTATGTGATCAAAGGCATCACTTGATAACAAAACATAATCTATAAGGCCACACCCTCTTGGTTTATAACATATTCATTCGCCGTCCTGATCTTTTCCGCACCGACCATTAACAATACGAACACAGAGAGTTTGACATTGGGATAACAAAGCTTTACCACTTTTTTACATAATCATGAGTATCGCGTGACTGTCTTTCTTTGTGGAAGCTATTAGTATCATAAAAGTTTTCCATTGGCATATGATTACTAGTATCATAAAAAATAAAGTCCTGAAGGTTGCCAGTCCGCGTGTTGAGATCGCCTAAAATTTGGAATATTGAATATGAATAAAAAATACCAATCAAACCAAATATAATTCCTAAACTTGTTTTAAAAAAGTTCAGATGAAAATAATTTGACTTACCCCTGAACTGGTATGTACCCTTTCTAGCTGGATAGCGTACCTTAGAACCACCTGCCAGTGTATAACTGAAGTAGAAACAAGCTCGGGCCATATATTCAGTCCCAGAGAATTTGAAATGTAAAGTTACAGCTATACACCTGTAAAAACCTGGAGAATTACTAACAACCACAGTAACAATGGACATCCTGTACCAGAAATATAAAACCTCATGATGACACCTACTCCTCACCATGAAATTCTCCAAAGAATCAAGTTCTATTAAGTTTTTAACTCTTCGGTTAATGTTTCAAAAGAATGAATTAAGTTTTTGGTAATTGAGTAAATAGTGCCAATTTCTGGCCAAGTGCTCGGGACAGGCTATGACTGATTCCTGGTCGTGGTGTGGGACAGCCGAATTGAGTAATTTTTTTACATTGAGGAAATGCCTACTTACATGTTAGCATAAAATGTCGGAAAGGTAGATATTTAAGCAGAATGATGCCAAAAGATGAAATTAAGTGGCAAACCAGGCAAGTCTAAAATATCTAAAATTATTGAAACCAACTTTTCTAACAATATTTGGATATCTGCAGCAAAATTTGTTGAAGTATTTTCTCAAAAATACATGTTTGAAGTCTTTTGGCACAAGTTTGTTGTAAATAAATTTGCAAAGTCATAAAATGTAGAAAAGCTTTGACCAAATCGCAACACATTTGACAGATTTGTATTATATCCAGTACCTTCTGAAATATTAGTGTCAGGGAAAGGATAAGTAACTACTTCAAAGTTAAACTCATCAATTTCATGATAGACTTTAACCCCAACCTGTCATTTGAGACCCGGATATCCGAGTCGAGGAACACATAAATGAAATCATCTGAATTGTAATGTTCCTGAGGGATTTCTTTTGGGTAAATTTCTTTAGTAATTTCATTCAAATTTTGCACATGTTCACAAGCAATATCATATGTAATATGTTGCAGAAGATGATAGTAAAACTGATGATTGCAGTTTGATTCCATTGCTTCTATTTGACCGCTGCCTGAGGTTCTCGACGTAAACGCATCCAAATGTGAAGACATAAACAAACACGAAGCATTGAAACTTGGATCTGTATCGTACAAAATTAAAAACAATCAAAAGTAGAATGCAAGTAAGGAATTATAATGATGGAAAAACAACAGAAGCGATAACAATGATAAAGTAGGCATTTATCGTTCCACTGAGCTTTATCGGTAAGTCCAATAGGCTGTTTATATCTATTCAGTTCTCTTCTCAGAGAAGCAGCACTGACAATGCATTAAAAGCTTTTTACCCGACAAACATGGCTATATTATAAATATTCTGAACGAATTTGAGACACAAGGAATGGCTCTTAGATAGGGTAATATGGCGTTAATTACAGGCAAATAGGAAACTTATCCAATAAGCATCTTTATGAAGTTTCTACATGGAAAGAGATCGTAGAATGGTAAGCTCATCTAATAAAAAGGCGCAGTTGCTTGAGGCGGGGAGTCCTTTGTAATAAAAAATTCTTTTATGCTGACATGTGCGATGCTCATTTTATAGTGTACGCGACAGTACATGTAAAGCGAGGACTGTCCAATATATTGCACTTTCTTTCTTGTTACTTCCACCAAAACAGAATGCCTGTCTTTGTGGTGCACAGAGGAAAAATACCACTGAACCACAATGAAGAGTTTCGTATTTTAAGCTAATCACTCAAAACAAACATCGCCAAAAAACAAACAAACAAACAAACAAACAAAAAAACACAAGTGCGAGGCTGGGTTGCATTGCAATACGCAAGGTAGCAGGGCTGGATAGCATAAAGACCCATTCTGCCGAAAGGCTTGCTGTGGCGTCGACGCACGACAAAAACAAGATATCTGTTGAATTGTAATTGGTATGGGAACCTGTGACTGTAATATGAGCACAGAACCCTACTATACGGACTGAGCATCTACAATAAGAATTCGACTGATTCATAGGGTTTCTTTAAAGCAAGGAAAGACTTGCCTTTGTTCACAGATATGTTGTGTTTGGTCTTGTTAATTTGCTATCCTGGTTTATTTTGAGTGGCAGCCTTATATATTAGTTTGCCATGGAATGATCTATCGCAATATTTCTCTTTCAAGTCTCTTTTTCATATAGAAAGCATGGTCCTACTCTAAGTTATGCACTATTTTGATCTTAAATTTTCGGCTTAGTTTGGTTTAGCCAACTGTTCAAGTAAAATTGTGCAAAGTGCACCAACGGGGAAGATGAAGTAAGGCAGTGGGCATGTTACGCACACAGGTAGGATATTTTTTAGTTCAACTCTTTCATTGCCAGCTGCTCTGAATTATGATAAAGGTGTTAGATACATGTTTCTTGTATAGAGACCTTTCACTGAGTTCAGCCTGTAGTGACATAGAATACAGTGGACCAGGTCAGCAGCTTTCTTCGCCGCGCTTTGAGCACATTGCAGCGAGGAAAGCTGTCAGTCCAAAATGTGGTACTGAAAGAGTTAATGTTTTAGCCCTGTATTTTTGTATTCAGTAATATTCAGTCAGATGTATGTTATTATTACAACGTAGGCCAATGTGATTTGATAAATCGGGTATTAAAGAAGTTTACTTTTACAGGTACTTTGAGATATTTTAGGTAATAAAAGGTATCAAGATCAGGGTTCCTGTAATTAAAACATACGCAGGGGTGCTTTAATTGGTCCACGTTTGCTTTCATCAATAAAGAAAAGCACGGGCGCTCTAACCGTGTGATGAAGTATCGGATCAGGTAACAAACAGCCGTATGTGGCCTACAGTAACTGTTGTTAAGGGGCCAAAGCACTCGTATTAAATCATTTTCATCTGGACTGATGAAATATATGTGAAGATGAATGCCACGAGCTGATAGTGTGCACACAGTGGAACAAAGAGCAGATTTTCTGCAGGGTAAAACATCAATATGTTCATCTCTTGAGAATGTCACAGTAAAATAAAAACCCTCGTGCGTTGCTGGATCTATTGAAAAAGTTGGCAGCCCTCGATGCTATAATCCACGAGGCTTGTGTATGTCGACTTATTTGATCACACTGCCTAATGGGTCAGGCTTTTACCGTTACTTTGGAGTAGACACGGTTTCGAGCGCTCGATAAAATTGGGTAAAATTTGTTCATTTGGTTTTGCCGTAAACAAGTGCGAATTATGAGCGGGCTGGACAGGGGGTACAATCACAATCACTAATTCGTCTTTCACCGGTTTCACCAAACTGAATTTTGGTCGACTCTAGGACTCAATTGACATCATTTATTGACTGACGAATCCCACGACATAAAACGTATAAAAAGTTTAAAAATCTGTTTTGAGTTGAAAAAAAACCCGCCTGCGCAATTACAATGATTCCATGGACTGCCAGTGGGTTTGGCCCAGCATCGATCACGTGACACTGGCTTCCATAGCTACAAGCATAGACGTTGTGCAATAGACATTCAATACATATCAGCCCCTGCTGTACTCTCAGGTATGATCAGTATCGTACTCCGCAGGCTACAGACCTGCTTAAGCAAACATTCTACATTCCTGGATTCCCTTCAGAAAAACTCTTTAGAACCATATTTGTCGGTTTCCACCTTTTGCTGTAGCAAACTGGTTTTAGTGACTTAATTAAGCTGTGTGGGTTTGTGTCGACAAATCGAAGGTCACACTTTCCCCCGATACCAAGGCTTAGCTGAAACGTTTTCGTTTTATGAATTTGGACGTGTAGGTCTACCCTTAAATTCCCGTTTTAAATGTTTTGGTGAAATGAATTACTTATGGTGCACAGATGCTTTGGTAGTTTGAACATATACTTGCCAACAGAATTTCGGCCAGTCAAAATTCATTTTTTTAATGTCTGTGGGTCAAGACAGACCCATTGTTTTTCTAGGAATTCTTTCTTTCCTTCCACTTTTTTTCTTTCTTTCTTTCTTTCTTCTTTTACAGGTAAATTTGTACGACAATTCATTTGAAAAGTATTACACGTAGAAACTCCAAACTTGGCACTAAAATTATACTTCTATAAATGAAGATTTGCCTTTTTATAACGAGAGTCATGCTTTCAAAATTATGCAAATGAGGGTTAATTAAAGTTTTAAATCTTCAATATCTTATATACTATGGTAGATGTGGTCCCAAGTGTATTGGAGTTCGATAATAGTAAGGCAAAGGTCATCTCAATTGTCAAGGTCATGTCAAGGTCAAAGGTGATACCGAGGTCAAAGGTCTACCTGAGGCCAAAATGTCATTTTATAGGTCAAGATTCACTTCAGTTAGGGCTCACCTCAAGGTCAAAGGTCATTTCAAGGTCAAAGGCCACTTTCGATGGTGGCTTTCTTCCAGCCATAACTTCGTCAATTTTTATCCAATTTTTATCATGTTGGGCTCAAATTGTAGCTATTGTAACACTGCACATTTTTAAAGCTTACATATGACCTCTAAAAGTCAAAAGTCAACGTCATTTGGACCTTTAAAGTTTCATCCAGCCTTAACTCGGCCAATTTCTATCAAATTCTATTCATGTTGGACTCAAATTGTAGGTATATCAACACTGCACATTTTTGTAAGAACATATTACCTCAAAAGGGCAAAGGTCGCGGCCATTTGGCCCTATGAAAGTTTCATCTTGCCATACCTTGGTCAATTTTCATCCGATTTGGTTCATGTTGGGCTTAAATTGTGGGTATTGTAACACTGAATATTTTTGCAATTTACATGTGACCTGTAAGGGTGAAAGGTCAAGGTCATTTGGATTTTATAATTTGCATTCAGTTATAAGCTTAATTTGATGTGAAGTACCAAAGGATAAAAGTACTATTTAATATTTGGAACTTTTGAAGGCACACAGACAGATTTGCTTGAAAGTAAATCTTCTTTTCTAGTTTATATTTTGAAATTGGGAAATTCCCTCAGAATTGTAAGGAGTGTGTTTCTAAACGTTTTATTGGCCGTCTAACTATCATTCTGTAATACCTGATTCCCGGCGGCTGAGGGGCAAGAAATTGTCCGAAAACATATGGTCAAGAATATGCATAATGATTTGGTGGGTATTTCCTGTAAAGGTGTGGAAGGGTACGAAATAAAGCCACTCTTGGGAGAAGTCAACGGCGCGTTGGATTCATAATTAGGCAATTGGTGCGTACATCTTACTGTTGCACATCATTGCTATTAAATTTCAATGGCATAGGATTTTAAAAGAATGGGGCTTGCAAAAATATAAAGTTACACCCTCAATTTTACTACCCATGACAAAGGATTGTGGTTGATATACCCATGAACCTGGACCCCTTTACCATCACCAGTTCCAAGTTTTTCAGGGGTGATCCCTGTGCAATCATTCTGTAACAGTGCCAGTCCTCTCTCTTTTTTCTTTTTTCGTTCCTACTTATATTTGTCTATTATGTTATTGATACTTCTGCTTTCATCAATGAATGTTTTTCAGAGTCTGTTACTGTAATTATCTCTGTTAAACTGTTCACAATCTACATCTTAAAATTCAACAGTGACATTTATAGTCTTCACAAATGCTTATGATCGAATAATTTTATATGGTCTGGCCAACATGCAATATACAGGTCAATATGTGACATCTATATGAGGATTTTGATAAATTGTGGCTCATCCAGCCTTCCATATACACTGTTATGGAAGCAAATAAGAAATTGAAATTCTCCGCACTTACGAGGGAGTGAAGAGGAATAATCTAAATGAAATACTGTCTAATCCCGACGACCTAGATAATGTAATTTCCGTTAACTCGGACTCACCATATATATATATGTCGACAACCTTTCCAATGATCTAAAATTACATTCTCCGGATTTTTCAGTGTTAAGCCTCAACATTCAAAGTATAAACGCCGAGTTTAATGAATAAAAAACATTCATTGATAATTTAGCTTGTCAAGGTTTCTTTTTTAGCCCCATGTGTTTGCAGGAAACGTGGATGGGAGAAGATGTACCAGCTATTTCACTGTTTGAGATTGAAAACTATACATCCGTCCCTCTCGGTGCTACATGTAGCTCTCATGGTCTTCTGATGATATATTTACATAATTCCAATTCATTATTATCGATTTCAGGTCGCCTAGCACTCTTTGGGAAGGTCAATGTATAGATATTTATGGAAATGGGTTAAGCAGGCCATAACTCTTTGCAACATCTACAGGCCACCAAGTGACTGAAATGAAGACATTCAATGTTTTTTGGATGATCGCACACTTATGATAGACATACTCAGTACCGAGACTTCAGAAAAAATAATTGCCGCTGATTTTAATATTGATCTTTTAAATATTAAAACAAGACAAAAATATATTGAAAGCATCGATTTAATGTTAAATAATAACTTGCACCCCCAAATTATTCTACCAACATGACTATCGGAACGCCGTGCCACACTTTTGAACAACATTTTCTGTAGTCGTTCCCATAGTTATAAATCTTGCACATCAAGTATAGTCTTTACAGCTTTATCAGCTAACTTTCATTGTTTCACCTGCCTAGAAAATAAAGTTGATAAAAAATATTTCAGAAATTTATAAAGGCAATTGAACGGATTGTTGCGTCAGTTAAAAATTCCATGACGAAATAAATAATATCGACTTGATGGCAGGTCTAGATCCTAATCTGTCAGAAGATCCCAATAGTAATAATGAACATTTAGAAAATATCTTAAAGACTACAAAGGAAAAGCATCTTCCTGTCGTCGTAAACATTGGCCATGGATAACGCAAGGTATAATGAGATCCACCAAATACCGCGATAATTTATACAAAAACTGAAAAGATACATCTCCAGATTGTACAGAATGTAATATTACAAAGCAAAATCTTAGAGTGTATAATATAATTCTAAAGAAAATATATACCAATTAAAGCAAAAGTACTTTTATAGTCAATTAACAAAATTAAAACACGATATTAGAAAAACATGGGATATTTTCAAAATTGTACTTAATGTGAATAAATATATAAAAGCACAATTTCCTCATAAATAACAACAAAGTTAGAAGTAAATCTTTTGGCTAGGCGAGTGTGCCGAAGGTAGTGGGTTCGAATCCCATACAGGTCGACATAAATTTATCGTATTTTTCACTTAAATAGCAGCTCATTAAATAAAAATTTCACAAGCATTGGCCCAAAATTAGCTAGCATTTTTTTATATCTAACCTGCGGTCATTTACATCATATACAACACACTTTCTCTTTTCAGCTGGTAAATGAGAATAACATTAAAGAGATTTTGTAAAGCAATGCAAGCCAAAAACTAGTGCTCGGCGCGATGATTTGTCAATGAAGCTTTTGAAAGGTATCATTCTGTCCCTGTTAAAACCGCTCACTTTGATTATAAATCAATGCACTGATTGGCTTTAAAAGTCCTCATTCTTCATAGATTGCTGCTTTAAAATTCATCGACAAGATTCTTAATTTTTTATATTTTGGAATATTACCAACCAGTATTTATATAGACCTGTCCAAGGCTTTTGATACTTTAGACCACCAAATTCTGTTCCACAAGTTAAATTATTATGGCATTACTGCTACCCCGTTGGTGTGGTTCTATTGTTACCTTACAGACAGACTCCAGTATGTCTCTTTTGAGGACAAATGTTCTCACCCCCAATCACTAACAACAGGGGTGCCTCAAGGGTCCATACTTGACCCCCTTTTGATCTTCATCTACACTAACGATATACACCTTGCATCGTCTAAATTCGATTCTATTCTTTGTGCGGACGATACAACTTTGATAAACCCCCTGTGCTCCTCTAACACCACCATTCACATGCAATTTTGGTAGCTCTCTATCGGAAAAATATATCAGACGAACTTACAAATGTTCATAATTGGCTAGGAGTAAATAAGTTGTCTTGAACATAGCAAAAACTTAATACATGTTTGTTCATTTTCTCCAACGTAAAATTTATATTACTTTAGATTTAAAGATGAATGATGGTTAAATATCAAAGTACCCCAATTTAATTATTTAGCCATAGTTATTGATTGAAATTTAAATTGGCAATCACACATTACATATGGAGGTAATACATTATCAATGGGGATAGGAATTTTCAAATGATTACACATATATCTACCATCACACACTTTACAGACCATGTATAGTTCTCTATTTTTATCTCATTTGCACTATGGTATTCTTTGCTGGAGTTATTCATGCACCCGGATCTTTAAAGTTAAAAAATCTGTAGTTCGATTAATATGTCATGAAAAGTTGTACGCTCACACAGACCTACTCTTTAAATCATAAGATACTTCAAAAGTTCAAGATATACTTAAACTGAAGGCTCTAAATTCTTTTATGAATATATTCAGAGCCAATTTACCATATATTTTCACTTAACAAACTAGGAACAAACATCGAACTCAACTTCCTATTCCAAATAGAAACAGAAGTTCTCATAGTGTAAGATTTTTCATCCCGTCGCTCTTAAAAATACAGCACCGTGCATCAAAGACAAACTGTACACCCATTCATTACAAGGTCTTTCAAAGTACACAAAACATCATACGATCCAGAAATAGCCAGACGTTTGTTACCACTTATATAAAAACTCGCCAGTCCTTTCGGACCTGTATCCACTATCACGGCAACCTTCTCCATTGAGCTTCGTCTTTGACGCAGTGGGGCGCTTGGCACTCAGCCTATTGCTGACCCTTATTTCATTGCCCCAGGGCGACTTCTATGTCTGATGCAAAATCCTAATTCTGGGACCTACAACTGGTCACTGTTCATCGTTGTACTTACATTTCCAGGTAATGCTCACTCTCGAAAAGGCCCATTGGGGTGTACCATATAATCACAAGTGAGTGACAGTTATTGATATGGAAGCAAACTCTGCTTGCAGAATGGCCAAGACCCATCTTGGTTTCCGCAAGAAAAATCAGGATCTATTCAGTCAATAACAGCACCATAAAGTTCAACATGAAATTTACCCATCACTTTATGGCTGATCACGTAACGTCATGCAGTTAAGCTAAATTAACTGATTTATCAGGATTCTTTGCGAGTTTGTTTTTAGAGAGTTTAAAGAAAAAATTTACATTACAGGTCTTTCATCGTTTTGCCGTTGAAAAAGGAACAATCAAAGTTCGCGTCTACTTTTCTCTCAATCTCTAATTTTTTACACAAAATCACTTTGAATTTGTTTAAAAATATCACATGATTGGCATTCTTGCGTCATTGATATTAAAATAAAGTGGAGTAGTAATACAAGACTCTTTTTCAATCTCACAATACACTAAATATGAACCAACTCATTCTTTTGACAGGGATACCCAATTTTGTTATACCCTATTTCAAGTTATGAAATATACATTGACAACAAATGTAGTAATGTATTTTATCTTGCGCTTTGCTGCGTAGGACACTGCTTGGTTCGGGGATTCACGACTACTATTGGTCCTATTATTAGCTGAAGAGTCAAGATGAAAAGATCAGCCTAGAACTTTGTCCAGCTTTCCTACGATCATTATTGTTATCATCAGGAACGTTGAACAATGAATGTCTTTACCATGACACCGTGCACCCCCTGCTAAATGTGTCGGGTATCTGAATATGTCAGATAAATGATGTGAACAGCAAAAGCTCTTTACTTCAAGTGCCTCGAAAAAATATGTCGGATATCAGAGCGTCCTCATAATGAAGTATCATTGCATTATGGGCAAACTATGAGACAAAAATATTTTACGAAAGCTAACACAGATAGACTCCCATAAGGCACCATACCATCCCAGGAAACAATATCATTTCCATCTTTACCTGTCAATAAGGCAAGTAAACCTTTTCCTTGAAAACATGGCATGCAAACAAGGACAAACTTAGCTATAAATGCAGCAGTTAAGCGATGAGCTATCATATGAATTCAGCATATGAAACGGAAGACTTTGTTGAATACGAGTTGACGCCATCTGTTTGGATTAATGGTAATGAAAGGAAATAACATCGTTGATCTAATGCATGCAACTTGCCAAGGAGGCAGCAGATGTGCTTCAAATGCCTGTTGGTTACAATTACGAGTTGCTTATTACCGGAGATAATGCAAATGTATACACCTCCGTAAATCCACACGTCTTGTACAGCTACACAAAGTTTATGCCCAGGAGATCATTTGCAGCGTCACTATGGTGCCACGCGCAAAACAGAAAGCAAAATTATTATTAACGCAAAGCTGGCTCATACGTGTATATTTTTTAGTTTTCCTGTATAGTCTACATCGCTTCTTTGTTCCCTACATCCCGATCGTGGCCTATATGTATCATATTTATTTTTGACTAAATACAAAATGAGCTGTTTACACACACACACACTCACGTATATATATACATATATATATACATATATATATATATATATATATATATATATATATATATATATATTTATATGTGGAGAGAGAGAGAGAGAGAGAGAGAGAGAGAGAGAGAGAGAGAGAGAGAGCGCTGGTGCCCTTTAAACCACGATTTCGGGACATAGTGGTCAACGATATTTACACCGGAACGTATAATCGTGTTGGTCATGTCGTTCAAGCATAACTACTGCCATTGAACCAGGTCGTTAGGTTTGGGCACAGTAACCGAAAAAGTGAAGAAGTTAACCACATGCTAATTGAGAGACGGATAAGGCGTCCCTTACTGCTGTATTTTACTGTGTCTCACAACATGTATAAGCTATATCATGTACACACGCTCTTTCTTGGAAGCCACTGAAAAGTTAATAAATTACTAGTTAACCATTTCACTAACAAACACAATAATATGACAGATTAAACACTATTTGCCTATAGGTTACGTGGAGAGAGAGGTAAGGATACCTCAAGCGTACACGCAGGGGCCGCGCAATTGCAGGACAGTTAAGTTGCTCAGCGTACTTGAGATCCGGACAGCAAGTTTTAACTCAAAAATGGAAAACGTAACAGTTAAATGGGAATCCACAAAGACTAAGTAGAACTAAATAAGAGTTATTTATTTATGATATATGATACATTAGTAATCATATTAGTAATTATATTTGAATCTTTTTATCCAGAACCACTTCCTGGTAGTCATTACCCCATTCCGTAGTGTACGAACGGTCTACACTCTATAAGCTAACATGTCACTGTCTAACCTTTTTACACATTAAAGCACTATTGTCATATTTTTCTGTACAATTTTGACATGGGCAGTGGTAGCCCAAATAAACTAAAGGGTCTTCAGTAGGTAACTACTCAGAACATGTTTCGGAGCCTGTTTATAAGTAATGTTTCGACCTGAACGAGAAGTTTTGATGGAACAAAATTAAAAAAAGATGAAAGTATTCCATCAACAAGAGTCAAGATTCATACCAGTGATTCCGAAACAGTCAACTGGTTTGTATTTACCACAAAACTTTCATGTGTTAGCATTGTCAAAGGATCTGCTGGGTTTCCAGATATATTTGTAAAGCTTTACATCCAGTTTACCATGCTTAGACATTCAAGCATTGGGGAAGTGTAAATGTGAAATTGCCTGGAGCCAAGCTATTCATAAAACCTTTCACACAACGAATCATCATAGGGAAAATGTTTTTGCGTTGTGGACAACAACGTACTCACATGTACCTGCAATTAGTTCATTACAAGAGCAAAGTAAGTTAAGGGTGCTCAAGCCATTTGTCCTGCAAAAAAAATCTGCATCGGTTTCCTGACCTGATGTAACTATACATTGCAATGCGTACCAGTCGACGAACACCACGCGAACAAAATTGCGTGAATAATAATAGTAGTGACCAAAACTACAAAAACACATTTCTGTTCAATTTCCATATGATCTTGACCTACTATTGGGGAGGGGGAGTGTAAAATAAAAAAAAAAAATTTTGAGCCGTAGTTACCGTGGCAGAATTAGTCGAAAGCTTTTGGACTTTTTGAAAAAGTGTTTTTATAATTTTTGTCAGGACTATTCAAGAGATCTGGGACACCAATGACATATATATTTTGAACAACCTCAGTACCAGTACTCTAATTTGATGTAGTATCATCTTGGAATACAGGGCGGTCTCAGATTTTTTGGACGCAACATTGCATAAGTGACCAAAAAAACCCCTCAGCTTGACCTCCGTGTTTTTGGAAACATGGCTGATTAGATAAAATTGAGCCAAGTTATCGATGGAGCTCAAAATAATGCACAGGTTTGTGCGCTCTGTGAAAAAATGTGGTTTTTGAGAAGTAATGGTTGTTCTAATGACAGAGTTTGTAAACAGCTTCTCGTGCATGGCGCACCCTGAAACGCTTTTGTTTGTTTGCACTTTTTCTTACAACACCAGTTGTAAAATTTGGTAATAAATATCAGCCAGCTGAACACCAATCTTACGCCAGTGTCTGTTTGAGTCTTTTAAAGGACGTTTCTGCCATTACCTGAAGTCGTGTAACACCCATTGGCTATTATTGTTTATCTCAGACAAAGGTGAATTATGTGGACACTGATCCCGCAAAGGAGCTTACCATTCTGTACTTTGATTTGTCTGTACTCAGAGTGTGAAGCCACAGAGCACTTGGCAGATCGTAAGCTCGCCTCTTGGCAGATTGTTCAGGAAACGCTGTAGGGTAGGGCTTAGTATTATAGACCATGTCTGTCGCTGAAGTGGGAACTAGCAGGTGGTTTTACAGCAGAATCATATTAAACATGGTGAAGCTGGTGCTAAAAGGTAATGATTGTGCTGGAGGTTTGAAGTATGTCAGTGACGGCCGTCCAGGCATTAGACACAGCTGCTTCAGACGCTAACTCATGTCACGTGACTGCAACTGAACTTGTAGAGCAATTTGGCCATACAGTAGCTCATATTAAAACTTATGATGTTAAGTGTCACAATAAAAAAATATAAAACAGTGATATTATTGGTGCAGGAGAACCAAGATATCAACAATATTAAATAATTCTGACTTTGGTTACTCGTACAATGGTTACAAGCGGTTTTCACTATTTTAGGTGCAGACCTATGGGTAAAACAAAACCGATGCTATTTAATTGAAATTCGAAAGTGACGTATGCATGGCAGATATCAAGTAGCTTAACTTAATTTCCAGATCGATGCAGAAATATGAGACTACACTGTGTTTGAAATCAAAATAACAGCCTGAAGTTACCATTGTATGTGAAGTAAGGTAGCACTTATCTGTGAAGCTTACTCATATTTCTTTCAAGTTTACCTTACCAATAATGATGAAAACGATAACCAAGCAAACAAAATCAACAGTAAAACTAAAAAAGACAAACACAACCACACACACACAACCACACCAACACCAACACCCCCACCCCACCCCTAGAAAAATGCATGGGGCCAAATGTTAGTTACAAAATTATTTTTCGTGACAGATACTAATTACCTGTTACGGTGGGAATAGAGTTGCGTAAAGGTGAAGAAGAATGGCCAAAATAAGAGCAAGGTAGGCAAACTTTGCCTGCTGACCATTTGTTTGAGTAGATGCAAAATTGGTGTCCCATCAAGGAAGAAAAGGGATAAATTATACATATGTATAGAAACTTTTTATTACAATGGTTTCGTTCACGCTGTTCGCTGCCGCAAAAGAACCTTGTTCTATCTCAACCAAGAGAACAGCTCATTCCATGAGATTATATGTTTGTGGCTGTTCTCAGCTCACGATATCTCAAGTACCTTTAAGGAGGCAGATTAAATATTTCAAGTGGCATATCACTCTCGAAGGTTACAGGCAACAGGATGCTCATAAATTGCATCAATCCACAATGTCTCACTTCATGCGCCAAACCAATATTCAGTCCAAGGATATCACACTGTATTAAGGGTGTAGTAAACTTTATGACTCTCACGCATAGATGTTTAATTTCTGTTTATGGTGGCAATCTAATATCCTAAAGAGTATATATTTTCTAGAAGAAAACATGAAATCAAGTTTGATTCTGGCACTGAATATAATATTTTAGCATCGGTATTGTTGTAATTCAGTTTTGCATGAAAACGTTTGCATAAAAGGTCAAGTAGCATTTTTAACAAACAAAAAACAGATACACTGTCAAATAAACGGCACATAACGCTCTCCAAAACCGTATTTTAAATTTGCGAAACAGGGCTCTGATCTACGTTTATGGCTATCTATTTTTTCAAAGTTCAAGATTTTAATTTAATTTTGACTTTTTTAAAATTTTAAAATCATAATTTAATTTTAACATCCCGTAAATTTAGAAGAAAAGCCCTTATCCAAAATTTTAAAAAATAGGATGTTGCTGCTAAGAGTATACTTTTTCATTTTCCACAAGAAAACTTTTTCGATTTCTGGCGTTTACGCTTTTTATTTTATTTTTATTTTTTTTGGTTTGGCTGTTACAGGTAAAATTCAAGTTTTTTAATTTAGCAATTGAAATTCAATTGCTTAACATTTACACAGATTTCATAATTTTCAATAGCTTAATCCAAATGTATTCTTTTAGAAAGAATATAGTTTATATGATCCCAGCTAAGACTCATAGTAAAAACAAAGACATTGATAGTTGTTGGAAAGTCGCGTTTTCTGTGTAAAGTGTTGTAAAAGTGTACCACGCCCTTAAGCATTATATTTTTGTAAATATTTGTCTGCTTGTATATCTCCATTAACATGGACCCGAAAGATGACCTAGGTAGTTGCAAGTAAGAGTAAACTGTGGTCCACTTATCTTGATCGTGCTGTAGCTTGCCTTGAGGCGTATGGCACTCAGCACTGCGTGCATCGTAAACATATTTATGTCAAAAACAGATTACCTGATTGTTGAAGTGCCACTAATCAAGAGGGTTTCCAAAACAAACATCAACACATTTGACATATAAATGGTACACAGGGCATTACAAAGAATCTACATGCTATCTTAACAATGTATGATGATGTAGCGGTTGAGAAAAAGGATACCAATATATGCAAAGTCTTGGCTCTATATAAAATGTCATTTCCTGCACCTGAGGGGCTCGTGCTGAAACATGATTTCCAGGGGTGTATCGATTGTATTTGTGTCTTTTTGTCCAAAACCACTTCCTAGTAGTCATTACCCTATTCCGCAGTCCGAACTCTTTACTCTCCATAAGCTAACCTGTCCCTGTCTAACTGATATACATAGAAGTACTATTGTCCACATTGCATCTATAACTCTACTAGTCAAAGGCCCTGTATCTACCCCCTGAAAGGAGCATTGGTAACAGGGTTCAAGGGTTAACGTCTTTGGAAAATGTAATCGCGAAAGAAAAAGAAATGATCTGTGTGCTTGATTGGGTTGCTGCTCGGGCAGGCAGCGGAAGGGTCAATACGAAGTTGAAAAGGTAGTCAAATCTTAACTGACCCAGTCAGATTTGGGTCTGAGCAAGATTTTAAAAGAGCTCCCATGTAAAAAAAAGTGCAGGAATTTTGTGTTGAAAGTAAAGTATTTTAAGACACAAAAATTTGAAGGTTGAAATGGACTGTGATTCTCCAGCAGAAGGTAGAAGGTCAGTCCACAGTGTGATGACTGCTGAGAAAAAGACCCATGTTGCGGTCAGTTCCATATATAATTTGTTGACATTCAGCAGGATAACATGGATAGCTTGCTGTTACGTGCATGTATAATTTGACAGTACTGAGGCGGTAAGTTTGTTGAATATTTTATATCAAATAATTTAAACATTTTTTCTCAGGGTATGAAGTGCCTTGCACTCAACTTTTGTCAACAGGAACGTGAACAGAATCAAATAGCTTTAGTACCTATCTAGCAGCTTCACGCTACAACCTTTCCAACAGATTGGACAAATGTTGAAGACAGCGGAGCCATACCCCAAAATAGGGCGCATCATTATTTAAAAGTTTCTGCCTTTGTGTATCGCAAGGTTATTGTTGACATGATGAATGATCTATCTGTGGATAAGGGTTGCCCTGGTTGCAGGATTTCTGCATGAGCACACCAGGCCAGTGGTGATCCAGCATTCACTCATTGTAGCATGAGTTTGGTACAATGCAGCAAGACTACCATGTGTGGAGTTGAATTCATCAGTGTTCCTGTCAACCCTGCCATGTGTGTTATTGTATGCATCGATGTTCCTGTCAACACTGCCATGTGTGTAATTGTATGCATCCGTGTTCCTGTCAACACTGTCGTGTGTGTTATTGTATGCATCAGTGTTCCTGTCAACACTGCCTACTAGGTTTCTGCCCTGTCATTAGTCATAACCCATTTTGGTATGCATCAGAGAGTCAAGTAAAAGTCCAATAATTTTTATGCATAGTTTAGCATTGTAATTCAACGAAATTATCACACATGGGTATCAGTGTGCCTGTTGAGTATCACCACTTTGTTAAGAAGCAATGGACAAAACTGAAAACATGCACTGTCTCTTATGTTGAGGTACTGAATAGAACAGTAGGCACATTTCTTGTGAAGACTACCGTCAAAGTTTAGTCACCTATATTGTGACTGATTACAATGTACAAAAGATATGTTTTCCCGCTCATGATATTCAAGCGAAGAAAGTCAGAAATACTGTAAAATATCTTACGCCAGGTGACCCTGGAAGATATTCTGATCAAGAGGTAGGTCTTTGTCTTTATGCTTTTTGGTCACTTTTATACTGTTCAAATATTTCTCGACATCCTACCCACCCCCGTAGAAAAAGAGAAAATCTACAGATGATTTTGATAAGTGTAGGAACGTTGCTCTCAGCAGTTCAGAGGCTAAACGACAGAATTGGATCATATGAAATGACAACCAGTATATTTCAAACTCTTCTGATTTACGGTTTGACTTAAGGGGAAATTATTTCCACTCATTAGTGTAATTTCTGCCTATAGGTGCAAAAATTATTATAAAGAAATACCCCCCCCCCCCTCAACATTATCCACGTGTTATGAGGTTGTCTGTGGGGAGTTAATTTACTTTGTTAAACCATTGCTTTTCACATATCTTTTGGGATAAAATGAAGGTCCTTAAAGGGACCGTTCTGCTGCTGTTGTTATGAGGCTGCAAGCATCAATAGCGGGTGTGACGACCATGCTTCTGTAAGCAAGCTTGGATCTGCCTTGGCATGCTGCTTGTTAGCTTGGTGATCTCAGCCTGGGGATTTTGATTGCCCAGGTCTGTGAGCTTCTGTTCCAGTTAGTGCCGGGTGGCTACCAGGCTCTTCATACTCATCCCTGATTCGACAGCCAAACACATCTGCCAAATGCTCCATCGAACAGCTCAGAAGAACAGACAGGCAAAGCAACGATGGGATATGGTGTTGCTGTGAAAACTGTACGCTGACTCAAGCAGTGTGTGGTCATGCGTTATCCTGTTGAAACAGAAGCTCTGGAAATTGTTGCATCCATTCGTAAACTGTGGGCAGGATCTCATCCAGGTAGTGTTGCCCTGTTAATGTCTCGTTCACCCTGATGACAGGTCTTCTCACTGTTGCATAAATTGCCCCCCCCCCCATCATGACACTGCCTACTCCGTTGCAGTCATGCTAAGCCACACATTCTTCTACGAACCTTTCGGAAGGGATTCGTCGAACCCTTGTTCTTCCATTGTGGAAATCCAAGCAGAATCCGGACGCATGTGACCAAAACATGCTGTTCCATTGATTTCTGGTCCAGGCTGCATGTTCCTCACACCACTATACCCGTCTTGTCTTGTGTGCAGGTCTGAGAGGGATGCAAATGGCAAAGTGGTTTACCCTCAGTTTGGCTAACATTAGTCTCTTGTTAATGGCAGACTGTGATGCTCTGATGTTGCAGGTCTGGCGCTACTGCTGATGATTCCTTCCGGTGGAAAGAAACCTGTGCTCCTTCACATACTGGATCAAGTGTCAGTGTTCTGTCCCATCTGACAGACTTGGTCGCCCAGATCCAGTCTTCCTCTTCCATCCTCTGGTTTCCTGGAAACGGTCCCATCACCTTTTTAGCTATGGCCTAGAGCACCCCATTATCCTGGCAACCTCCCGCTGGGAAAGGCCAGCCTCCAACATCCCAATGATTCTGCCCCTTTCAAATTCAGACAGTGAGTGACCTGTGCTCCATGGGACCCATATTTTTTCATATTAAGGCATATTTACAGCAGTTCATGTTAAACAAATGGGAGTGGCTTTTTTTTTCGGCAATATACTATAAATGTCCAATTTAAACTTTAGAGGCTAGAAATGAGTTGAGCACGTCAAACTATTTCACTCTCCTAACTAAGAAAGTATACGCAGTCACGGATTAACGGGGGGAGCGCCAGCTTCCCCCCCCTTGGCCCCTTAATATATATATATATATATATATATATATAAATTGTGGCACCTCCAAAAATTGTTTGTCATCTCTGGTCACACGTGCAAGCATTTGGGGGTTACCCATTACATCTTTGGTCCGAGCTTTCCAAATAACCAATTTCAGAGACACAGAGTCGATTAATCACCGTGTGGTCAAAGATCGTCAGGGTGACAGGCACAAAAACAACAACAAATACGGCAGTGCCCTCCGTCGAGTGCAGGAAGACTGGTTCCCAACGTGAATGCATCCTCTAATAAGCAAGATGATAAATAAATGATTTCATGGCTGTTAAGAATTACTTTTGCTGCTGACTGATGATTTATACTTTTTACACATTTGTGAATTCAAAAAGCACATAAGTTTTTCTAAAACTTGTGATGTTAGAGACATTCCTCTGAGAGGAATTAGTTTAATTTGCTCCTAGTTAATCATATCCTGCATTGTGGATTTGTAGCATAGTAATATATTTTGACTTCCTTAGAACAATTGAAGCAATTTTTCAGAGGCTTCGGGGGTTGTTTTTTTTTTTTTTTTGTTTTTTTGTTTTTTTTTGTTCTGTTTTTTTAGTTTTACAGTTAGTTAATGATTAGAAGTATTTAGATGTATCTTCAGTGGTGCTGACTGAATGTGATAAGTGACTTGTAAGACCTCATCCACATGGTGGATTTGTGTCTTACTCAGTGCAACTCAGACTTGTCTGATTTCAGACAAATCATATTTGTTATTAAGTGATCATATAGTGGTGCTGATTGACAATTTGTACTGAGATTATGTATATATTAACTTCAGCTGATTTTTGAAATCAAGTTCTAGACTTATATTGTGGCATTCTGAATTTAGTTCAAAACATTCTTTTCATTTTGTAGTTTGATTAGTTATTTAATTTATTGCTTTTTTGTCATTCAAGTAGTTGTGTGGTGCTGCCTAAATTGTGATCTAATTCTAAAATTATTCCAGTGTACAGCTGCAGGCTTCAATGTTTTATAGATACACGTGTTCTTAAATGTTGTTCACCGTTTGTGTCTTTCTTGTTTCATATGGACTCAAATTCATTTGACAAGTGTCACATAACATTTAAACATATTAAAATGGCAACGACACATATTTCATGTTTTGGAGAATTTGTGAATTCCAAAAACAATGGAACAGCAGATGGAAGCTTTGGAAAATAAAACCCTTTGTAATGGTTATCAAAGTTTGATTATGGGACACTGATATCCCAAACGGAGATAAACCAGACATCATATCTGTTGCAGTGGTCCCCTGTATAAGGCACCTTTCACCAGAGGCCACTCCTCTTGAAAAGTCACCCTTCTTATGCAGAAAGTGTAACATTATATTTTTATATTCCCCCTCTAGAAGGGGCTACCCCTCTTAGAAGGCCACTGTAAGGCTGCATTTTGGGTGCCTTATAAGAGGGGAGCCACTGCATTTTATTGACAGAAAAAAGCAGTTTATGCCCCCTTAAATGCATTAAAACCCTGGAGCTTCGGGGGCTCTGCCCCCCTGAACCATCCACCAGGGTTCCGCCCTGGACCCGCGGGAGCCTGGGCGGCGCATTGACCCCCGGCCTCGCTTGCTAAGCTCAGCACCCCCCCCCTTGACAAATCCTGGATCCGCACCTGATACGTGCTGCCAGATTGATACTGAATATGTACACAGTTAATGTGTGTCTGTTGCTTGAGGAAACGGTACTTCAAAGCCCAGTACATGCAGTAGAGGGTTACAGCAACGTGGAATTCTTTCCCCAGTATTATTCACACATTACAATATGTTGATGACGTTACATTGGTGGCTCCAACACTATTTCAATATCTAAGATATGTAACAGAATTTTTGTTTTCGGCAGCGACCGAAAACAATCACGTGGGTCAATCTGTTTTTATGCACATTAGTAAAACTGCATCCATAAAACGTACACAATAGGCCACAGTTTGCGCCCCATGCCATCCAATACCGTGCTATTCACCGAATGAAACAAGGCGTGACCTATATAACACACTAATGTGCCCTGGTAAAGAGGCTTTGTATAGACAGGTACTTGCAGCTGCTGTTATTGTAACGGTTTGGTTGGGGCCTTTCAGGATCTGCCCATGTAGCGCGGTTCTCTGGCTACCCTACTGCTACTACGCGCCGCTTCGATCGCTCCCGGTAAAAATGCATGCACGGATTGGCGAAGTAGGGGACCAGCCTACTGCCTCTTCTGGGAAATAACTAAAATAAAGCCAAAAGGCATCACAAGCAATGTTGCTAGATTAGCGACATTATATGAGGGACCTTTGGTCTATAATTAGCAACTTGCTGTGTTTATTTGTGTGCAGAAGTGGAATAATTTCATAATATGTTTTAATACATGTATGTTCTAATATGTGGATAGAAAATCTGCATCGTCGTTTTAAGTTAGGGCTTTGGCTGTTTTTTTCCACTCATTAAGGACGCGTCATGTTATGCTCAAGCATGTTTCCATATTATCAAACCAAAATGCATCACAAGCAATGTTGATAGATTACCACCATTATATGCCATTCTGTGAACATTCATAATGGTCCCATTACATTCTAGCTTAACCTTCACGAAAACTTCCTTTAAAAGGAATCCTTTTCGTGCTTAACATCTGGTGCTTTTAATCCCACCGAAGGTATATGACTTTCGACAAAGAAAACCCTGCTGTTGCATGATATGTTTGAGAAAAAGCGTATTAATCAGATACACCAATTGAACTTCTATGCAATGGTATTTGGATTAATGATATTATCAAAAAGAGCAAGGCACAGTATCAAGGAAGGGTAAATATTCTCACGCTTCAATTTGCTTAACCATTCCCCAATATCAAATTAGCACTTTTTACAACATATTGTTTGTCAATGAATGGATGTAAACGTTGACATTTTTCCGGCAAGGCAATCCAATTTTTTGAATCGGCAAAAAGCAGTTAAATTCATTTGGAGAATTCCACGTAGGACCCACAATAAGTTATTACCTTTTACCTGTGACTATATTCCATTTGAGACACAATGAAACAGCCGGGTCATTGTACGTTTATCACAAAAGTTGTCAAAAGTAGCAATACAGTTATAATGACATATGGTAATCTGCTAATAAATGGCAACCAATCGTGTACGTCGATTTTCTTTAAAACTTCATCATGTCTAAATACGTTTAATGTTATGTCAAGCAATCTTTTGGGTTTCGAACGTCTTCTTCACGACTTCTGGCAGTCGTGTCAAACATGCCCAGAGCCTGTACCTTTAAGAACATTGAAACGATCTTGAAGGAGGCATGCCTAAGCTGCGTGGATGAAATTGCGATGTTAAAGATGACAATATCCATTAACGCTGGTGCATACATTTTGGACACTAAATAGCTACATTAAAGAAGTTTGGATCCACTTGGGGTGCCCGGACGCATATTGCTGGCAGCATATCCGACTACGCCAAAGACAGATGCAAATATTACTGTACATCGTTGAACGAAATCGTGATATTTGTTTGGATTAGTGCGACACAGTTTCTAAACGGAGAATATACAAACATGTGCAACAAGTTTGTTACACATGTGACTCTTTGTGTCACTGCGCCGTGGTTTCTATTAGTAGTTTCTGTAGTTGCACTTGTTTATAATGTACCAAGCTGTACATAGCCCTGAGCATCGGTATTAATAAAAAGAATAGGCAGCTGTAGGCTTCTATGTATGCTTTGGCCATGCAGTGTAGATTTTCTGGTTTGCGTACATTGTCGTTGACCTAGCTGGAAATGTCGAGCTGCAGAGTGGCTAAAATTGATGACATGTACGTTTTACTACTTTGCTGTAAATAGAACTTGGTGCATATTAAATGATGTTGGCCAGCTCAGAGTTCTTTGACAAAAATAGCCTCTTTTGTCTGCCAGGGACGGGACGAGAGTATCAGGAACGGAACAGAAACTGCTCTCATCCAAAATCACGTTAAGAGAAATACCATGATTTATATAAAAGTAAAGGAGTAAAAGGCTGTAACGTTATGAAGAAAAGGACACGAAAACACTTGAAATTTGCTACAAAAGCAAATCTGTATGTGTGCTTTCAAAGTATAATTAGATGTACCTGCAGCAAAAACCTATGAATTTAAGGAATGAGGGATACCTCTACCTCAATGTATTTGTTTAAGGGTTCCTTATTAGCATAGATTAAATTCTACAACTTTCGTTTGTGGTCCCTTACGTGCGCCTAGATCACAAACCTATAGATTGAAGTTGAGATGGTACTTCTATCTGTATAGATTTGAAGCCATTTCCGATTTCAATCGTGCATATTTGCCTGATTTGCATAAATGAAAATGCTACATGTTTGGTTAATGGCTCATCGAAATGTGGCTAAGACACAAACCTATAAATTGAATTTGGAATCGCACCTCAATCTTTTATAGTTTTGAAGAAATTCAACATTTACGTTTTGTATATTCACCTTCTCTGCACAAAGCAAAATGCTACAACTTTGGTTCATGATTAATTGGACGCGGGTGTTTCACAAAACTGCATATTAAAGTTGGGTTGGCACCTCTATTATAGTAAGTGTGGCTGGGTCCCAAACCTGTAAATTGGAGTTGGAGTGACACCTCTATCGATAAATATTTTGGAGATACTCGACTTTTTTTTTCAATGTCCCTAATTAGCATAATTTACAGTTCTAGAACTTTTGTGACTGTCCTTTGACAGACAGATGTCAAAAACCTATGTGTACAAGCTGGAGTTTTGGTTTATTGATAATAGTTTTGTAGATATTGGAATTTTACAATTTTGATTGCTCCTTATTTGCATAATTAAGAACATCATGAATATTCCAAACCAGGAACATAAATTCACCAATATGTGACATACCATGGCAAGTTGGGTGCTATTTGGAACAATAATGTCCGATAAGATCTCCGCACAATTGGCTATAATAAGAAAGAAAGAATTCAGGGAAAACAATACGTATGTGTTAGCACACAGACATAATTAATACCTGGCTGTAGTCGAGCACAGTAAATATGACCACACGTGTGCTACTTATTTATATTTACCCACCGCACCGAAGATAGGAGTGTGGTGGAAGCTGTCTTGCCATGAAGTTCGGACCACCAGGCCTTACGCTGGCAAATCCAGTGTTCACTGAAACAGGTAATTCAGCATGTAGCCATGAAAATAAACATCGTGTATTACTAAGAACACGGCACACCACTCGACGATAATGACGTATGTATACTTTTATATTCATTCCAATTCTGGGGGTTCCGTTTAATAATAATAATAATAATAATAATAATAATAATAATAATAATGATAATGATGATGATGATGATGATGATGATAATGCTATACCACAGAGTACTGGTAGGAGGAGAAGTAAATGCAGTCAGTAAAACTGTACAGTGCCTGGAAAACATATACAGACAAGATTACTTGCGTCTCTGTGAATCAACCTCACATGCGATGTGTCTCTCCTGATGGAGCTAGCTGAGACGTTTTGCGCCTTGCATACACCCAACATTCCAACCAAACAGTTGAAAACCGCGATAAGCGTGCTGCCCGGTACCGTCACAAGCTATTCATCCCAATGTCATGTAATTGTCCATTATTTCATACATTGGAAACAAACTAATGTAAACAAATTTTGGCTAATTTGTTCGTCATAATATAAGTTGAAAAACTGGTGATGTTTTGATATCTCATGAATTTGGAAACAAAATGGTGAGGTTTGTGTCTTTCCCAAAAATTTTGATCAAAATATGCTGCTGTCTTCTCACAAATAAACCAGCTGCTTGCTTCCCCAACCTCAGTTTGGCCTCGACCAATTGGTATGCGATGTATATGGCATCGCATACCCGTAACCAATCGTTTAACAGGCAAATCAATTAAAAACGTTAAATGTCATCAAACGTGTAATAAAAGGAGATGCCCTTCCCAAATCTGTCTAGATGTATTGACCATTGCTCATCTACTGGATATTGAACAACAGTCATAAGCATAATTTCATATCTTAAATTTTCAATATTCTCAGTTGTATAGTAGATAAACATCATTCCATTTCAACTTAAGTACTACTCAGCTCTCCTTTTTATACTAAGTAAACCATCTTTTCTAGTTTTCATTCGAAATGTCAGGTCAATATATATATATATACATTTAATGTATGTACATATACAAACTTTAATAAATAAAATGTCATGTAGCTATTGTATTTTTCCCATTTAAGGGATGTCCGCTTTAATATTATGCACTGCCATTGTGCTATGATGGTGCACTTACAGGGTGAATTTTTTGAAGTACTGTATGTCTTAAATATACTTGACCAACACAACAGCAACCAACAGACTGATAAAGACACTAAGACAAAACACACAAATAGCTTTTGATGATACGTATGCCTGGAGATCCTGTTCTAAGTGAACACGCAGTATGTAGTTGGCTAAGAATGATCACCAAATCGTAGTTGCTGTCATTTGATCGGAAAAATCTCACTTAAAAGCAGTGCGCATCGAAGTAGGCAAATGCAGGGAACCATTATACGAGGAACTGCATAGAATGATTGTTGAGTGAGCCGCAGATGGAGGATCAGCGAGTTGCTAATGGCCTGGCTCTAGTTGTTCTGCATGCGACCGCTCGCCTCTTTGCTCCTGCGGCATCTGCACAAGTAGCTACCCTGAAAGCAAATGGAAAACTATTTACCGCCATTTCAAGGAGAAACAGTTGCAGTAAAATCCTTTCTGCACACGAGCAAGGTTCTGGACATAACTCATTTCTGTGTGCATTGTTACAATAGACATCAACTCTGTTCGTTATGTAATGTTACAATTCCTTTCAATTACATCTCCCAACGTTTCAGTATCTATTAGCTATCTTAGTCGAGTTCCACCCACACAGGCAACTGCGTTATGTATTGAGCCTTACCTATCTCGAACGTCTTGACTCACCAATGTATTCTCTCTTCAACCGTTTCATCATTAATTGTAATTCACAATGATTGAAAAATTCAAGGTTGGGAAAGATTGCTTTCGAACTGTTTGGGCAACCCATCGGCCTACAAAGCGTTATTGATTCAATTTATTGTACGTTGCAAAGAGCTGACGGTTGGGTTTGCAAAGATCCATCTTTCTCGGTTCAATTCAGTCCTCATGTCAAAGTTAAGGTAATACAATTTTATTCCATTTCCATCGGTTTTCCTCTCTGCTCACGTCATCGTAGATTGTATTACTTCTATCGGCTACTGCCATGGGCGTTGTAGAGATTAATTGCATTATGCATTTATGTCATTATGACTCAAAATCTATTCCAAATCATATAAAGGTGTCCTAACGCTGCGTCACCTATATAGACTAAACGTAGAAGCGCCACGCAATATCTGAAAGCTCTGATATGAATATTAAGGTAGTGGCATCAGTTTATCGTTTTCTTTGTGTGATATGTGTATAACCGGGTTACGTTTTAGCGACCAACGACTCCTGTGTACTGTGAGAATCACGTGACGGGTTTTATTCTGTTGGTCCGAGTTACACAAGCACTGTGGCCGGCATGTCACGGCAGCCCCTTGCCAGACATCTGATTGGCTTCCAAATCATATATGTATCTCCCCTCATAATAGGGTGCACCATGATACTGCAACAAAAAATATTGCAGTCTTACAATATATCTAAATATCATATAGAGTTCATGACAAAGATTCTATTTTCATTCACTTAAATTCATCATCTGAGTCTCCATAAAAATTACTTCACAGAACCACTTTGACCAGTATCATTCAATCAGTTATCAAATTGCCCATCATGAAATACAGGAAACTATTACGCAAATACGGCACTTACAACAAATTTGCCTGTTTACACAGCTCACGAGGAACACGTCCCCAGATAGAAAAGCAGGTTACAAAGTTTTAACTCTCTACCAAACCTCTAAGCTTTACAAGTACGTTCAAGATATCAACACCTGCATATATCTTAGAATGTAAATTCGAGATAGCTCAAGCTTATACTATTATGGAATAAAGAAAGAAACTTACAAAAAGCGATTCTTTTTGTCAGATATCTGAGCATGTGATCTGAAACGCTATCTCAACAGTCGCTAAAACCAGAATAACTAGACTACATCCTACGTGGCACACCTGGCACCACGTGACTTCAAGACAATGGAAAAGTCTTGCGATCTTCACTGAGATCCATCGAAACCATATGACAGTTCAAACACTCACAAAACAGCATTCAAAGCTTTCACACTTCATAGAGAAATGTACCCAATGCCTGTTTGGATGATAACACAAAGAAATCATGAAACAAAGCAACAGATTACAGACGAGAACAGCTATCCACGGCAGTTAAGCCAAACGTATGGGACATAACATCGGTTATTTTAGAATCATGGCAAGGGCACAGTAAATGCCTATGTTTCTCAAATCATAGACTTATTAAATTGCCAGCATTCCCCCATGTGCTCCCGCTCGGATCTAAAAAAAAAAAAAAAAACAAAGACAAACAAACAAATTATTTGTAGGCACGATGGTGTCTTTTCCTCCTATTTCTCATTAAGATTCAGAATACTTAGTAAAGTATCTGATCATCTTTTCAAATGTTTCCTGCAAGCGATATACATTACGCAAGATAAGGTCTACTGATATCCAGGTCCTTAAGGGCAGCCAAATATGTTTCATCGCCAATTTTAGGGGTCAAAAACACACCAGGTTTTCAGATATTAAAAACCTTGGGATTGAGGCACACGTGCTGGCAGTTTCACCCATAAAGTGTTTATATATTTTTATTTATGTTCATTCATTCATTAATTCATTCACTCATTTAATTTTTTATTTATTTATTTATTTATTTATTTATTTATTTATTTATTTATTTATTTATTTATTTATTTATTTATTTATTTATGTGATGTGTTTGATTTCATTTTACGAATTTTGCCCATGATGTGTCTTTAATGACCGAATTGTCACAAACGAGGCTAATTTATAAACAAAAGGGCCGGGATTTCAGCATTGTTCTTGGTTTTTTTTGGGGGGGGGGCAGGTTGTTATATATATATATATATATATATATATATATATATATATATATATATATATATATATATATATATATATATATATATATATATATATATATATATATATATATATATATATATATATATACCTGCAATGTCGATATGTAAAACTGGGACAGAAATCCAACCATGATGTCCAAGTCTTGTTACACCATGCACGGCGACATGAACATTTGATCCTACCACCTAAGAGGTCACTCACACGAGTAGTAGCACCTCTAAACTGAGCAGAAGGTTCCAACACCGACTTTCTGCTCATGTTGATGCATGACTATAGAGTGGGACATGGCCATTCATGTGTGTGTACGATCTGCCAGAAAAGTAAAGACAGAGGTGTGACACAACCGAAGGAAATGTACATATCTGCATTTGACATTCTATTTTCCTTCCCAACATTAGTTCATATGGGCTTGAATTCATATTGTTTCACATTATAAAGTTGTTTCCCGAGGGTTTGCTGTGCATAACATTTTCACATACAAGCAAAGAGACTGACCCCAGCAAAGGGGTTCTAAAGACTAAACAGCAACTCTGCCCACCTGCTCCACTTGTGGGAGGAAAGTCCCCAGTTGTATTCACCAATTTTCCTATTTGATCTACTTATTTTGCATGAACTGTTTATATGATTTTATTTATTAGAACTGATCAGTTATTGAGAGTGAATATATATTTTCAACATCATATTGCCATATATTTTCCATTAAACACTTCAAACCTACTCGTGCCGGTTGATCATCTTTTAAATGTCTTTCCTGCAGGCGTCGCTGAAGTAATCCTTCTAACGGTTGCATAATTAAAAAAAATATATTGATGCCACTCAAAATAGAACAATGCGCTTTTTTCCATTTGTTGTTTTTCAGAATTAATATTATAATATTAATAATAAATAAAGTATATTTAGAATAAAGCCCGCGTGTGAGTAGGTTTTCAAAAAAGAGACTGACTGACATGTTTGTGGACAGATACTGCCACCCTGTTGGCACTTGGTGGGTAGGTTGTGAAAAGGGAGACTGGTTGAAATGTTTGTGGATGGGTACTGTCAGCGTGTGGGTAGGTTATGAAAAGGGAGACGGGGTGACATGTTTGGACGGGTATTACCAGCCTGTGGGTAAGTTATAAAAAGGGAGACTGGGTGACATGCTTCTGGACAGGTGGGTGGATAACAAGCTGAAACAGGTTAGTGCTAAGTTGATAGCACTACTATTTTTGGAAGGTATTAGACGGTTCGCTGGATATCATTTTGTCGGAGGTTGCTGCAAAGATTATGATGTTTATTTCACTGCAGACTGTTACACGAGAACCTGCAGAATGTTCTATTTTAGGATAGGTTCCTAAATGAAATCTTTTATGTGTTAAGTTGGAGAAGAAGACTTTGTTCCATCAAGATTTGGGCAGGGAGAAGACAGCTTTAGTCCAATTTATTCTTGATATATTATGTTAAAGCGATTCATGCACACAGCAAAGAACACAAAATCCGTTCCTAAATCAGTTTTGTGTCTCTCTAAAGATCTCAATTAGGTCCACTTGAAAGTATGTTAAACCCAACGTGAAAGATTGATGAACGGGAAAATGGTACTTTGGGAAATATCATAGATTGACCCCAGGGATGACTAGATTACGGGAATCTAATAATATATAAGTGGCTGTGCGATGAATTGGCTGCTGGATGGTTAGACTAATTGTAGATTGACGGTCCAAGAATGAGAGGTCCACTGCAATGACTTTACGTCGAGGCCACTGATCTACTGGCAAGTGACCAGCTGTTGCTGATCAGTGGGTAGGTGGATGACATGGAAAGGTTGGATCATGGGATGCGAGGCTTGATGACATTTATATGGATAGACAGAATTAGCTGGACGCCATGTCTGTTACTAGGACCTTGATTGGATAGGAAGCTGGATGACACATCTATTTGTTGGACGGCTCGACAAATGCTTGGTTACGATTTGCTGAGAACAGTATATCCCTCATGACGCTGTCAAACCAACTCGTTGAGACAGCATTGGCGATTCTTGAATGCAGCATTTAATATTTTTCACATCTTCATATCCAGTCAGTTATTCAGAAAGTATTTTACGTATGCTTGTGTCAACTGTAGTTTAAATTGCTTCTCTAAATAACCGGTGATCCTTTACTTGCATAATACCGGAAAGTTATTGTTCACTTAGATGCCAAGGGTCCGACAACCACGCATGCCCAGTGATATCGAATTCAAACACAGACAGACAGAAGGGCAAGATAACACTTTTGCCCCTCCACATATTTTTAATTCCCCCGTCCCTCGACCCTCACCCCCATCCCCACCCCAAAAAACACGTAAAACAGCAACCAACATTCAAACTACGGTTCACTCTTTAAGTGAAGTTCATAACATAGTCACATAATAATGGAAACAATGTTTTCTGATGTCCATTGATGTAAAACTCAATTATAAATGGGGGCATATGCTTGTAGTAAGTTTGAATAACCCGGACCTACATCTCAAATACGCACAATTTTCAAAAGGCATATATTTGCAGATCTCAAGTGCCCTGTGTTTCTAGGTCCAGATCTTGAAAGTACATCTAAAACTGAACCGTGTGGTGATACCCCGGTGTAAGGGGGGGGGGGGGGAGAGAAAAAAAATACTCTGGATACGTGCCCTGGATATATCATTCATCGTTCTCTGTACCGCGTTGCTGAATCAACCAGTGATATTATGTTTGCCATCAAGCTTGCTGTTTGAATGGGATGGTAAGTTTGAAAGTTCGTTTCGGTGTGGACACAAGGCTTTATTGCGGGTGGCTGGGAGACAGGTTTGGCGGTATACTAGCAGAGCAGTCGAATGGATATCAGGTTTCTGACAGGAATTCAAACGTCCAGCCTCACGGTGGGTTTTGTGTGGCCGTTAGGATTGTACGCCGACTGTTTTAGGAGGACGGATTGAAAGGAGGAGTCGGGAGTTGAATTGTTGGGGGGACAGTACCAGAAGGAAGTATGAGCATATGGAATTACGGATGTGAGAGCGGGGATGTGTGTATCGGATTGTGGGTGGGCTGCCACATAAAAACTCGTCTATTACAACACAAGAGGTGTGGTTCATAGCGTAAAGTTAGCTTCTTCGACTGGTAAGCGCACTTTGCAATGGAACATAATCTGGGATAAGACAATATAATAATACGTTTTCAATCAAATGACAGAATGTGCAGTTCCCATGAAACCAAAGACGTGGAATTCAATTCTCCTGTGTTAGTCACAAGCAGACAGCTCATACACATATGTCTTTATGAGATATAGTGTTCTATGTTATATAAATTGACAGCTACAGAACAGAATGAATATATTTTGTTCTGACATGTAGCAAGCATTTTTGTCAAAAGTATGATTTTTGTGATGACTGTTACCATGAAAACAAATGATGTTTTTCGTGTCAAAGGATAGAGACTCATCTGGTATTTACATACTCAATCATATATCATTGACTGTTGTTGAGGTATTAAATTTCATATCATTTTATGTTGCCAGTCTGGTTTGTTCATGAAGTTGCTATACCAAGGGCAAGGGCATATACCTGTATAAACGTTCAAGTATCTTTTAAAAAAGCACCGACATGAAGGTGCTTAAGAGTATAATCAACACAAATATGTTTCAAGCAAAGAATAAGTAGCGGTAACCGTTGTGCAATGCACTAATATTGGTACACAGACAAGCTTCTCTGCGAAGCCTTGACATCGTGGGCACTTTCAAATTGAAAGCGCATACATGTATACAAGTCTCTAATGATCTATGAAGGTCGTCATACATCTTCATCCATCTTCAATGTGGTGAAGATAATGTCGTGGCAGGGAATGTTGTTAGTATGGAGGGTGGTTGGTTCGAAGATAAGGAAGTATTCAATAGCTTCAAAACGGGGTTAACGGTTTGATAGTTATACCAGGAACCCTATCCCTATCATGGGGTGTCTGGTGATGATCGCTTTTACATTTGTTACATTTGTTTGTAGAGGCTGGAGTCTTAAATCCTTCTAGACTCTCAGGGGTCGGGATATCTGGTGGCAAAGCGCTCCAGTCGGATTGTCCTGCGGAAGAAGGAGTATTTGCAGTAGTCTGTGCAGTGAGATATTTTGAAATTGAAGCAATGGTAGTGGCTGGTTGGGGCGGGCTGTGGGGACAAGGCAAAAGGCAGGGGAAATGGGTACCAGTTGATGGGTTATTTGTAGCATACTGTGACTTTGCTTTCCAAGTGCCAGGCCTGTAAGGAGCGCCACTGACTGCTGGTCAGCAGGTCACTCACACCTACAGGTCACTCACACCTGAAGGTCACTCACACCTGAAGGTCACTCACACCTGAGCGGCAAGGCCGTAATCTAAAAGCTCTTCTGATATTGGTGCAATATAAGTGCAAGTAAACACAGGCACCTTTTTTGGACTAGAATGGTGCAAAAATAAAGAACGTGCAGTTTTGAACACACACGAATCAATTAGAACATCAGCACCTTACACAGGATGTAGCCAATTTAAAACGTGAAATCTATTCCAAAAGCAAGTCAAAAGGTGCTGAGGTCTCTCCGTGATAAACTGATACGGAGGTCTCTCTGTGATATCTACTGATACTTTGGCCTCCCTGGGATATCAACTGATACCGAGTCCTCTCTGGCTTATCGACTGATAAGCTACATATACCAATGCTCCTCCCTGCATTGGAGGAAGTATTTCTTGTGATGGCAGCAGGACGTGCAATGGACTTTTCATTTGTCATGTCAATTTATAATTGAAAGAAGAAAATCAACTAAAGAAAGCAATTTAGATTCCCAAAAGCATGCAGATTCCTCGGCTGATGATGGCTTAATGTGTCACGTGTTAATGTGTCAAACAGATGTGTACAGACAGCGAGGTTCTGTGCCAGTGGGGCCAAGTGATGACGTCGCACTTGTAACAATATCTCAATTCGTCATATTCTGCTGTTCAATATGACATGTTTGTATCATATATCCCCCATCATTCAATGGAAGCGACAGGGCACGGTGCGCTCCGTACAGATCTGGCATACCTGTTACTCCATGAGAAAAATGGTATACTGTTTTTTTTTTGTTTGTTTTTT
Source organism: Hermodice carunculata (assembly GCA_964020975.1). Classification (NCBI taxonomy): domain Eukaryota; kingdom Metazoa; phylum Annelida; class Polychaeta; order Eunicida; family Amphinomidae; genus Hermodice; species Hermodice carunculata. Next base: position 89,166,041 of record OZ026615.1, on the reverse strand, counting down.
TTTTTTTTTTGTTGGTGGGGGGGGGGGGTCGGCATGGTTCTTAAAATTTGATGTCACCTTTTGAAAAGTAAATTGGCAGGTTGGACGGTGAATTCGGAAAATGGCTACTTTTCACTTTATTCTTAAAGCGTTTTTGTTACAAAATGTGTGTTTTTACTGCTTATATAAAAACCCGCCGGTACTTCCGCACCTGTATCCACTACTGGAGCAGCCTTCTCCCCTAAGCTCCATCTTTCACTCATCAGGGGAGCTTGCAGGTCTTACTGTTCCTGCCACTTAATTTATAGCCTGGTGGCTACTCCAGTATCTGATACAAAATCCCCCTTCAGGGGCCCACCGCCTAAAACTGGTAATTTCAAGCCGTTACATTACCATTTTCAGGTTATGCTAACACTGGAAGAGTCCCATTATATATTTTAAATTACGTTCATTCATCAAATTAACCTTTCGTTAACACTTACACACATATATTTTGGATACTACCTCTTCAAAATATCGAATAGGGACTAACCCGCAATGGCTGTCATTTTGAAAATAAGGATTCCGCACCCAATGGTGTGTAATTAAGTATAGTAGCATACGGACAATCTCGGGGGTTTATTATTTATTAACCGAAATGTATATTTTGCAAATATTTCAGAGCATCAATATGGTATGATATATTCTGTGGCTGCGATTCAGTTTGATATCCAAATCAACTTTATTTTTGTGCAATTGTCCCGCGTTTACGCCATGATCAAAATGGTGCATGGTTTGCCGGCTCGAGATATCGTGTCGCATTTGAATTTGTAACTGACGATGATAACAGTTTCAGATACAACCGGGCGCGCAGATTCAAGTTAAGATAGTAAGTCACGTTTTTAAAGTATCTGAACGACCGTTTATCCTGGTTACTGGGAGGACCGACACCTGATACCTAGCGAAATGTTACGAACGATCACTGAACAACCGTGGCTATGCAACTATATTTTTACCCCTGCCCAACGAAACCCTCCAGTCCAGACAAGTTGAAATAAAATGCTGTGTCTGAGTTGACTTTACTGTAAAAGAAAGGCACACGACGGCTATTTGCTCGATTATATCTTTCCGCCAGCTTCGAGCAAATTTTATTAGGGAAGGGCGGCTTGAAAAAGCTTCAGACACAACCGAGCAGGCAGATTGAAGTTAAGATAGTAAATCATGTTTTAAAAGTACTTTAACGATCGTTTCCCGGGGTAACCCGGAGAACAGATACCTGGAACCGAGCGAAATATTACGAACGACCACCAAACAACCAGATTATGCTGTTTCACTGAACAACTATGGCTATGGCATAGCTGCGTAGCCTATGCAGCTGTGCTTTACTCAGCCTATGCTCTTTCCTCGGCCCAAGTTAAGCATCTACTCCAGACTTTACCGCAAAATAACGGCACACGACCGCTACTTTCTCGATAAAACCTTTCAGCCAGAATCGAGCATTTTTATTAGGGAAGGGTGACTTGATTTTTTTTTTTCCAAATAATTTAATGTCTAACAAAAATTATTTAGGGTCGGTACTTGGGCCTTTTAAGTGGGGACGGTCGGGTCATCAGAGCTACATATATATTTTTGTTAGGCCTTAGGTAACTTGAACATTTTTTGAAACATGTTTAAAATGGATGCTTTCCCCCTTTTTACACATTACCTCCTTTGACGTCAGTTTAATTTGTTACCTGGGCACAGCCAAAGGCACTGGTATATACCTAAATATCTGTGATCATGCATGATTAGAACCTCATGGTCAGCTCTGTTGACATGGAAAGAACATTGACTTTTGGTCATATCTCGTCGAGTCCACAACTGTTGTCAAAGTCTGTATTCAACTCTGCCAAGGCTAAGTTAGAGAGAATCGATAGTTCTACTCGGCCTTAATGCGCCCAAGGCATACCGAGGAAAACTGTTAACCTGAAATATTCTTATGCTTATGTTGTGTGCTACAACAGGCATCTCGGTTCTTGTGTCACAGGGCTACGCTAGTCAACAGTATATGAGCTAAAGTGGGAAGTGGACACCCAGTTCTCAGGTTGTGCGGATTGCAGTTATGCAAACCTTGTGGCTAATATCTCGTGGTAAGAACAGACCAGTCCCTTCATTTCTCGTGTCTGGGTTTGTTGCAATATGTTGACATTATTCAGTTTGAAACATCCCACGCCTCGACGTGTTTCTGTTTGATATGACAAAGTAATTTAAGTCAGTGGATGACACGATGGTAAATCTTGTCTCACCTACCAGTCTAATAATCAATACAATGCCGCAAATCCATGAGCATAATAGCACCAACCGATGAGGTTCGAACAGAAATAAGAATTTGTGAAGAGGTTCGTGTTTTGTTCCATTCGCAGGAACTGCGTCCATATGTCCAGAAGAATCCTACTCGTCAATGTACTGTGTCTATACATATTGGGACATTGGTGCTTGTAATGGAGCCGATATCTATATGCCGTAACTCGTCACTATTGGGACAATGGGGACTGTGTGTAAAATATCCTTACTCTATTGAACACGCATATTCTTGAAATATTAACGTATATTTAAGTCACGATATGCTCGCCTGCATTGGATTATTCAGTTTTATTCATGCAAGGGTTTTCCAATCTATAATAGCTTTCATTCTTGTTAGTTCAATTTACGACGACCAAAGCTAAACAAAATGATGCAGCCAAACAAACTATTTTTTCATAAAAAATTCCTGCTTTGATTTGCAAGTGAATGTGGTATATGAAAATCTATACAAACTGTACGTGTTTGTTATGGACAGCATGGGCTGCTGAGATTTGTAAAATATGTTAAGCGTTTTGCGATATTCGTAGCCACGGTACGTATTCTATCAATGCATTGCATGAGTTACTTCTGATGAAACGTAGCCACGGTACGTATTCTATCAATGCATTGCATGAGTTTATAATACTTCTGCCGAAACGGAAAGCTGCATCTTGAGGCAGACATGTTCTGCCAGGGCCACATTGTTTGTGGGATTTTGGGGCGTTACTGTCAACACGGGTCCACTCACTGATGGTGACGCGTTGTCAGTGTGCAATCAAATGACCTCACGTGTTACATGGGCTACTTGAACACTGTCTCTTGTTTCAAAATTGTCTTAATACATTATTACTTGGACAAAACTGTTGATACGTAGAAAATCGCAAGGCTACCAACCTTAAGCAGGAGTTGTGTGCCGCGTGAAGCTCACGCAGTGACGTAACTCCCGATAAATGCGATAGGTCAGATGATACAAGGCAAATTCTTGTCATTTCTAATATCTGGCATTCCACAAATAGAGTTCAAGATGACACATTTATTTAGTCTCATTGCTCTGAAAAGAATGTTGAGTCTTGACTTTTGGTATATTCGTTTAGTGGGGTACTGTCCTCTGGCGAAACTCTCATCTCATCACAGGGAATTCATACAAAATTATGTCTAGAGCTGACCACTGGAGCTGGCCATGGGCTGCCCATGGCCGGCTCTGTTGGCAGCTAGTATGCCGCTAGTGGACATTTTGCCATTGAAATGAGGTGAGCTGCCCATAGCCTTATATGTCAGTGGAGTTGGCCACTAGCGGTCCACATTTGGGAGTTGCCCTCTGATTACGCATAACCTTATATGGTTGTGATAGTAGGGGGGGCTGGCCACTAGCAGCTCACATTTCGCAGTTGCCCACTATCTGTCCATAGCCTTATATGGGGAGCTGGCCACCAGCGGCCCATATATGGGAGGTGTCCACCACCTGACCATACCCTTATATGGGGAGCCATAAGTTGGCCATTAGCTGTCCACTACCTGGCCATATTCCAGAGCATTGACTCTGACACTTGATACCAGTTCTGTGAGTGAACACAACCCGGGGGAAATACGTCCATTTCAATTTAGTGCATGTGCACTAGTTTACTTAGTCTGATTCATGCACAATCACAGTGTCGATCATTATACACTCTGTACGACATATATGTACATGTACAGTATGTGGTATATGCAATAAAGACCACCTCTATCTAACAGACTACCTTTTTAAAAGACTACTGTATTACACACTGTGCTGTATGCATCTAATGAAAGACCGCCTGTTTTGAAAAACTATTCACTGTAGGACCTACAGCTGCCATCAGGCTGTCTCTCAAAACAGATTGTGTACAGTGGTACCTGCTGTATGTGGCTACCCCTTCAGCCAAGCAAAAGTGGCCACATACAGCAGGGGACCTGTCACTACAGGTAAATTTAAAAAGAAACTGCCTCCTGTCCATGCCTAGTGACCACAAAAAGCAATGTGGCTGATCATAGCAGTGGTTACTTATATATATATGTATATATATATATATATATTGGCATTTGGCCGAGTGGATATGAGCGTTTCCCAATTCAGCTAGGCGACTGGTGCCAAAGGTTGCAGGTTCGAGTCCCGCTCGTTCCGAACATGAAAATTCAGCAAGTACCAGTGTATAGCCAAATTTTATTCTAAATACACATGTAACTTGCACCCCAAGCTGAGGAGAGTGGATGCTTGCCTGCAGCCAGTGTATGCCAAATGGCATCAATGGTACTCAGTATAAATGGCTTCTGCTATTTCAATCAGATAAATGCATAGTATAAGGTATTCAGCATAGAGAAAGATCTTGTAAACACTTCTTATACGATGTAAGACATAAATGAAAAGCTTGGAAACCTCCAGCGAATGAAAGAAGAAAAAGACTAGGGTATCATTGTTGATCAAAAGCTGGTGTTTGAGAAACACATACCTGAAAAGACAAACCTGGCAAACCAGAATATAGGCATCATCAGAAGAACATTTAAATTTACAGACATGACAACCTTTCGACATTCATATCAAGCCCAGGTTACGTCCAACTTAGAATATGCCAACTCCGTTTGGAAGCCATACAAAACCATGGACATTGACCAGTTGGAAAAATACCGAAGACAGCTACGAAACAAGTCCCACATTTGAATGGTCTATCACATGCTGAAAGATTAGAAAATGGAAATGTATACCTTGGCTCACAGACGTTTGAGGGGTGATCTGATTGAGGTGTAGAAGATAGTAAGTGGTATAACCAACCCATAAACAGCAACTGAAATTCACCTAATTGGAGACACATATACCGGCGGAAATGGAAGAAATCTCAAAACAAAATTATGTTACACTTCATATTGCAAAACTTTGGTACACTTTACCACGGAATGTGGTATGGGCTGTCTCTGAACTCATTAAAGTCCATACTAGATAATCATTACCAAAAACCTCCCATTGAAGTTGGACTCCATACTGCAACCTGTTGATATGAGACCGTCAATTTTAATTAGGACACTTTTACAGATATCTTGGGATCCTTTGTTTTCTATTATGTCGAGTAGTTTACGTTAATACAAATTACTGTTTATCAGACTGTAACCACTGTGTTTTCAAGCATGTTGTATTTTTGTGCTTTCCTTGTCCTCTGCTGAAATAAGCTGGAGTATTAAGGAGTTGGAGGATCAGGTAATGAATGTGCTAAAGGAATTAAGGTAAGGGATCTAAAAATCCCGGATTTTTTTGGGGGGGGGTTGTTTCTGTTTTGTTTTTTCTTTTTTTTTTGTTGTTGTTACTTTTTTGTTTTTGTTTTTTGTTTTGTTTTGTTTTTGTTTTTTTGCAAATGACATTGTACTCATGGCAGAGTCCTTAAATATGCTGAACATAGCAGGCGAGTATGGCATTAAATGGAGGTTAGACTCCAGTAACGGTAAGAGTAAAGTTATGACTCTTAGGAAGAAACAGGATAGAAACGAGCAGTTCTAAATTCCAAAAGGTACAGACCAGTTGATCGAAATTGGGGAGGTTGATGAGTATGGGAACCATAGGCTTTAAGATGAAAATAACAGGTGAGGGTTGGTTCAGGTATCAGGTGGAGAAGATGTGAATTGTACAAAGGAAATTATTAAAGTTATGACACTGAACAACTTCAAAAGAGAGTACACAACGAGGGTATTATGGGATAGAGTTGCAATACCAAGAATGATGTATGGCTTAGATGTGATTTCAATAGGTGAGGGGGATATGCTGGGAATGAAAGCACAGAATGAGATGAGGACATGGAATGTGGGAGCACAACCATATACAGAAACAGAAGCAGTCTTTGGAGAGTTATGATGGGGTAAAATCACAAAAAGGATTGTCAAAGCAAACTTAAAGTACTGGGGGTATCTGCAAGCAGTAAGTGAAGACAGGTGATGCAGGAAAGTTTATAACGAGGCAGTCACAGAGCAAACAAGATTTGTCAAATTAGATTGTTGCATTACCATATACAAACCGTAGTCCTAATGAAACAAATCCAAGTCATTTCCGACCAATGTTCCTTGGTATGTTTAGCTGAATCATATAATTTTATAGTTCATCAGTACCCAAAAGAGTCCAAAACGTACATCCAAAAGTCCATAGGGTCAAAAAGCCATTTCTGGTTTTAACATGACCCGACTGCAAAAAAAAATTGTTAAAAACTACGGGTCTATTTCAGTAAATTGGCTGGAACAGGTCCATGATTCATGTGCATATAGGAGAGTACAATTCATGAAAAAGGACCAAAATCTGCAGCACAGCAGAGAATATGTAAGCAAAGGTTCCAAATTTGTTGAAAATATAAATAAAATTCAGGATTTAAAACGTCCTAGTTGCAACCACCATCTGAACCATGATCACCATCCATAAATATCCGCAAAGTGACACCAGCATCAACATCAAAAAGCCTCCTAGGCCTAAAATGATCATCACCAAGAATCCAAACAACATGATTGTACAATTTGGTATGTTTTGGACATATAGGTAAAGGCATGATGTGTTTTACAGGAGATAAACTAAGAGTATTTCCAAAGGAAAAGTTCTTGGATGTGGAAATATAGTTGTCAAAATTGAATATAGTGTCAGAATTTGCAAGTACACTGATTCAATTGTCAAACATGAGCCAGAAACAAGTGACACCAGGTCTCAAAACGCAAAGGTGCAAGACCAGTTGTCAAATTGCACTACAATATCCAAACATTGTGAGCATTTCAGACAAATTTCAACTATGGTTTCCAGAATTATTTTTGAAAGGAAATTTAAATGTTCACGAAAGCATAGAATTCCACAAGTCATCTAATAAGTCAGTTATTAAGGTAATATTTAGAATTAAAAAAAACGTAGTATGCCATTGTAAGTCATCTGCATATCAGTTAAATATAAAGTACATCTGATTCATGGCTCTATAAAGTTCAAAAGGTCAAATTGTTTAAAAGTCCAAATTATTGTAAGTCTACTACATTTTTTTCAGAGAAACAGTATGTTTTTATGGAGAGAGAGAGAGAGATCCCTAAAAGTAACTTAAAGTGCAGGTGTCTTCCATGTAACAGTTTTAAATGTTTTCATTGACAGTCAGACATAGTTCAACTTGTCGGTCAGCTGATTTAGATGCTAATTACTTATACAAAAAGAGAGAAAAATGTCAAATATGTATAAATTGACCCATTCATTCAAAGTAACTCTGTATCAGCTGCACATGAAACACTTTGAGCCAACCTGACATGATTTTCACAGTAACAAATTATAATCATCAGACAATTATAAAACCAACATCAGTCCCACTAGATTTGGAACACCAACTGCACTCTATTATGTGCGGAATGCATGACTGTTAGCAAAATACACAATATTTGCAGGAAAAAAGAAGTGGACAAATGTTTTCAATGATAGCGATGAGACCTAACCGAATGCAAGCTCAACCTTGTCAGATCCAGTATCATTTTCGAAATAGTAAGACATTCTACTGTTTTTCTTCGGAAGGATCCATGAATTACAATTATGAAATTTAAATGAATGATGGTATCTTTTAACTGACTTGGAAAATGTTATCAACATATTAGCAGCATGTTAAACCAGTTTTGCGGGATCCCAATGCTCCCACTTGAAAAAACACGCACATTCATTTAAAGTAGGCATAAAACAAATTTAGCCCTTAATTTTAATGTACAGTTATAAAAGGTAATTACATGACCATAATTCATAGACATCATCCAAACAATGACAGGACAATTTAGAATTTAAGTCAGGCTATCAACTGTATATTAAAATTGCGTAACATGTGAAATTTTGAATTTAAACACCAAAATAAGGTCTCCACATGGACACAACACAACCAAATTTGATACTGACATGATATTTAAGAAACATTGCTAAGTTCTTCCACGTTCCTTTCTCAATTGAACATAGAACACAGCAGGCATAAATACGTTATAAAAATGTAACTTACATCAGCTGAGGGAGTATTCTTTTAATTTTGTTAATATATCGAAAGAGATGAGAAATAGAAGACCTGTATCGTTCAACATGGTGCCTGAGAACTTAGATGGTCCTTATTCTATTTTATCGTTATTGTAATATATATTAAAGACATAAATAAATTAGCAGAGAGGAAAGAGATGAATTGAAACGGGCGTATGGCGATGTGTACGAGGCTTTTCTCATTGCTCTCCGTGCACCCGGCCAGCCTGGTCCCACCCGCCACACATGGCACTGAAAGCAACTTTGGTGGAGTTTTTTCCCCTACGTATTGATATATTTGCATATTTTATCTCTGTCAAAAGTTTGCATTTGATTTGTTTTCATCTATTTTATAAATGCTGGTTTAATTTTACCTTTGTCATTCGAATTGTGTGATACGATTTTGATGGATACCCTGATCTCGATATATGATTTATGTATATTGTGTTCTCCAGTAATAGAGGTTATAATAATAATAATAATAATAATAATAATAATAATAATAATAATAATAATAATAATAATAATAAGCATCGAGTATGCTAGCTAGCACCTGAAAGAAAGTAGTACATAAAGTTATTACCTTAGGTACAGAAGGGAATGTGTGAATAGTTGCAATTGGCTAACTTGGGGTTCAGGAATGCATTGTGGGGGTTATTTTGACAATTGACAGTCATTTTGACTCTTAAAAGCCAAGATTACCACAGTACATTTTCTTTTCTTCAGGTATAATTCACCGCTAATAATGATAAACTTTATTTATTCAACGACAATTGAAAATGTAGCAGATTCTAATGTTAATTTGGCTGCTCAGAGTGCAATACTTAAGACATGTATAAGCTAGAAATGTATTATGCAATAATTTGTACTAATTTTGGGGGGAGGAGGACCCAGTTTTGGCACTGCATTGGTGATAAAAGTTGTTCATAGTGCAAAGCAAAAGAAAATCTGCACACTACTCTTACACCTTACATGGTGGCACGGAACTACTGGGAAACACGATTTCCTTAAAACTTACTTCGGGTTCTGCTTATGCAATAGGGGGTGACTTGTGGTTTGCCAGTCAGAGAAAAGCTTGATGAATTAAACTAATGAATACTGATCACATGTTACACAACAATTTTACACATCATAAATAAGACATGGAACAGGTGATATAACATCATATGAAACAGAAATTAGCAACAAACAAAGTCTATTTCTCCGAAGAAGACATAGTCCTACAGATGGCCAGAAATGGGAAATTGAGTGGTAGGGCAGGCTATACGTAGACAAGAGCTGTAGACTTACTCAGGGTTAAAAAATATGTTGTATGCAGACTTGTGGAAAAATCACAGTAGACTAGTATATCTAAATTCATGCGGGTACTAGCAGCCCTTTTGTTTGTGGATATTAATGTCAAACGCATTTCACGCCCTAAAATTAGCCACTTCGAATGAATCACACGTTCCATGCTAAATGATTAAAATGTTTGAATGTGTTTCTTTTTGACACTAATAATCATAATTTATGCTAATTGAGGCAATATAACGATATTCATTCAGAAAAGAGAATTACTAATGATTTGTGATAACTGGTTCCAGCTCTGACATCAGGGAACATGGAGAACACACATCAGCGTGAGGTTACAAACCATCAACTTCCATAACTTCAAAGCAATTCAGATTTTCTTCATCTTTCACCTTCAAATCCCCATCAGTCACAAATTCTGTCCCAGCTATGAGTTCCCCACCTATACAATAGTATAACTGGGTGTAATACACGTAGCTCTTGCTCAAATGGTTCTGACGTTACGCAGAATGCATGAAGAAAAGATAATAACCAGCGGCCATTTTGAAGGTCAAAATGACCGCTAAGTATCAAAATAATCTGAGAAATGCATTCCTTACCCTTGAATTAGTAAGTTGCAACTATTAACACATATTGTTGGTAATTGGTTGCAATGTTTGGCGGTCTTTTAATTCAGGTATTATTTTCCATTATTTATGCTAATTAGATGACATTGCGCATAGAGACAGAGTGTCTCTTTGGAATTGTTTTTTTTTTTTTTTTCATTTTGCCGCAGGGAAGACTTGTGCCAAGTGGGACCTTTTCGCTATGAAGTACCGTGATCATCCCTTTTTTGCCCATAACAAGTCAACTATAGTACATACAGGTGTGTGACATCTACAAATCTAATGGACAGTGAACAAAAACTGTAGCATTTTAAATTATGGTAATTAGGAGTACATTAAACATTTAAAAGTTGAATATCCCAAAAGGTATCATCGATAGAGGTGCTACTTTAATTTGTAGGTTTCTGACATAGCCGCATGCAATGAAACATGAACCGAAGTTGTAATATTCTGAGTAATGCAAATTAAGCAAATACACAAAATTTGAATCTGAAATAACTTCAAAACTATTAAAGATAATTGGTAGGCCTCTGACATGGCCCAATCCAGTGAAACATGAACCAAAGTTATAGCATTTTAATTTATGCAAATTAGGTGAATACACAACATGTGAATCTTGAATATGTTCAAAACTATTATAGAGAGAGGTGTCATTCAAAGGTTAATTGATAGATTTGTGGGAAAGCTGCATCCGATAAAACTATAAATCAAAGTTGTAGCAGTTTGATTTATGCAAATGAGGTAAATACGCAAAATTAAAATTTTAAACAGTTACCTGTCCAACTTCAATTTAAATATTTTTGACTTATCCACATGAAAAAATGTATTATTGCATGAGATAAATAAATATTGAATAGGCAATCTTTAAAAGTTTCCGACGCACACACATTGACATGCTGACAAGCAAATCAGTTTTTTTGGGGGGGGGGAAGGTTCTTTGGGTTTGTTTGTTTGTTTGTTTTTTTCTTTGTTTTTTATGGTATTTTTATTGTTGTTATTTTTTTTTGTTGTTTTTTTTTTTTTATTGTTTTTTCTATTTTTATAAAGGCCACCTGTCTCACACATGGAGGCGGCAGATAAGCTTAGAGCTGCAGAAATGTTATTTTGAGTAGTGCTTTCATCGGGTAACTGACGTTAAGATTTAAACAAACTAGAAGACCGCGAATTTTTCATGAGAGTGTCAAGATTTTTCCAGCTACGAATAACTGACGGGTAAACAAATCTCTACGTAGCACAGAGGAAGTAAGCATCAGAGGTATTTCGTTTGAAGTATTTGTATCATAACCAACTCCTAAAGCTGGAGATGGTCTATTCCTTAACCCTTTCCCCCTTGAATTAAGACTAAGTCAACAGCTTTCCTTGGCATGGGTTGGGCACTAAGTGCCCAACCCAACCCATGCCAAGGAAAGCTGTTGACCTGGGGCATGTGATCTTGATAAGTCTCATGTACATTTCTCAGTCAAACTGTTTTTCATAACTGTTGAAATTAGTTGAAAACACTGAAGCAGACGACATTTGACCACAAGCCGGTTTTGGCCGGTTTAAGGGGGAAAGGCTTAAATACGCTGGAGAAAGACCGTTAACAATTTTGTACATCTGGAGTAGTTAGTGAGGCTCACGTCTGACCCTGAAAAGCCTGCCATTTTATTTCCCGGTAAAGCGATTGGATACTGACATTTTGTGACGCACCTACCAGTATACGTGCCGCGGCGTGTTATACGCGCTCCAGTTTATCGGCAAGTGCAGCAGAACAATTATCCCATAATGTCCCCATATTCAAGTGTGGGTCAGACGAAGGTAAAGTACAGTTTTTTTAATTGTTTGCGGTCCAGAATATGTGTCATGCCTGCAAAGGCAATCTACTGTTTTCATGGATTTTACGTAAATGTTTTCTATGTGACGATTCCAAGAACCATTCTTGGAGAGAGTGATTCCCATGTGCTTGTGATTGTCAGTTTCAGAAATTATATCATTATTCAGATAAGGGAAACAATTATTTTCTACGTAAGAACAAGTGCATGGATAAGACCATATGTTTTTTGTCCCTCTTTTCTATCCTTCTGACTGTGCCATACAGATGGCCAATAACACTAAGTTGATAGTTTTGCAGGGCTCTTTTTACTTTTATAACGCCATGCTGAGCTCCGTCTGCACCAGACTTACTATACCCATGCAAATTTTCATAAATGTAAATGAGACCTGTGTTTACATTAAAACAGTTTAATTTTTTGTATATTTGAATACAATATACGGTTATTAGTGAGTTACGTACATGTAAACTGAATTGGGTAAGAGGCTTCAAACTGATTTACTGAAAGCTTTCATCTATGACTGCTAGATGTAAAATAATATTCATGTATGGAGATTATGAATTCGGAGTTTGCCACACAAATATCTGTTATTTTAGTAGGTATCATCCTATATTTCAGTATTGAAATCAAGTTATATACTTTTTAAAAATTCAATATTTCATATCCTGCTGTGAACAGTGAAGAATCACAAAAGTATGGCCATTCTGATCTTCCGCATCGTCAACAAACACCAATATGTGACTCCTTCATGTCGATGGATTATTTTTCTATGTGTGCCACACAGTGACATTTTGGAGTATACATTTTTTTCCGTGTGGGCCAGACTCGAATTACTGCACAAAGTTTGTTTTTAAGTGTTTATATATTTGAAATGGATTGATTCAGATTGAATGTACGGATATGTCTGGACATATTCTCCACTGTACGTTTCGAATGATACGCTGGTATTGTCCATAGTGCATTTTTCTTGATCTTTTACAATGAAACGCATTCTAGATATCTGTAGTATTGTGTATTGGCGCACTTGATTCCAAATTTGAAAATTTGTATGTAGTGTAGACTGCTTATGCTTTTCAAAATTTGCTCATCCACCTTTATTTCTTGGCGAAACTATGATCCTGGAAGGTTTAAATCATGCCCATCTGGGAATTACCCTTTCTTGTAATTTGAAATGGAATACCCACATTACTAGAATCAATGACAAAGCGTGAAAAACGCTTAATTTTATTCTTTTAGATTTGAATATAGACTGTTGCGCAACACCTTAGCTAGACTATACAAAGCCATGGTACGCCCTTAGTTATAATATCTATGCGTCATATTTGACAATTGCACTATGGACCTGACAAATTCACTTGAATCTGTTCAGTATGAAGCGACACGCGTTTCTTTGGGTGCAGTTAAACGCACTTCTGGTCATATACTTCTGAATGAATTAGGTTGGCCAACCTTGGTCAGAAGACGCCAATACTAAAAACTGATTCTGTTTTACAAAATGGTCAACAGGCTAACCTCCGCTTATCTTTCGGATCTGCTCCCATTCGCCCTGTCATTGAGCCAACCCTCCATCTTTGCAACCGCTGGAGTTTGAGACAAATAAAGTTTATATCCAATCGTGTTGGTAATTCTTTCATTCCCTCAATTAATAAACTTTGGAGCGACCTTCCAGGCGATTGAAGGAAATCTACTTCACTTGCTCAATTCAAATCTAAACCAAAAAGTACTCTTTTGACCATTGATCCTGTCCTAGGTAGCTATTCGCACAGCAAACGATTTCCTAATATCCCCGGGGGGAGGGGGTACTCCCATGTAGGATTGTACGGGATATGTGCCGCGGGAAAGTCCAAGTTTTCATTATTACCAGGATTAGAAAAGGCCCCCAAACTGTACACACCTGGATTAGGATAAGGGTAACAATCAGCATGCACCAATGCAGCACTCCTTTAAACACATTACAGGGTTAAGAAAGGGTACCTTTTTACATTTTTGGTGTAGGATTAAGATAGGGAAAAATTTCCGAGGCACACACCCACCCTGATGTTGAGCATGCCCCTCCCTCCCCAGGCTAAAATCACACATACACAACTGCGTTTAAATTGTTCTCGTCTCAATTCTCATCTTCATAGATAAAATATTCTTCCGTCTGCTGCATGTAATTGCTCATATCCTAATGAGAGCACATACCATTTCTTCATCGACTCTCCCCTTTTTTTATACCAAAGAGTATCCTTATTGAAAACAGTATGCAGTATTGTGGCACCGGCAGTCAATCTTAACCTAGTTGTTCGCTTAGCGGGTGATATAGTGCTTACTTATCTGACACATATGGTAATGACAATCTTTCGTCAAGCGAAAACTTAGATATTTTTTATGCTGTCCATAATTTTAAAATAGTTCCAAACGGTTTATATCTTGAGTTGGTACGAGATGAATATCATGTTAGTATACTCATCAAGTGATTTGTCCTCAGATATTGTTTAATCCTGTGTGTTTTGTACATATGATGATGTGTCTGTCTGTGTCTGGAGAGCCATTCATTCAGTATTTTTGTACTTCTTCGCAATCCAGCTGAAATAAATATGTTGAAACTAAACTAAATGCTTTCCTAATGCACTAGCTTGATATTATGATGCAATGATTATAATTTTCTGAACTAGCAATAATAACATGCGTAAGAGGTATGGCACTTTCCTCTACATCTCGCCAACAATAGTCGCATTTGGCTTAAAACACACACACACACACACACACACACACACACACACACTTCTGAGTAGATTGGCATCAACATGAAAAATTCTTTGTCTGTCGAGCAGTGCTGCATTCATGTAATGATGCTTTCAGCAATGCGTCTGATTGATAGTGATAAGACGGTAACTCGTTAAGCCTGCTGGTTTGAAGATTAAGGACATAGATATGAGGATAGTGCGATTAGGTAATGCCTCTGTTGATTCAATACAATCTTTCCTTTTTTTTAAATATACCATGTCAGAGAAATGTGAAAATAATGATGTATTCTTGCCCGCCTGAAGCATGCCAACCGTACATTTTGCGAGGTCCAGGTTGAAAAAAAGCTATTACTTTTTGGAACACAGGCACTATTTCTCGCTGTCTTGAAGGAGTTTGCTACTCAATGTCGTCAAACAATCCATTATTCGCACCATTACACAGACAACCCATTAAGGTTTTGTGCTACAATCAGCTGAATTCACTTAATGCTGGCCTTGTTAGCATCCAGATTTAACGACGAACAAGCTATTATATATTTATCTTCCAAATAGGAATTATTTCGTCTCTTCATTTAGCGTTTGTTTCAGCGTCAAATTGCCATTTGAGCACATTTCAAACCCCTAATGGTAAAAGTATTCAGCATGCTGACAGCAATGGTAGAGTCAAAAGTATATTGAAATGCTGAGGGGTATACGAAGATTATATCTATGAACTTTATTTCTTCCTTTTCATGGGCAAGGGTTTGGTTTTAAATTAAAATGCACATACCAAAAAGCCTTTTTTAAAAACATGAAATTTCACCAGAATGCGTAACAAAGAATATCGGACAAATCTTAGAATTCAAAAAAAAAGATTTGTTTTGAAAACCTCATACAAATCAACTATTTGTGCCCTCATTGACTCGGTTGTTTTACATGTACGGATTTTATAAACGTATATATTTCAGCATAAAGCAATAAAGCATAACTGGTGCATTATGGGATGGGCCACTCATAGCCTTACAATCGAGGCAATGTTCACACATTAACAGCCATTTGCGTTGTTGCTAGGCCTGTTTGGAAACTGGTCCTTAGATCACCAACAGGTGGCAAAAAGGTACACAAGCCTCACTCCAAAATGAAATAATATTGCAGAAATTCATTACTTTCATTTATGTTATCCTTCTTCTTGGACACACTAATAGTAAAAATTTAACATTGTAAGGAACCAGAAAAAAAGAAAGGAAAAGATATTCTCCTAGCTTCCCTCTTGTGACCTGTTACAAATATACAACAGGGTGGCGTGGTAGATAACAACAACAAAACGGCAAAAAAGTTCTGATATAAGCCTATTGCTTTATTAATAACGCTGACAGAAAGTGTAAAAAACACACACGCACAGGAAGTAAGAAATGAAGTAATAGACAAGCAAGACAGAACACACTTGAGCACGTATCCGTAGCGTGGGGATTGAATGATAAAATAGCATCGGCACCTGCCAGATCATTGTGCGGCATGATGAGACACGTGGGGCTTGAAAGGGCGCGGCATATTAACTATTGCAATGACAAATTCATATACATTGAATGTGGAGAATTTACACTAAATGAAAATATCGAAAGTTCCTTACATGTAAAATTAATATTATGTACTGAAAAATTGCCATCGTTCGTCAAATCCGGGAACACCGCTGAGATAAACCGCATTCCCCCTGCCTTAACACGCCGACACTGAAAGAAAATTTGGAAATTTCATATCAGATGCCTAAAATGACGAGTTTAAAATGGTGTACAACGATGGAAATGCAGACCTGACAGCTGTCAACATGGCAAACGACACACGCTGACTAGATGATAAAGAGAAGACGTTACTTGATTTAAAATGATCTTAATGTGAACAATAAAGAAAATCTATCTGTCTATCTATCTATCTATCTATCTATCTATCTATCTATCTATCTATCTATCTATCTATCTATCTATCTGTCTGTCTATCTATCTATCTGTCTATCTATCTGTCTGTCTGTCTGTCTGTCTGTCTGTCCGTTATGTATTTCAGGTTTACGTGTTCTAAATGGCCAAAAACCATGCAGCCCAACTGGAAAAAGTGCCTGCTTCAGTCATAACGCAAAAATCACCCCACCGCCCCCCACCCCCCAAAAAACATGCATTCATGTATCCTGGCTGACATTTTTTTCGTTCTGTTTATCCCATTTGTGTCTTTCATGATCTAACGTGGTTAAATGACCACTGTCCTATCTGTTTTCAAATGGGACTAGTTTAACGAAGCGTGACGAGGTACCTTTACGCAATCAGCATAAACAAGGGGGGGGGGGTAATTAGCTTTGCAGGCAAGATAAATCAAGTTCTAAGTATCATACAATGATACTTACAACCGTACCGATATTGACTATATTATTCGTGATGTTGACAAAGATTGTGACACGCTGTATGCAGATTTCATATAACAAATTATTTTTCAAGAAAAAGGTTCAAAATTATATCTAAAAGTAAAGCCTGGGAATATAAAAATAATATCATGCACTACTTCCAAATATTCAGGAAAAAGGCCCAAACATCTAATGGAAACATGTAAGACAACTGGAAGATACAATTATAAAGAAGAGATATGCTGGCAATAATATTTACCCTTTGCATTGGTTCCCCATTTCTCTGAGAAGACAAAATTAAAATTTAGAAACACCTTCAATGGAACGATCGGTCTCATCATAACCTGAATAACATGAAAAATTCGAACTTGCCTTTTTCTGGTTTACAGTTCAAAATTAATGACACCGAATTATTCATTGCAAAAATTAAAGAATGAAAAGCCACCAGGCAAAGACGGGATTATCAATGAAATGCTAAAAGAGAGCAAGACCATTATGTCCAGAGTCTTGGAAAAGGTGTCTTACAGAACGTTTACATCTTGGTTCTTCCCAATTGCTTTGAAGAAAGGCCTTGCTAGTTCTAGTACCTGACCGCAACCTGCACTTGACCCTAACGTTTATACGGGCATTTGCCTTTGTAGCAGTGTAAACGTTTTTACACCATCCCAAACAACCGATTACAGAAATACTTTGAAGAAACGTATTTGCAAAATGAATGACAGATAGTGTTTGCCGCAAAAAGTAGAACACGCGATCATATTTTTGTATCGAGAACAAAGTAACCAGTTAGTGACCACGAGAAAAATTTAATTGTCTGCATTATGCTGATGACTAAGTGCTGCTATCAAAAACTAGAACGGAATTACAAGATCGTGTTAATATTTTGAGCCATTACAAAATTGGACATTTTACACATAGCTTATGGCCATAACAAAGACCAAAGTTGTGATTTTTATAAAACAGTCAAGAAAATATCTTGAAACTTTTTCTTTCACGGCATTGACTTAAAATTGCAAGTAGGCCTATATATCTCTTTTTAAATACTGAAGTATCTGTAACAGAGGCGGGGGAGGGGGGAGGCGGTTGATCCTGCAATAAAGTTATTATCATTCAAACAGGAGTAACCGTGCCACATCTTTGTGTAGTTCCGAACCCAAACTAATAAGAATAAAACAAAATCCAATCTATCTACGGTACATAGCCAATCCAGTCATTGTACAAGTCAAAACATAAATATTAATTTTTCGATATTATCACGTTTGTTTCAAAATTTTGATTATTCAAGGATTCAAGAGCCAAATAAATTTATAAACGAGTCATCAACGGGAAGCCCTAAAGCATGTTTCGCATCGTAAATACCCGGACATGTTTTTTCTGATGGCGACTGTTTGCCTGCACATTGTATTTGGTAAAGCCAATGATATGACATGATATGATATGATATGATATATGATTATAATATGATATGATATAATATGATATGATAATGATAATAATAGTAATAATGATAATAATAATAATAAAAACAACAACAACAATAATAATACTAATAATAATAATAATAATAACAATAATAATAATAATAATAATAATAATAATAATAATAATAATAATAATAATAATAATAATAATAATAATAATATTTATTTCAAGTCGAATATAGTACAATATTAAAACAATAGCGCCGAGGCACTATTACTCGACCATGACGTCTCAGGAATGGAAAATGATATATACAATGGACACGCAATGACAAGAGGTTTACACTTGGTGCAAGTTCGCAATGGAAGTGAATCAACTAGGTTCGGGTGTAGCATAAGGCACAAACAGATCATCAGCAGGAAGGGCCAAGCAATGCGTTTATAAGTCTTTTAATTGGGATAGAGATGTCTGTTCTTTCATATCAGGAGGGAAGGAGTTCCAAAGCTTGTCCCTTGGTACAGTACAGAATTGTTGCCCTAAGTAACAGTGTTGTGAGCAGGCTGCTCAAACTTCATTTTGTCACGTAAATCATACTGAGTTTCTTTCCTTGTAAATAAGTCAGAGAGAAAATTAGGACAATATTTCATATTAATCTTACAAATTTCAATAGAGAGCTATCGTAATCTATTCAGATAAAGCGAGGATTTTCTTGCCCGATATAAAATGTTTGAGTATGAAGAGGTGTCATCATTTAAGACAAACCGCAATGCTCTTTCCTGAATTTTTTCCAGCTTGATTACAAAGGAGCCACACTAAAGGACACCAGTTAAAGTTAGATAAGATAAACCCGTTGAATATCTGCATTTTTTCTTTTTCACTGAAAATGTTTGAGAATCTTCTTAAAACACTTATTTGTTTTTGAAGCCTGCCTACATAAGTATGATACATGATCATAAAACTTGAGCTTGTCAATTATATAAACGCCGAGCAGTTTAACAGATTTTTCTGGCCTTATTTTGATACCATCTATTTCAAAGTAAAAGTAATCAGGACAGTATCTAGCATTTATTATACAAACTGACTGTATCTTCGATACAGTAGAAAAAAATCATTCATTAAAATATTGAAGAGCAAAGTTCCAAGAATGCTACCTTGGGGCACGCCTCTTAAGATATTTGTCCACTCGCTCAAAATTCCCCAATACTTAACTCTTTGTTGTCTTCCAGATAAGAAGCTGCCAATGAGGTCACAAACATTTTTCGACATTCCATAGGATTCCAATTTTCTTACCAAGAAGTCATGGGGAAGGCAGTCAAATGCCTTGGACAGGTCCATTAGGATTACCCCTATGATGTCATGATGGTTAAGAGCTAGTTTCCAATCTTGTATAATTTTCATGAACAGACTTTGGCAGATGTATCCTTTGCGGAAAGCACATAAACAAAGATTTCCATATATCATTGAAAAAAATCTGTCATTTGTTCATTTAAGATACCTTAAAAATTTTAGAGAGGCTATACAAGATACTTATAAGGCGCTAATTAGATTTGCTAAGAGAGACTGACTTTTTATAGACTGGAAGCACATTTGCTTTTTTCATATCCGATAGAAATTTATTGGTTTTGATAGACATATTTACGATCTCTGTCAGAGAAGGAGATAGTTTCCCTGCACCATGTTTAAGAAGTTTTGGTGGGATGTTATCAAGAGCCATAGCCTTTTTCTGATTAAGTTTTGAGAGACATTTGGACACTTGTTCTTCATTAACCAATTTAGATTCAAATTTAAGTTTACTGTCTTTCATCTTCTCATGTATGACATTTACACTTGAATGAGAAGTCTTACTGTCGCTAGTAGGTGGGCTAAGAGAAGTGTCGATCGCATTTTGCTCGGATATAGACTTCAATTTAGATTCAGGCTTAGCCGCGGAAACAAAAAAGTTATTAAATATATCACATATACCTTTTAGTTCATGGAACAAATCTCCATTTTCCATTAGAATAATTGAATGAATGTCATTTCCTTTAGTTTTTTTCTGTAAGGAAAGGCGGAATAGTTTTCCAGAAAGACTGCTGTGTGTTTTCAGGGGACACATCGTTCCCTGCACCAAACCCACTTGAATGACCGTGAAATAAATACATAAATACATAGGCCCACTGCATAACAAGTTCTTGCCTGTAATGGCTATATTTGAGGTCCGACCGGTTCCGTTCTGGTGTGAACTCATCACTAAAATACTGTGGCGTTTCATGCTTTATAAAGTGCTTGGTAAAGTAATGGTGGAATGTAAGAGTAAGTTGTACTTGCGCCTGCGCGTAAAGACCAAAGACCAACCGGTCTACCTGCCACCCTGACAAGCTGGTGTCACATGCAGCAGGACGGCACATCACGAGAGATCCCCCGTACCAATTCTTGGCGACAAAAAAATGGCTGTTCTGTCTGCATCGACCTTTAACAAAATATACTTACCTTGAAAAAAATCCATATATATTCATGTGTCTTTTCATAGAGGAAAACCAAATAGGCTAAACCAGCTCACAGAAAGGTCCAAACAAATAGGCCGAGTGTAGAAAAACGGTACTCATATCCTATCATTTCAAACCATCAATGTGAACAAAGTTTAATACAGCACAAGGCAGAGATTCAAGAATTACCAAAATGTTCATCTTCCAATACCAATGTGAAGAAATAAACTTCACTTCTGATTTTAGACAGGCAGTCACTTATAAAAAGCAACCGGTGGTTTTAAGCCGTCCCTCTCAATCTTTGAAATATTGTTCATAAACCACAGGCTTAAGGTTTGTTTGTTTGTTTTTTTCTTATATTCATATAGGCCTTACACGTTAAACCTAAAATTTATTACGTGCGCCTAAGATAAAAAGAGACAGGGTAGAATTACTCCCTTGAAATTTGAACTAACGTAAAAGTGCCACGAAGCTATCTGGTCACGTGTTTGCGCAAAGAAAAGAACAAACTAACTGCATACGTAGAGTGGTTGTTCTACTCACTTGAACTGTTATGCTGTTACATAGACCAGAAACAAAAACAAAACGCTTCCTCTGTCCACTGTGAATATGTGCAAACATTTATAAAATTGCACAGACTGTTTTGGTTATGACTTTTGGGGTAATTGTGCATGTGAGTGTTTTCTCTTTATTCTTTTGATTAAAATCGTGGCTGTAGATCGCTTCTATCTAAACAAAAGCAAGCCCTGTAGCTCTATGTTTAACTAAATGAGGAAAAAAAACCCTGAAATGAACAAAATTTTGGATTTAGATATGGTTTCACTATCTGATACCTTAGGCGGCTAGAACACAGCTCGGTGTATTCTCCAAACCAAAGATACTTTCTGCTCTATACAGGGGAGACCAGGCATGCAATTTCACTCTTTGAAAAAATTGTAATATTAAATTCAACTGGGTATATGTGAGACAATTAATGAAAATTAAACTTTGAACAAGCCAAGCTGAAAACCCTGAAATTGCAGAATCCAAACTTGATGAAAGTATCGGGATATTTGGGACAGAATTTATTGAAATACTCCATCAGGTTTGCTTCAATACATCCTTCTGATTTAAGTCTACTAAAGGTAATTATTATACCAAAAGCAAACACGCTTGACGTAGAACAAATACGATTTAAACGTAAGATTTGTCACAAAGAGGTGCTGTGTCCAATACGTTGAGATATATTGCTTTCAAGAACGAATGATTTGATACTTCAAGATTAAAATCGTCGATTTTGTGAAAAAATTATAAACAAATATTTTACTGAAAAAAGTGAAAATCTAAATACAAAAACACGTCATTATTATCTTCAGTATTATTATTTTCCAAAGGAATACCAGGAGAATAAAGTTGTTGACCTATTTACAAAGTTTTTTTTGTTTACGTTTATGCAAGAACCACAGTCAATATATTTGGCATTAAACGACTTAATTTTGCTACAGTTTTTTTTTTTTTTTTTGCTTTTATTAATTACTGTATTAATTCATACCCAAGGCAAGAAAGATACAAATCAGCAATTACTGCATGTGGGATGCATTTGTTCAAATAAAAATAGCCCAAATTGAATTGAGTTATTATCAAGACAAAAATGAACTGTGGTTGATATATATATATTCTGTGTTTTAGGTCTTAACATTGCTTTCGATATAGTATATGTATTTCTGAAAGCAAAAAGCATTTTTTGTTAAAGTGGTTATATTTATATTTATTCATTTATGACTATCATGATTAAACGTTTTATGGTTAGTTTACTGGGTGCTTCTTTTACATTTTTATGGAAAAAATATTACATAAAGTAGAAAAATCAAAACAAAACTTTCAGCATTTTATGCAGAGTTTTAGACACGAATTGCATTGAATTGTTATATACTCCAAAAGCAATTAAGTAAAGTGTATTTGTATATTTTATTACACTAGTTACGAAAATGGTCTCTTGTGGAAGCTAAGCATAATGTGACATCAATTGATAACTCATTTGTAGTACATTTTGATGCGCCTGCAATGAATCTGAATCTTCGTATATTTTTTATGATA
Source organism: Hermodice carunculata (assembly GCA_964020975.1). Classification (NCBI taxonomy): domain Eukaryota; kingdom Metazoa; phylum Annelida; class Polychaeta; order Eunicida; family Amphinomidae; genus Hermodice; species Hermodice carunculata. The sequence continues at coordinate 89,142,997 of OZ026615.1, read as the reverse complement.
TTAAGGAATCCAAATCAGACCAGGTTTTGACGAGTCATCATCAGATATTTGTATATTAAAATTATTCTAAAGGGTATCTTTGTGCAAATCAATTACTCTTATGTAAATGTTAAGTTAGGAAAAAACACGAAATTTTGTTCATTATTTGTGTATTTCAAACTATGTTTTGTATAATATATATATATATATATATATATATATATATATATATATATATATATATATATATATATATATATATATAAAATATATATATATATATATAAAATATATATATATATATATATCCCCTGTAAATATATATTTGTTATGAGGGTCAACAAATTACAAAAATGTATTAGTAGTCTGACACAATCACAATCATTGATGTTATCAATGTCTTAAAGCCACTAAAGCTTTGGCAAGGTTAAAAATGTATTGTTACTTCAAGATTCGATTATTAACATATATATATGTATATATATGTATGCAATTGTCTATGCGTATACGATGTGGGGGGGGGGGGGTTAATGCCATGATTCCATTTTCAACCCTAGCACATGATAATACTTTATGGCTAGCTTAAAATAGAGTTCGAAAAAATTCTACATTGTATTTCCTTAATATATTCTCCAGGTAAAACATAGTAAAACATAGTAAAACATATATTATTGTTGTATCTGGAGAGCTTGTTTCCGCTTGTCACTTTAGAGCAAAGTCCTTTGTCTGTAACAGTTGGTGCAGAATTGTAAACTTGGATCCAAGTTTATAACTGATTAACGAATACAAATACAATTAGACCCATCTCAAACAAAGCAATCAGCATGGGTTAAGTAAGAGATACCTGAAATCCAGCTGGACTAAAAAACTCTGAGATGATCAAGATTTTCTAAATAAATTTCTGTGAATTTTTTCCACAAGTATATAAAATATATTTCAACGCAAATGTGAACACGAAGGTGTCGAATCAAAATAACAAGTCCAAATTGAGAGAGCACATATTATCAATAAAGAACTAAATTATGGATATTCTCTGACGGCAGTAAGAATTGTGAAAGATGAAATATGGCGAAATTAGGCAATAATGCAAATAACCTCGGCATTGAAGCAGGGAGACATACGCACCTAACCACAGTTCCCATGAATCAAAGGCTTTGCGATTCCTACCTGGAACCTGAAGGTAAATACCGCTATGTAACGTCATGTAATAAGATTCACATTCGCCGGGGAAAGTTGCTCAAAATGTAAGGGTTATCATTATGAGTCCGTATCACACAATAATCAGGAAATGATTGGATTCACTGTGGTGCTGCAAAATAAATACAGTTCTTTGAACAGTTTGTAGCGACGTGGTCAATAAAAATTAATTCATTCGTTCATTCGATCATCGATAATTTCCGAATGTATGTCTTATGCAACAGCGTCTTCGTTATTCACGTTGCTTTTGAACAAATTTTTACAACGTAGTTTACAAAAATTCATTAATTCACTCATTCTTTCATGAATAATTTCCAAATATGTGTCTGATCACACTGCGTCTTGGTCATTCACGTTTGCGTTTCAATTGATTAAAAGTTAATTTATTTCAAATTTGGAAATGTATGGCATGTACTTCCATTATTTACTTTAAAGGTTACTGTTCCTGTTTTATGCTTTCATTCCGTTAATCTCCGCTGTCCTCATATGCACTCTTTACCTTTACGGAGACTTGATATATCCATCCATTTACTGTATTACTTTCTCCACATCGATGTTGTTCAGTGTCTTTACTGCCCATGTCAGACTTAAAGTTTGGTAGTCCCCGTTTCTTGTGTATGTCCTTAACAGATTTACTGGCCATATCTAGTGCCATGTATATGCAATGGGCATTAAACATTTGCAATAGTTCTGGACATATTGCTGAGCTTTATATTGTCCCTCATATGAAGAGAGCATAATAGGTCATGTATAACTTAACACCACCAGGGTAACTTTTTGTGGTGGTAACCAATATTTAACTTAGAAATTTGCTGCATCAATTATCTGCGTAACTCGTCGTGTAACGTTAACCATTCTTATCTGCATTCGTAGTCCCTTACAAAAAAAAAACACTTTATTTTCGTGATCTGTCTTAATTCTGCTCATATAAACAATTCATGGTCAGCTAAAGAGGAGTATCGTAAGAAACAATGTGAAATTGTAAACGAGAGGAAATTCTGAAGCACAAATTGATAGAAAATGTTAAAACGGTGATATGCTTCATCTTTGGAGATTTCAAATCATCATTTCCTACGATTATTTCACAGACAACAACAAATTCTGACAATACCACAAAAACTATTTTTTCAATGACATATACAACAATGTCATGTTGATTACTCGAACTTTATATAAGATGATCAAAGTATTCCTTCCCAGTAAAATAGACGAAATCGAGTCATTGAACAAACAGTTTACGGCATTTTGAAATCTTTAAATATAGATAAAGCTTGTAGACTAGATGGCATCAGCCCTTTGCTGTTTAAAGCTAATATTTCTTTTTCTCTGACCAAACTGTTTAACTTTTCTCTAGTCAATTCTAAACTTCCATCAAAATAGGAGAAAGCACAGAGAGTGGATCACCAGATTTCTGTAAAACGTACAGCCAATCTTTATTTCTAAGCTGCATCGGCAAAGTTTTTGAATGAGCAGTTTTCCAGCACATGTTTAACATCACCCGGGACAACTGTGTATTGTCAACGGGAAAGCCTGTTTTCATTCCCGGTAATGGCACCGTCAACCGACTCATTTGCTTATACCACGAGTTTTCTAAAGAAAATGACTCACAAAATGAAATTCTTGTAGTCTTCTGTGCCATCACAGAAGCATTTAACAAAATACATCACTCCAGTTTTATCTATAAAAGAGAAGAAGCAGGGATTCACGGTAAACTATTAACTGGGGGGGGGGGGGTATTATCGGTATTTATGTGTTGCTTTTCAATGCAAGGTATCTGTTTGGGGCAGTATAGAAGCAGGTGCCCCGCAAAGCTCTGTACTAAACCTACTTGTGATCTGCATCAACGATTTTATAGACATAGTTACATAAAAAAAACTCGTCTCTTTGCACACGACACAACACTATTTATTCAAGTGCATGACCCAGTTGAAGGGGCAAACATTTTAAATCAAGATCTTTCATCTATGTCTGCCTGGGCTAACCAATGGCTGGTTACTTTTAACCCAGTGAAGATTAGAACATTACTAGTTAGCAGGAAAAGTAGGCATGTTGATCACCCTAATTTAACGTTGAACCAGACAGATATTGAAAATGTTCAGCAACATAAATATCTTTGTGCTATTTTTCCTAAGAACTTTCTGGTCATCGCATACTAGCTCAATGTCTACGATGTCAAGCAAATCAGCAGATATTCTGAAAAATCTACAGAACAAACTAAACAGAGGTGCACTGGAACCTTCATATTGTTATATTACTATTCCAAGTTTAGAATATGCCAGCGAGGTGTAGGGTGGGTACACACAAGCGGACAGAAATCTCCTTGAAGGCATTTAATTGACTGCAGCCCGAGTGGTACCAGCAGCTACAAGTCGAACCCGTCACAGCAAAATAAATGAAGAAACCGGTTGGCAAATTGTTTCAGAACGGAGACGTAAACACAAATTAGTTCTTAATGTTCAAGACAGTAAATGGATATGTTCCTGGTTACCTGTGTAACTTAGCTCCAAAGGCAAGGAGCGCAAGTAATACATATACACAAGATCCAGACAGACCATAACACCTCCTTTTGGCCAGAGAAACGTGACTATAATTATTTCCATCAATATACTATCCGTCAATGGAAACTTTTCTTCAAAACGAACAAAACAGTCTGAAAACCTTGATGATTTTAAAAGTAAATTAAACAAAAGCAAACTTAAATGTAACAAATCACTTTATGTTGGAGCAAAAGGAAGATAGCCCAAATTTATGCAAGAAAGAAAATGGATTGCAGCCGCTTTAACTCAGACTTGTACAAAGTGGAGTTGGTAGTGTTACCGGTTTATTTCTGAGGTCTTTTTCTTGAGGACTACTTCCACCATGTTTTTCATTGTAACAGTTATGCATCACACAAAGGGACAGACCTCATACTGAAATTGCACGTTTGGAACATCCAACTGAAAAACAGTATTATACTGAACAACAGGTGGAAATGAGAGCGCCAATTACGATTTTTTTTCTATCAGTTCATAGTTACATTAAATCCACCAAAGGATTCAAAGATTAAAGCATCCCAGAAAAACTATGTAAGATAAAGCGTTAAAAAAGAAATTATACAGAATCTCGTCGTAAAACCGAGCTATGATTAGTTTAATTTAACGCATACTGGCCCAATAGTCTCTTCTGTTATTCCGTTCTTTTTCTCCTGTCTGCAATATAGTGTGCCTGCCAAATATCTGTTACATACCAGATCGACCTTATTTGCTTTCATTGTCAACATTTGTACAAGAACTCTTACTATAAGCATTGGCCGTTGATCGATTGCCTCTGAAATAAAATGTTTAAAACCAAAACTTAATATTTTGAATGCGCTAATGCGTGCATGTGAGAATGATATCTTGTTTACCGATTTTTTTTTAAAAAATAAAATGTATATACCAAAAGTTAACATCTTGCTGGAACCATTATATACATGTGAAAATGATGTTGAATCAACTGGACATAATTTTATGGATTGTAGCTAATATGCGGGCACTCGCTCTAAATTGTTTAAATCATGTAACTTTGTGACACCTGGAGTTAGTATACCAGCTCTTCAAATAGCTCCTAGGTGATGTGTTTGTGTATATATATATATGTTACAACCACATTAAAAGGGTAAAGTAGTGCTTAAATTTACTACGAATCACGACCATTTGTTTTCTAACTCCGAGTGCACCAGTCCAATAGTGTTTATAATAGACATCAGTCAGTTTTATGCAACTATTTGCGTATCGTTTTGTCCTGTTTCTCTTGTGTATTTACCCTGTGCGTCCATTGCTTGTCTGGAGAATCTCTTTATTAGCTTGGTGTAAGAGGACAATCCAGTTAACATATATATATATATATATATATATATATATATATATATATATATATATATATATATATATATATATATATATATATATATATATATATATATATATATATATATATGTATATGTATATATATATATATATATATATATATATGTATATATATATATGTATATATATATATATATATATATATATATATATATATATATATATATATATATATATATATATATATATATATATATATATATATATATGTATATATATATGTCTTGAAGAACAACATTTACTGTTGAGGAAAGGCAGCTGCCAACAGGTCATGTCGAGCTTATTGTCGGGCCACATGTAAACATGGAATATAAACACATTCATTTGCACCAAGACAGGATTATATACCATGCGTACAGTAAACCAGCCCTGGCATCCTGATTTGTGGATTTTATTTCAAAGTTGTAAAGTTAACTGGTATCATATTTTGCATGCTATATTTACATCTGCTCATGGCAGAAAAGCTGTTCGGTCTTCAGGGAATATGCTTAAGTGGCGATAATTTTTCGTATCGCAGGTGAAAAATATCGTGTGTAATGGCAATATGTGGTATATAGATGCATGAACAGTGTACAAATACCTTGTGGAATTGTGATACATTAATTGCGATACAGGTAGCACGGGGGAAAGTGTTTTACTCTCTGTTGGATACTTGAGACCACTACAAGCTTTCAATGACAACCCTATCGGCAAAAAGCAAAGTAAGTAATTTATGACAATGCTCAGTTATGTGTTACTGCTTTTGAAAGCCGGGGACTAAAAGAGACAAGCGACCTCTTATGGTTTGCCCACATCCAACTCAAACCAATTTGTTTTTATCGACCGTGTCCAAATTTTATGTGAGTTAATTGTATCCAGTCTGGTTCCCTGCCTCACAAGAGGCATACTGCACACTGACAAGACAGCACTTAAGAGCCTCCGCATATTTGAACTGCTACTGTGGAAAAAAGAATCTGCGATTTAAATAAGCTTCTACGTGCTCATAGCGACTCAGTCCTCATGCATATGTTATTCAAGGCCCTTTGCATCTCGTGCAGCGACATTGATTTCTTTCCCCCGTTCTCTTGCAGGCATTAGCATCCATATAAAAGCTGAAACTGGTTGAAGATGCCACTCGGGGCTCCCGTGGGGAGAGTGACAACAACCATGCCGGAGTTTGAGGTGCATCACCGCTACCACACGCAAGGGCTTGCTGCGGGAGGGTCCGCTTTACTGGATGCTATTAACAAAGGAAAGGTACACTTGGCCAGATTTATATTGGACGCTGCTGATCACAATGTGGTGAATACACGGGATTTTAAAGGGAAGACTCCACTCATAAGAGCCATATACATCAAGGTAAGTCATCTAGGTAGTGTCAGGCGCGCTGAAGTTCAGGGTACTTTTGATTATCTTGTTCGGTGGTAGGCTACAGGCATAAGGGCTTCCATCCTGAAGATTCCGGATCATCATTGTCCAACTTCGATGTTTTGCAGAAACAACTAATTCCAATATTCTATTTGATGTGATTTTCCCCAAAGTGCATTCCGAGAACAGAAAGACAAAACACCATCACCAAAGGTAAATTTTTGACATTGTCTGTATTATCATAAGGAAAAACGATGCGCATCTATGGAACATCAATCAAAGTATCCAGTTGATAACAAAGAGGATACAAAACGTAGAGTTGACGTTCATTGTCCGGGCGTTAATCTAGCAAAACAGGTTTTCGGCTTCTAATTTAAGAGCAGCGCAATCTTGTTTTACTTCAAAATTAAAGCGGAAAGGTATGCGTCTTCTTTTAGTTGGAAAACGGCGATGATTGTTTAGTAAAACCCAGATCGCGTATAATCAACAGAAATCGAAAAAGTTAAACTGTTTTGAAATTGTAAGTGATCATGGATTTCTCAATATTCTTTTTTCACACCGTTCATACATTAATGTTCACTTTTTGTCTTTTTCATTTCTTATATCTTTATAAATAAATATCGTCGCGGACTCATGCTTTTCAGTAGCTTCGGTAAAATGCGGTGGATTGGTAAATGTGTATGTAATTTGTAAGTACAATTTATCATATCTGAAGACCGATTGATCATGGTCAGGCACACAACCATGCTCTGAACGCTGTGGAGGTTGAACCCGACCATCTGGTGCCCCGCTGTAAAAGGGTAGTTTTTTCGAATAAATTATTATAAATTATTATTGCCTATATAAAGGAATAGATTGGTGTGATGATGGAAACTATAGCAACAGCAGGCGTTGCTGGCAATGCTAGTAATGTATCGATCTAAGCTCTATATCTTACTTTAATATCACATATAACCATATTAAATTTTAAAAATTGGCAATAGAGCTGACGTTGATCCCAACTTTGTATTCTTTTGACATAATAATAGTCCATCCCTTGCACAAAAAATCGTATAATGTAGATTGATCAATCATTTACAGAACTGTGAAAAGTAGACGCTGATTATTTAAGCAAAACCCTCGACAGAATATTTTGTGTTAAAAGCTTTTTCCCCGAAGAACATAGAATGATACATTGTTATGGTAATATCAGGTTTGACAAAAAGCCGAAAGTTATACTTATTCTTTCGGTATTTATTAAAACATTTCAAGTTCTATGTTAGACGTCATGATACTGTCAAAAGTGCATCTCACACTTAAAAGTTTTATGGATTAACATGGCCCTCCCTTTGTTTCTCATCTAATGTACCTCCCAATTGCAGCTGATAAAGGTGGTTTTGCTGCTACCTGCTATCTCCGAAAAAAAAAATGATATGCCCGTCAGAATCGGTTATTGCCTATGCTACATGCAGCTGCGCATTTCTCTCGTAGAAGTGAAGAGATGTTTCCGGGAAAGTGAACATATATATTGTTTTGTTTTTTCAAACGCTCTTTCAGACCGACACAATTCGCCATTATCAACTTAATTCTGACAACCAGGTGACACAAGGAGTGTAGATCCAGTTCCAAAATTAGCTATGTGAGGATATGAACACAATGTGAGACATCAGCAATGATACATGATATGCTTACGTCCTGTTCGTGAAACGACTGGTAAAGAGGATCATTACCAGCACTTTTATGCACGATTCAGTAAATGATTCTAAAACACATTCTGCAAATATTTTTATCCCGATGTTTCAGTCAATACTGCAATCATTCACTTCACAAGTAAAGCAAACCAAAGAATTTTACTATCTTTTTTTCACCTTTTTTCATAGTGAAATGAGATAGATGTACTGAATTTGAAGGAAAAAAATCAATTAATATCCGAGTCACTTGGCCCACTAAAATTTATGTCGTAACAACTTGTATAATACGCCATGTACACACCCACTAGTTGTTAAGTCATGTTGTTATCTTAATCACTGTCAGGACCGAGTTTTGGTTCATTCAGAAGCTTTTCCGTGCTTTGGCTGTATCGTTTCCATTACGTGCACAGGAAATCTGTAGCCATGCACCGTTCGTTTGTTCTCTTCAACTACGGATATGCTGGTGCTGAAATGAAAGGCCGATTTACAAAGAATATGAATCTGGTAGCGTATGTCTCTTCAGAACACATAGCCTTTGGTAGAAATTGTCAATGAAAGACTGAAAGTGCTCACTCTTAGACGCGCTCAACGGCCAAGCTGCACCGCGCAGAAATGTTGGCCAAGACATTCTCCGGATTGGCACAGTTGGATCAGGTATGCGGCTATTTGAATGAACACTTTGTGTCTGGAATTTGAACGTAGAATCTTTATGGTCATGATGATCCAGATAAGCGTTATCATTATAATCATTTTTATTATTTTTATCATAATCATCATTCTCATCATCATTATCATTATTATATAATTCTTCTTCGTCGTCTTCTTCTTCTTCTTCTTCTTCTTCTTCTTCTTCTTCTTCTTCTTCTTCTTCTTCTTCTTCTTCTTCTTATTATTATTATTATTATTATTATTATTATTATTATTATTATTATTATTATTATTATTATATTTGTCGTCGTCTCAACCAGCACTCAATCGGTTAATGCCGACATTTTTTGTATAGTCTGGCAGAAGTTTGGGTTCACCTGACATTATTGTTTATAGTTTTTTAAGCTTGATTTACCACTACTGGGTCACACAAAGTCAGAAAATGCCGGGTGACATCTTGTCACCCTTGAGCAGTTTAGAATATTGATTGTTATTCATTTAGCCCTCCCCGTACCCCCATATTTGCCTTTTTTCACCACACACTGACAATATATTTCAAAATAATCATTCAAATTAATAATTGGATGACCTCTTACCTCCAAATACATAGCACAAAACAAAACAATGTGTTCCATACTGTGACCTTGAAGTGACCTTGACCTTCACATGACCTTCACCTGTTAATTGTTCTATAAGTTTGACACTATTTTGTTTTTTCCTGTTTTTGTACATGTATGTGGTATAGATGTAAAACAATTGGTACATGTAGTATTATCCTCGAAATTATCTTTGACATTCACTTTGCTCATGACCTTGATAGGCCTTCAGCCTTCAAAAAGTTGGTTTCCAGGCACTTATGGATTTTTCGTAATAGGGCAAATCATGTTTGATTTGTTTGCAGGTGAAAAGGTAGTGGATGACAAATAAGTTTTTTTGTTTTTTTTTTTTTGTTTGATTTTTTGGTGAAACAATCGGTAATGTAAACACTGCAGCACATAGGTTCTCAGTGTTGTCGAACTACTTTTTACCCTCCGCACATAAAGTGCTGGAGGGTAATGTTGGCCCCTGGGTCGTCCCTCCATCCCTCGATCCGTAAGTCCGTCTGTCTTGTCAACGTTACCCCGATATCTCAAAAAATATTCACTGTAGCTGTACCGAATTTTTGTCACAGCAGGACCTTATGGTGCACCAAGTTCCTGTTAAAAACCAGCTTCCTCTGGTCATTTAAAAACTTTTCATGAAACTTTTAATGTATTTATTTGAAGGCCGTCTGAATGGCGTAAAACCTGAAGATGTTACTATTTATATATATCTCATATTTTTTAAGCGTATTTTGCAAAAAAAGCAGGGCGCTGAGATTTTTACTCCCTTGGCTTTATCGGCCGACGGGATTTTTATTGTTGGCATGTCTGTGCATGCGGGAATATGTCCATCCCCCCGCCCCGTTACTCTTGCAGACCCAATAACTCTTACACTAGAAATGGTGCTGCTGTCATGAAACCTGTACTGTACAAGCATATTATGCAAAAAAATGGGTGAGTTTGACATTCAGCGACCTTGACAAAGGTCACTAGGGGTCATTAGATTTATTCACTTGTGGACAGAATAACTTGTAAGAAATGGAGCTACCAACAGGAAACTTTTACTTTTGAATTATCTCATAAGAATCTTGATAGGGTTCGACATTCAGTGATATTGACTTATCATTAAGGTCACCAGGCGGTCATCATCAGTCGCGATATTGTAAAAACTGGTGTATGGAATGCTTTGTTTTAAGGCACATAGAGTTGCTCTGGCCAACATTCATCAGATGTTTGAAGGGATGGCCAAGCAAAACTATGTATCTTTTGACAGTGAATGTTCAGTAGAGTTCAAGTCTTTTTTCCTTCTGACTTGACGAGTCTTATCTATTGGCTTATATCTTGGTAACTGTGAATCTTAGGCCCATGCCTACTGCTAAACACTACTAGAAATGTACATATGACGTTGTTGATTTTGATCTTTAGTGACCTTGGAAGGCCAAACACACCTAGCGGCTTATATCTTTGTAATGGTAGATCCTCGGCCCACGGTAATTCTTGAACGTTACCAGGAATGTTCTTATGGGGTCTTTTGGTGTTCTTAATTTTGATTGTAAATGATCTTCAGAGCTCACACTGACATATTTTCCTATATCTTGGTAATAATTAAACCTTCAGTCAACTATTGATAAGTACTAGTACAGTTTATGTATAGATTAGTTAAGTCTGCACTTGTGGACGCCGACTTCAGTCAGCAGAGCACAGAATCATCATGATATTTCTGTTTTATGTTTTAACTCCAATATGCATTTTTAAAGTTGCAAATGCCCATCTAGACTCTAATTTTGTAACACGTTTAAAGATTTTTTGACAATTTGAGATCAGTCAGCTTGTGTGGTGTCAGCACACGTATAGTTTATTTGGGTTGACAATCAGCTTGCCCAGTGTTGGAACATGTATTCCCTGACCTTGGGGTCATGTGATAGTCAAGGTCACTTCAGGTACAAATGGTTAATTAGATCCCAGAAAACTTTCTTTTACAAAGGAGACAGATTTTCATCTTATAGGTTTGGATGAGTCTGATAAGATTCCTATGCTATGTTCTATTCAAACAGATTATACACAAAATGAAAATAGGTTTGAAATACACAATACGACTGAATGTATAAAATTTGTATGGAATCAGGATGGCAAATAGCAGTTTCTCAGGTGTCAAACGGTGAAACAATGGAAGAAAACTATAAGGAGTCCGAAGACATAGGAGACACTAAGGTGAATGGAGGGAGGAAATATTACAGAACATTTATCAACGTGAAGCTGTAAATATGAAAAAGTATTTCTGGCCCCAAAACAAGAGATAGTAGGATACGGACCGTCATACAGCTCAAAAATGTAAATCGTGTTTATGCCTGTGTGCAAACACAAACATTCTGTTTTCCGCAGAATTCTTCCTTTCTGTTTCTTCCTTTCTTTTTTTTTTTATTTAATATTTTCCGATGTGGGCGTTCTTCGCGGACACGGGAAAAGTGACAACTTTGAAAACTAGTCGGAACATTGCATCGCTGATGAACTTTGGCATCTACATGAAAAGGCGGGAAAGCTCAAAATTATGCAGATTGCGGTAATTAAAAATTTAAAAGTTTTATGTCTTCAACACTGATGTAGATTGACAGATTTGTTAAAAATTATGCATATAGACTTGTGACACTTGTCAATGCAAAAGGCGTGAAAAAGCATTTTAAATCATGCTTATTAGGGCATTTGAATACCTTTAATATCTCAAAGCTATACTAAGTAGAGTTACCAATCCAATTGCAATTTATAGGTTTGAATTTCTTCCAAAAGAAAGAGGTGACACTTAAATTTCAAGCTATAGATATGCGATATAGGCACATCCAATCAACGGTGAACAAAAGTTGTGGCATTTTAATTTGTTTGGAAAAGGGGCGTAAACATAATGTAAATGTTGAATTATCTTTGCAACCATACTAGTTACAGCTACCATTTCAAGTCCAATTTCTGGAATTGTGCTGTGAACTCCTCGTATAAACAGTGAACGAGAGCTGCACAATCGAAAATTACACAAAGTGAATTAGTCACAAAAGGATTCAATTTTTTTTTTAAATGGGAAATGCTTCAAGATAAAGATATTAAATTTTATACCGGATTTCATTTCCTTGCTGCCTGATTAGTACAGTGAACTATCATTTACACATCAAACAAGTGGCACCTGAATCTACATCATCATGCGCACAAACTTCAATGTTTAATGTAAATCACAGATTAGATGTCAGTTTGCTCATTGACAAGCAAGCCATGAATCTGAAGATAAACAGATGCAACATGTGTGGCTTCTTCATCAATACATGTATGCATGATATAATCATGGCTATCAACTATTGCTATCAACTTTGTTATGTATATATATATATATATATATATATATATATATATATTCTGCATTAGTCTATTAGTAGTCAATCAGCTCTCTCTATTTGTACCACGTGCCTGCCCTGTGAATGTCATATTGGATCGTTATATTGGACAGCTCGAGGGAATCCCCGTGCGCGCGTGACGTCATAACGCAAATGACGTTCACTGGGGCTTTCACAACTGTAATGTGACAATAAATTGCCAAGCAAAATAATGTCCATACTGAAAATAACTTGAAAACTTTAGTCAACTTGCCTAATTTTTGTTTATGAAACATGTTTTTTACTTTGTTTTCTGTCATGATGAAAAAAAAACCTGAAGGATAGAAAGGCCGACATCCAACAGTGCTCCCACTGGAATTATTGAGAGACCTTCTGTGTTGGAATGTGTAGAATTTCAATGGGAAATAAATTTTGTGTATTAATTATTAAGAGTGTTTCAGACTTCTATATTCATACAAGGAAAATCACACAAATTGCAGAATATAACAGATGTTGGATGGCAGGTCGTCTAAACTGAAGTTCACGGGACCGTGAAACGTTATATTGGACTCTTTGCCATCCAATCTCTGTATAATATATATATATATATATATATATATATATATATATATATATATATATATATATATATATATATATATGTGTGTGTGTTTGTGTGTGTGTGTGTGTGTGTGTGTGTGTGTGTGTGTGTGTGTGTATGTATTTACATCAAACGGTGATAATACGACTGTCTGCCGGACTGGGCAGTTATTATGAATACACAACGACCTCTCAATAACAAGCAATGCTATGGAATATCCTTCCTTCAAATAATTCTTTTAGTACCAAGTGGAGTCACAAGCACACAGTTTGTAAGCAATGCATGCAACCTGTGGGAAGGGATGTGGCAATCCTTGACAAAACTTCAACAAAAAACTACTACTTAGCATCTAGTCTTTGTTTGTACTTGAATGAAAGTACTTTGCATGAGACATGTGAAAAGTACATGTGGTTACACTGATTGGAATGTCCAGTCACTTATTCTGGTGAAAGAGTTAACTTCTTCGAAGCAACCTGTGTGACACCTTCTGTTGTGAAACCAGAGACGTGCAAGGCTGATCAAGTTCAACGAGATATTTTAGCCATGATGCCTAAAACTTCCCCCAAATTCATCAATATAGTGCTAATCACAGCTAGCACAAGTTGCTGGTAGTGGAAATGAAGGCAGGAGGAGGACAGGATAGCAATGTCCCCCTGCATTAGATAAACATGTACAGATCTATATAAAGCATGATCGCAACTAGGAAATCTTGAGTTTCAAACACAATCTTTTTTCCCCTTGGTTTCTTGGGGGGGGGGGGGAGTTACCGGCCACAAAGCTGTCAATAAAAAAGCTGTAAAAGTGAGCATCATGCCAAAATACTGCAGTGCCTCCAAGTGTCACAGGTCTTGAAAGTAAGGTATATGTGTGTTCCTGAAAGAGTCCACTTTATGTAAAAAATTTGATTTTTGCCATCAGAAGAGAGGAAGCAAGGACCATTTTCATGAGACAGAATGCTTTTCAACAAGAACAAAATTGTAAACATTGAAGTACCACCTGGGCATCAAATGATCCTCGGCAGTACTAGCAGCCAAGCTAACCTTTACTTTTGGAAATCAGTTCAAATGTTCAATATATTTGCGAATTTATTTAAAGACGCCAACCCACCTTTAGTTGCCATGCACAATTAATTCTCTATTTCAAGTGAGGCTGTGTGCAAAACTGGAAATTTAGAAGACTGCTTGGTGTCATTCGTGTGGTCTTTTATGTCTTGTTGCATGCACAGATAATGGACACAAGGTCAATATTGTAGGATTTTTAAATGATACTACCTTTAACACAGACATATTTGCTTTGAAGCGGGTCTTTTCTCTTGTGGAGGGGGGTAGCAGAGAAATGGAGTGCATCAATTGTCTTTTTGACAGGAAATAAAATACTATCAACGTTTCTGTATACCTAATTTCCCACTCAGGCGTTGGTGACATACACAAGGATTGCAACAAGAATGTTCAAGAGTGGAACTCATTATTATTTTATTATACATCCGCGAATGGAGAAATTAAAATACATATGAATGGTACATCAAAATAATACAGATAAGCACCATAAAGAACGAAAATTATAAACGAACTAGATAAAATGAAAAGTACCTCACACTGTTATAACAAGGGTATAAAACCAACCGTAAATCCAGTTTACAAGCAAGCCTAAAATATTTAATATTTCAAATCATGTCAGCAGCTTGACCAGAGATCCTTTCGTCGAGTTTGGATCATTAAACGGTGGGGACAATAGCAGAGGCAGGATAGAACGAACCAGGTCCTCCTCCGCGGCACTTTCATCCTTAAAGAAGGATTTTAAATGGTCATATGAGCACTGACCAAAAATCAAGGCCGTTGGAGAGATCTTCATTCGGCGCAGTAAATTTACTATGGCTACCGTTGTCACAACAACCATGTAAAATAAAATGAGATATTTTATAACAGAGTAAATCCCTGATGGGGGGATTCCCGTGGCTAATACGCCTACCTAGGGAAACTGTACCACAGGCGACAATATCACGTACAGGTACAATATTTAGTGCTTCCAAGATTAAGGTATGATGTTAGAATTAACTGAGACCTAATGAATGTTTTACGAGGCAACCTAGGGCGCACTTGAATTCATGAGGTTTTTCCTTGTTAAACCGATGCAGCCTATCCCTTGGCTTCAAGATCAAATGCCAACAATTTTCCAAAGGTATGTTTTGGCGTCAGTATAGAGGCTACGGTAGCTCCAGCAGACTTTCTGATACCTAACAATAGCACACCTAGCTGCACTTATTCTGTTTAGAACAAGGCTATTGTACTTAGAGGCAAAAATTACACCCAGACGGTTAAGCTATGAAACATACTGATAAAGTTATTTTGCTCTCCATAAAACCGCTGGGGCTGCACATGGAACTTAGTGTGACAGATGTTCAAAAGTTAGGCCTTCTGAGCTCCAAAAGGGAATCTCCAGGTGTCACATAGGTTGCACAAATACGAATGAGCCTTGCTAAGCCAGCGGGACTAGAGAACACAAGCGTAATGTCATTAGCATAAGCATATCCATTTAACTTAATTTTGCCAATCTTTATACCACAGTCAGAATCATTTATCTTGATTAATGAATCATTCACAAAAACAATGAAGAATATGGAATAATGCACACTCCACTGGCGGGGCCCCCTCAGGACCTCAAAATTATTGCTGTGCTTAGAATTCCATTTTACGACTCCTTTTAAGCCGCTATACCATTTATGCAAAATAACCAGAGTTATACAGAGATTATGCCAATCACATTCTATCAAAGCAACGTTCCATGTTCAAACAACCGACGAAAATATCTGACTTATTACTGCTAAAATGTACGATAACATCGTGTAGCAAGGCATACCAGAAAAAAGTACTACGCATTTTGCGAAAAAACCGGACCTGCAGTCTGCATACATGGTCGGGTGGTAGCATGAGCAGTTCAAGAAGTTCTGAGTTATTCATACTCAGTGTTCTGGGTCGGTAACTACTGGTGTCTTTGGGGTCTAGGCCAAGCCTTTTCATGATAGATATTAGAATGCCAAGATAGAAGTCAGAGGATACAAGGGTAAGTGTCAAAGTACAGGGGACTAAAATAGCTAAATGATTACTCAATATGTAATCGCACCCTGAGGGACACTTTCCCTCTGACGAAGACAAAACTTTAATAGTTTTCAACTCGTGTTACAGTGATGGCATGGGGCTTTGACACATTTTCTGTATATTTTTTTTACCTTTATCCACATACATTTCTGGTCTGTTATGAGGAGAGAGTAGGGTCATCAGACATAACTTTGGAATAAACGTCAGCAAATTTATTTGGGGGGATAGCGGATTTAGGATTTACAGCGCAATTGTCCATTAAAGGCAATGAGGAGTACTAAAAATAGAACTCTAAAAAGGGGTCAGTTTTCTGGAAGGCGATCTAACCATATGCCATGCCATGCCAAAAATGAATATCTATGACATCAGTATTCGAGTTTCCCCTCGCCAAGTACTTTATTTTTATGAAAAGTGAAGGAGTTGAACAGGTATCGCACTTTTGTGAAGAAAATTGCCTTTGCGATGACGCAATGTGTACTTCGTTCACTATTTTATCTTGCGGAATTGCCTCTCATTTCGTGGCTGTTCTCGTCAAGCATCGCTACTTTCCGTCACAGTTTGATCACCAGGTCTGTGACGTCACGGAAGGGAGCTTCTACCACCAACGCTGATTGTAAACATTCACTCGCAGCAGTGAATGTCAGTGTGCTCATGGTTTACTGGATTAAAATGAGGATGAAAATGGGCAGGTTCCCCAGTTTGAACTCATCCGTTATGTTGAACCAATATTGGAAGGAGCAACAGGCTACAACAAAGCCGGTCTTTGGGGGACTCAGTTTGTGCCCAGCGATCATGCCCTAGCTACTACGGAAGATGACTAAAGCTAGCACTTGGGAAGATCAGACAGGGAACGGATGTTTTTCAACAGTCCTTGAGTGAAAACACCTGGCTGAAGTTAAGGTTTCTGAGTACTGTGAGATTATAATCTATAATAAAGCGACAGGCCATTTATTCTATGGGTGATTTGCTGTCTTGTGTGCACTTCTTGTCTTTGTTCAGTAACGTCTACCTTTTTTGTCATACAGTGCTTCATTTTCTCCGGTTTTTTTTCAATAAAATAAATGTTTAATCCAAGAAGGCAGACCATCTTACGCGGTTACACAGGTCTTGTTATTAATAACTAAAAAAATATATAACTAAAAGCCTGTTGCATGTAAGCCTATGATTTCCAATTCAACTAGTTCATTTAAACTGTGTTGGCATGCAGCGTGTACTGTCGGTATTGCCTATTGGCAACTGCACAAGATGGCCTGCCTATACTTCAACGATTCACTTCAGGAATCTTCGCACAATGACTCTTAAAAAGCATCTGTTACCATTCTAAACTTCCCAACCTCCAGCTCTGCTGATCTTCCATTGCAGCTACGGTACGGTCAGTGCTGGGCACAGACTCAGTTCCAGTTGCACAGCCAAAGTCAAAGACCAGCTTCGTCCTAGCCAGTCGCGGCTCTTTCCAGTAAAGCTGAGTTTCTTTGTCCATCTCCAGATCTTAACCGTACATCTTCCTTTCATTCGCAGTAAGTTCCTCTTTGGGAAAGGAACAGCTAAAATTGAGATCCAGTTCATTGTCTGGGTCGCTACCGCTCATGCTTTCTCTATCGCTATCCTCCATTGTGAACCCGCTTGATGGCCAAAAAGGCTCAAACTTGTCCACTTCAGGCCCGTAGGTCATGGCCCGTCATAGACAACAAAATTCTTTTGCAAACAAAATTATTTTCCTGTGTAAAAATATAGCAAATTTTCTTCACAAAAGTCCTATAACAGTCCAAGTCATTCATTTTGAACAAAAAATTAATCTTTCGGCGTCTGGGACCTTTAAAGCTTATGACATCATCACAAGACCTTGTCAATCACACTGCTAGCATAAGTCTTCCCCTTCTACTCACAACTACAAAATTTGAAGCTTACTGATCGGTATTTGCTTTGATTTTGTACAGTGTACATGTGACATTTCTCAAGTTGGAAATGTTGGATCTATTTTGCTCCATTAGAGACTGGGAAAAAAGAAAGGACCTCTCCACTGCCATGTGTACTTGTTTGTAGAGCTGGTCCAGACTGCGGTGACCTGTGCCACATGTGTGAATGTTTACACTACATGACCTCATTAGAGTAAGCTGGAAGCAGGGCGACATTATCTACGGATATATGAATACAGTTAAGTCCTGATCTGCCAGCGAATGGCAACTAGTAATTACCTTTCCCTTTAATTTACTTCCAGAAAAGCCTGGTTTTCGTTTCTCTGAGATAGCTGTTTATGTTGCTACACTTATTTTTGCCTTATGACATCCACGTTGTTTCCATTTAGCCCCCTTAATCTGTCTGACACACAGAAAGACGTAGTGAGACCTAAACGGGGAGATGATCGCTAAGGCTGCCGCAGTCTAGTTCCAGTATTTGACAACTAAAAACACGATTTAAATCATGCCCAGTAGTTAAAAAAATGATCTGCCCTGTGAACGCATTCGCTTTATGGCAGAAGTATTAATAATAAACTAATTGTTTAAATGCAAGGTCGAACACAACCATATTGTTTCCTGGTACAATATAGCACTCGGCTGTGCGCATTATAACCATGTTTTCTATACCGTAGTTAATGTAACTTATGCTTTGAGGTATAGCTTTGCATGCAAATCACACGCACACACACATATGATACATATATATATATATATATATATATATATATATATATATATATATATATATATATATATATATATGTGTGTGTGTATGTGTATGTGTGTGTGTGTGTGTGTGTGTGTGTGTGTGTGTGTGTGTGTGTGTGTGTGTGTGTGACGGCTATATCCTGTGCACATTTTGTACTGCAGACCAGGGAAATACACCACAAAGGGAGCAGGTTAGATCTCGAGTAATTAACATACAATGTAATCATTTGCATATGCTGCACTGTGCAATGATGAGGCTTCTGGCTCTATTGAATCCCATGTATATATGGTAAAATGTAGTAACCAGTTCTTATCCTGGCAATGTAAATCTTTTATATATATTTGTTCTCTTGGTTGTTCTGATGGACTTCCATCTATAATTGACAATGCAGGTATCATTTAATGTTGATGTATGCTCTATGTTTTGTGTTTGTGTTTGACATGCCGTATGATTGTAAACAAGTCAATGTAGCGAATAAAGTTCCCATTCATGTAGATACCCTGCACACAATTTACTAGGAATCATTTGTACTTATTACAATTACTTATTATTATTATTATTATTATTATTATTATTATTATTATTATTATTATTATTATTATTATTATTATTATTATTATTATTATTATTATACATGAGAGAAGTTTTCTCTCTCCAAGTACAATTCTTGGAGCCGTATTATGAGATATTAATGGTGAGGGATGAAAAAGCCATAACAGCACTATGTAATATATCCCGATGAACTGTATGGTTGCTAGCTTCGCAGTCAAACTAAAAGCATTCTGATTGGCAGCGCCACAGGCACATTCGGGAGGCAATCGTAGCATTTCTAACAAGTCTCCATTGGGCTTGCTTCATTGCATGCGTAACCGAGTGTTCGCAACGGCTAATCTCTTAAAACCTGTATAAAATGATGATCTATTGGCTTTATTGGCATTGTTTGTACAACTAAGCTTATAAATCTGAATATCCTTAAGAGTGTCTGCGTTTCGAGTACCAACAGGTAGTGCATTCTTTAGTGAAATTGCCAAAGGAAAGAGTGAATAATGTGTCTGTGCACGGTAACTGGAGAACTTGGCACGCGATTGGATATTTGTTTTGTGTTTATAAACAGTGCCTAACACTTGATTTCTTATACAGTCTGATGCATTACCATGTATTATTGTATGAAACTGTCTCAATGTTGTTTTGTTCACTTGTTTTCAGAGAACCTTTATATAACCTGTTAGTGCGCGGGCTGCTGATACCTGAAAATTCCTTACAGCAAAATAAAAAACTTTTGAGAGATTTGCTACGAAGCCCAAACTGTAAATATTTCATTATATTGACAATTTTCGTCCCTTTGCTTACCAAACTATTGAAGTGGCTGGACCAGGTGAGCTCAGACCCAATATCTGGACATAAATATATAAGTTCTGTAACAATATTCAAAGTTTCATCTGTTACAATGTAAAACCCACCTAATTTTCTGCTGAAGCAGACTCAACTATGTACCAAAATGAATTACTCTTATATTGTAGCCGTCAACAAAACACAAAGTCCGTCACTTTTGTTATATGTATACATATATTGTCCAGACACTTACAAAATCTACTTAAACTCACAGTTTTATGTTCAGGCAGCACAGCTCCCAGGTAGGGTAGTGTGTCTTAACCACTTTATGCGCCCCCGTGCGTCTGCCATCAATCACCCTGGGCTGTAACTTAAAATCAAAGCTCAGTATCAGAAAAGGAAATATATTTAAAACTTAAGCCTGATTAATTACGCTTTAAATATATTTACACATATATCTTGCCAAACCGAATTAAAAACTTCTATTCTAACGTCTACTTGCTGCCAAAATAAAGACGTATTTAATTTAGGGATTTACTGTGAGACCACACAACAACAACAACAACAACAACAACAACAACAATAACAACCAGACAATCACATATCTATTTACAACACAATACACATAATATATGCGTCCATAACGCCCAGACAAATATTCATAATCTTAACCGTTTACAGACCCACAATGAACCTTCCCTACAACTCATAATACATACTAATTTGGCCGTTGATAGGCCTATAATTTAGCATAGAGCACTACTGGGTACCGTCCTTACACAAACGACTGAATCCGGAAGCACCTGCCTACAGGAACTTCAAATTTAACGTGCATTAACCACCACCTTTGCCAATGTATGCAAGTATCAGCCATTTGTGTGAAACTGATGAAGATTTTATTTTTGGCCCTCTATTTATTACAGACAGGGTGATTATTTTCCCCTGCTCTAAACACTTTTTGCTTCAATAGTGACCGACCTCACTTTACCAATCAGATGCAGGTGTTCACATAATTCACTTATGCAATGCGTGTGTACGTAAATGCAGGTACATTAACTCAACTAACTTTAACTTCTTGCATAAGCTAAAGGTTATTGTGAATCCTCGTTATTTATGATATACTCAAATCTTACTACTTAAACATTTTAATTCATTTCAGCTCATACATTTGTTACCATTGTGACGGATAAGTTAAATGCATCTTGGTATCAGCAGCAAGTCTTTAATCACCATAGTTACATTTTATCCGATTTCATATCTGCTAACAAGTAAACTGCAGCTGAGCATACGTTTTTCCAGAAGCAGAATTATACATATTTCTGTTTTACTAACCAAACGAACACCTGGATGGACCACATATAATGCATGATATTGACTCCGCCCTTTATTGGAAAATCTTGGATCACGATTATTCTACTCGTGATGTTAGTGACCATTTGCCTACCCTTACCATATTTACATGTAGGTCATGTGCCGACTCAGCCGATGTTAGCACCACATATAATAGCGAGCTTATTTATAACCCTTTATTTGCCCCACCGGCGAGATGGAAAATCAAACTCGCATTGACAAGAACAGTTCTATCTATTAGGAAAAATTATCTTTATCCACTTCCCTAAATTTTTAAACAAATTCTCAGTCGTTGATTTAAAGCACAAGTTCGACTTCTAGATTTCCAAATAAATAGTGCTATTCACGATGCAGCAAGACAGGCCGGATGTTCGAATAAAAGAGGTCTCAAACCTAAGTAATATTGTGTGTGGTGCCCTCAAGGAGGCGTGGTATGTGATTGTTACAAGGGTACTGAGAAAATGTTTAGGAAAGTTAGTCGGCAATCTATGCCAAATGAAATGAACATCTGTCTTCACAGGGTGAACATGCACTTCAATGAATGTGCATTGTGATATTTTTGGAGTGGGATGAAGAAATTAAAGCGTAAACGGGTACACTCTTCAGTATGTGCCCAGGATATGGCAAATATTATTTTACGGTCATGGATGATAAACGTAGTTCCCACACTGAACACCAGGTGCATGTTGTCCACACGGCTGAACTAAAAAAAACAAGAGTTCACGCAAAGTAAAGGCACAGTAGAATGTATTATCACTTCTGACATGGTCTCAAATATTTAGACCGGCTGAAATGTAACTTCTTACAAGGGCATGACTGAATTACTGTAGAACTACTCTCTCACGGCAAGTCAAATATTCTTCTAGATCGACGTGCTTATATACGTATAACACTATTCTTACTTACGGTGTAGGCCTACACTCAATCCTGATGCCAGGCCCAAACCATCGCCCCATTATGATCAGTTCTGTTCATGCCAATTGGTCGTATTATTCATGATTGCAGAGGATAATGTCAGTGATGTACAACTTGGTTTCCGGAAGAAGAAAAAAACGTAGCTGTTCCTTTTTGGTACGCCTTCCTTCACCACTTGGTTTCTTACTATGCCAGTAAACACTCACCGCTTTACATATGTGCCCTAGGTTGCCAAAAGTGCTTTGACTGCGTCTATCACGACGGTTTACTCTTTCAGGTGGCGATCTAGTGAACGCATATGAACGGACATTGCTCACCATTTCTCGCGATTGTGAAAAATAGGCAACAGTAAGCCATATAAAAGTATACCTTTTCTGAAAGCTTAGTGTCTAGCGCAAATGAAGATACCACCTTTATTAAAATCTATCCAACAGTATTTATTTTATGAAGCCACAAAGTCGGACAATCGTTTGTGCCAACCCAAAGCCACTCCAGCGAAATTGGGAGGTCGACAGATTATCCGATGACCCCATCCGTCCGTTTTACCGCTAGCGTAGATTCTTGGCCATCAAAACGTGTTTTGTATTGTCGATAACGCAAACGAGCCCTGTTTTAGGTCACGAAAGATATTTATAGTTGTGCCATGTACATGTACTTTGGGTGAAAGCTCTGCGAATGACGGTGAAACTGCAAAACTATTCCCGTTACCAACAAACAAAAACACCTTTTTAGAGAAAATAAATGACTTATCATACATGCCAAGTCTGAACAGAATCGAGCCAGTGGATTTTTCCCCAATTTCGCTGGAAGTGGCCGTTCCTTCTTAAAGTGAACCCGAGAAAACAGGCTACATCTCTCGGTCTGATGGTCTTTGACCTTCGTCGGTCAATGCCGTCAAAGCTATTCGAGACAGGTTCTATTTTTGAACTTCTGCGATAAGTACGACCTCCGTAGTCGTCTATCAATGTTCAAAACATGTAAAATATAGTCATTTATAGCTAAAAATCACATATTCATAAGGAGGTACGTCTCCTGTCCTTTTAAATACCCTCGTGGAAATTTAGCGCCATATGACGTTTTCGCGGAAGTAGGCGGAGTTACCCAGCGAGCATGCGTACAAGAACTTGAGAGAGCTAATTATGCAAACGTGCCAAAGATAACCGCTGCCGCAACAGCCATGAAAGTCGACGATAGCGAGGGGTGAAGTGTACAATACAAGTACTAAAGTAGGGTCGAATGAATCGCACTTTTCATGAAAACACCAAGCGATGAATAAGAATCTGTTTTAAATTACCCCGACATGTCTCATTGTTCTGCGATTTTCACAGGTTGTTTTGCTTGTTTACAAGTTCCAGCCAAACAGGCTTCATTCAGGCTGGCGGACGGGTTTCATATCACAGACTTGAAACGCTAACCAAGAAACTAATAAACCGAACTTCAATGTTGACGAACGGTGCATTTAGCCCAATGAAACCCGAAAATGGTGAAATAAATTGTAGTCATAAAATAAAAAGATTGGATCACAGCCCCATCTCATAGCATTTTATGTGTACATCCTCAACTTCTTCCCGTAACTCGCCAAAATGCCACCGCGAAGAACAGGCTACTGCAGCCGAGGGGACGGGGACGGAGCAGGGGCAGGGGCAGAGGCTCTGGTCACACTTGATTCATTGTCCAAGGAAATATCCAGTGCACGCATACATTTTTCAGTTAACTTTTAATTTTTTTTTATGCGTTGCTGATAAATGAGTTTTCCCGTCGTCGTCATCGAGACTGTCCGATTCAGATTCGGTGCCGGTGGATGTGGATGGCACAACCGCTGAAACTAATAGTACAAGCTGGGGCCTGGGCTCTGCAGGCCACGCTCGGTATTACGAGCCCTTGTCACTATCTGCAAGTTTTGTCCTGATATCCGTGTCCATTCGTACACTATTTTTTTTCTTTTGCGACCCTTTTTCCTTTTTCTTTTGATGGGTACGGAGGAACTGCATTGAAGTTGTGTTGGAGTCGGACCTCGACCCCCTGACCTCGCTAGATATGTATCAGTGTGGACGCATCACAGGTCACGTGACCCAACAAACCGGCACATTCAGTGGCAGCTTTGTTTACACTCCAGTTTGGTACGACCGCGTCAGGAAAAACAACGATTTTAACGTCAATGTAAAAAGTATTTAGCAACGAAACAATGTGGAACTTAAAGTAAACTTGTTGACAGAACAGAAAATGTAAGAAGTGAAACTTCGTTGATTTTTATGTTGTTCACTAAATCGCTGGATGCATTACCAGTATGCTCGTGGCCACGGCGATGGGGTTGTTGCCATGTGTATCACGAATATTTTATGAAACCCTGGGCTGATAAACATGTTCTGGTTGTCCTGATGACCACATGCTTCTGGTCCAGGAATCGAAATATGTTTGTCGCCACCTCCTACTTTATCTTTATCATCACCGCTACGTGTCGATGGTCTTCCGAATGGCCCTTCACTGTTTAATATCTTGTGTATAGTATTGTAGTATTTACTGAGTTTTTATGACTCATTGCTTATTATTTAGAAGGTAATAACCGATCAATTTCCCGGGTATTTTTAATGCTACCAATTTCCCATTTGAAGGTCCAAATTAAGTGAATTATTCAGAGCGGCGGGATCGTCTGCACGAATTAAAGGGGTGGTATCATCAGCAAAAGATCAAGTTTAAGAATTATAATGTTAACATGTAATCAACATATATCAAGAAGTGTAGGAGGCCTACAACAGATCTCTGTGGGACACCTGCATTGACTCTGTCCTAGAATAACTGGATATCTTGTACGACAAACACGTTATTTTCGGTCTTGTATACACCCTTTGAGCCACAATAAAAATGAGCTACTGATACTGGCCTTTTCGAATTGATGTCGCATCTCCGGCAGAGACACGCGATCAAACACTTATGATATATCGCAAACGGTCATTCAAACAGCGTTTAGTAGAGCTATAGCTTCACAGAACAAATTATTTAAGAAACCTTGGAATCTGTTTTAGACATTCTTTGCGTCTAAAATGGACATTGACACTTATGAGCCTGTGGGCAAAGTTTGCTGCAGGAGTGAAAACATTTATACTTTGAACAAATGTGGATCTAATTTCAGTAATTGTGGCCGACTGGTGAATCCGCATAGTCCGACAATTTATAGCATAAAAATCTATCAATTTTTGCACCATGATTGTTTTCAGGATCCATATTAAGCTCTACAATAAAAATAATCTTAATACCAAAATTAGAATTCCTTACTACGTCAATACAACATTGTAAAACATCCCGAGAAGTACATTTAAGGTTTGCATAAAATACCTGTGTGAAAGCACTTCAGCCCAGAATACGACAAACTTTGCATCTTCAAGATCACCACGCCTTTCTGCTGGTAATGACCGTGATGCGCATACTCACTCCTAGTCTGGGTTGTATACCAATGTTCCAAAACTTGTACCCCCCCTCTTGAAATTTGCTTATTATTTTGAAAATATATTCTTTACTAACTTAATATACACAAACAAATATATATATAAATATTCTTTATATATATATATATATATATATATATATATATATATATATACCTTCTATAAGAAGATGTAGCTTACAAATGAATTTTATGCGTCACTCTTGGCAGTAAATGTTTTTCCTTATTAGCTGAGTAATCTTGACTATAGTTTATTTATTTATTTATTTATTTATTTATTTATTTATTTATTTATTTATTTATTTATTTATTTATTCATTCATTTATTTATTTGTTTGTTTGTTTGATTGTTTATTTTATATTTATTTATTTATTAATCTATTTATTTATTTACTTGTTTGTTTGTTCAATTATTTATTCTGTTTCCTATGTGTTATCTAGTACCAAAAATTGTGTACAATAAATTTGCATGCTTTTACCTTTATATTAAATGAAAAGATATGAATGTGAATGAACAACGTGGCATATGTGCAGCTGCCAGTAATTCTTTCACGTAGATGACCTAGATGATATGTAGGTATATCCAAGTCATTATCCTAAATGTTGTCAGATAAGATATTTGCTTTTGAATCTTTAAAGACAAAAGCACAAGCGTATGATGTTTTAATACGCCATAATTTATTTGCCGATAGACTGCGGATATAGCATGATAAATTGCTCAATTTACATCTGAACGTGCAAGGCAGCACCAGAAAGTGCATCTCAGAAGCCAATAAGAGTCTGGCAATAACCAGAGTCAATGATCAATTGCATCACCGATCCATGTACCAGGTGACAGCGTAATGAATGTTGCGTATTGATCTCAATACAATGACAGTGTTGTATATAGCGAACTACACAATCTAACAGTGCCGCCAGTAAATAGAAAAAGGTAAATCTCGATATTCTAACATGCAGAATAGTTAGCATATTTGACTTTCTGTCACGCAAAGGTATTTAAGGCTGATAATCCATAAATTAACAGCACTCGTATTGATCAAATATTAATGTGTTGACTGGAAAGACATCAAAAGCATTTTCGTTGCATATGTGTGGTTACGAAATAAGACTACTTAGATAAAGATATATTAATTCATATGCACGAACACATTTCCTCCATTGGAAATTGAAAAGCAGTGGTATTGAGACTTATTTTTGTCCCCTTTATAAATCGACACTGAGACTCGTTGTTATCAAAAACTGTTGCACAGGAATCTGGAACTTCCCATTAGGTTACCAAAGACAGACACTAGACTGGTCAACAAACCTTTTGGTTCATGCAATACTTTGTGCATGTGAATGTAGCTTTCACGCGAGATAATTTTATTTATTTTATGATTTTGAACGCATGCCCTTGTCGGTAATCATCGCCATGTGGCTTTTGTTTTAGAGCCAGAATGTGTCTTTGGAACTTCTCTTGTAAAATTATATTTTGTGTCAGAGAAAGGACTCCTATAAAGCGAGTCGGTATTTATAAAGCGATGAAGCCGCAGTCGAACGCTTTTGGAAATCGTCACAAAGGTATGCTATCCTGTACATATTGCCAACTTGCAACTTGCCAATTTAACTCATTCCACCCTAATGCCGTTTTTCCCCCGCTAATGTCTAAATGTCGTCTGCTAATTGTATTTTATTAATCTAGGAACTATTTATCAAAATTTTGAATGAAACTTGCATAGAAAATCATTCCAAATAATATGCCTATGGTCAACAGCTTGCCTTGAAACGCATTTGGCGCATTGCGCCCAGAGCGCGCCAAGGAAAGCTGTTGAATCGGTCTTCTATCGGGGTAGGGTGAGTTAAAGTTTGCAACAACGTCATGCGAGCATACCCGCATGGTGGTATTCAAAAAGGCAAACTTGCAAATATACATTCAGGTAAAACGCAGACATTTCAGCATATGTCCCTGCAGTTTATGTGATGGAAACTCAGTAATTGTGGATGTAGGACAAGATCTATAGACAGTATTGACTCCATCTTTTTAACATATGAATAGAAGGGTAACACTCAACAGAAACAAGGAACGTTGGTATGTTTATGTATGTGTATCTAATAAATTCAAGAGCTCAAAGTCTTAAATACAGTGAAATCGACAATAAAGACCGCCTCCGTAAAGATATTTCTCTATTAAAACCACCAATTTACAGTTGCTATATTTGTCCTGAAGAAAAACAATATCGCTATTAAGACCACTTTCATATTACGTCACATTTGACAGTCCCTTAGGTGGAAAAAGGGGTATTCCACTGTGTTTATTTTTAGCCAGGGACGTGCTATGTGCACGTCCCAGGTTTTTAGCGCGTCCCTGATTTTTATATATAGATTTTTTTTTTCTCAAAACTGACATACTAATTTGCTACAAAACAGAAAGAACATGTGCTTATATGCCCGTAGGTATGAGAGGTTATGTCTATCCTGTAATTTGTTGCATAATTCATTTGATGAACATATGGTTGTGTTTTGGATCGTCCTTATCATATTATGTTATTTCATTTCATTTATCTGTTTGGTTATTTGTGAATTTTCCTTGTTTGTCTCTTTTATTTATGCACTCTCCCACTGCTCATTTTTTAAATCATATAAACATGAAAGATTTGACTCTCGCGTGGGACCAATTATCTGGTAACCAGCTCAAAACCCAGGTGTTGGCTCATTTTGCTTCACTTTCAACTTATAAAAAAAGGAATAAATCAAAAGAAAAAGGGTCATAGAAGAGCTTCCTTATGAAAGCGGCTTCCTGTGAAGTCCTGTGCAGTAACCCAGTGCATGTCCCAGTATATTAACCATGGATACATCTCATATCCAATAAAGTCCAGCCTCTATCTGGGCCACATACCATTAGCGACAACTTTCTTTCACTCAACATGGCAGTGGAAAGGTCAAACTTGAAATAAGGAAAATATCCGCTGTGCATGGAAGCAACTAAGCAGTTTCCTTGTGCTTATCATTGTCTATAGACTAGATTCATCAACCTTTTTCACTAAAATTAGCCATTAAATGTGATGTAAAAAAAAAGGTTTGATTATGGTAACCAGGGTAACTTGACAAGTTGAGTGAGGAAAGGTCATTTTCTGTCCTTAACGACCTATCTCCCAAACAGAGGCCAAGCTTCAATGGGTATACCAAGCTGAGATGTCAGCTTGGCTTATTGGCTTTAGCAGAGAATGGAAGCAACAGAGTGTGACTGCCAATATTGACGGCAAAGCGGTACACGTTTGGAACAGGCTTATAGCCCTAAGTTATTAATCGTTTCTGGATAGGATATGTTGAGAGAGAGAGAGAGAGAGAGAGAGAGAGAGAGAGAGAGAGAGAGAGAGAGAGAGAGAGAGAGAGAGAGAGAGAGAGAGAGAGAGAGAGAGAGAGAGAGAGAGAGAGAGAGAGAGAGAGAATCGACAGGATATTGACTGGATTTTCATGAGCAGAGACAAATGATAACATGAAGTATACACATTTTGAAATGCCGTGCAAGTTCCATTTTATTCCACAAACATGTCCCGAAACTGTCATACAATCCATGAGAATTGTAAGAGAGTGAAAATGAAACAAATCTGTGGTACTAATTTGTTGGAAATGAAGACAGCTCTATACGGCAGGAGCACTTGATTGCAGGTGGTTAGCTAAATTTATACACAGACATGACCAGTGCAGGTGCCAGCACTTCCGCACCTGTGCCACCTAGTGACAGATTCAATAACTTTGTTCAGCTGTAAGTTGGCAACGCGAGTCAATTTATTTTCGTTAAATTTAGTATTATCTGTGCAAGGGTGTGATTAATTACACAAATTCTAAAATACTTTGGAAGGAAACAAAACCTACATGAAGCCCGTTTGCATTGAGATTTAAATTTGATAATATTTTTATCGGGAACATTTCAGCTGACTGGCAATATATCATGTGTCACGGTACTAAATCAATGTATTTTTTTCACTTTGCTATCGTAGGCGTTGATTTGTACTTTAACATTTCAGATGTCAAACGACACCACCAATTTCAGTTGGAACGATATGTGTCGGATGTTTACTCTTCAAGAAATAAACCAATGTGATGCATAAAATACTACGCATTGTCTATTTTGGCATTACGGTGTCAACGATTTTTAATGAATGACAATGTAGATGTAAAGTAGCTTTCCTAGGCACGCAGAATTATTGGCGTGTAATAAGACTTAGTTGTGCAATAGTTTACCTTTCCTTTGCATACAGTACACAAAGAAAATGATGGTGAGAACTAAATAATAATCAGAGCAGGTAAGATACAGTTAAGTTACTTGAAATTCCCTGTCTTATTGAGTGCATGCTCAGCACATGATAACATAAAAGGCAAACGACAACTATTGGGGCGTTCTTTGGGCACTCAATGCACATACTTACATTCGACAAAAGTGATGCCATATACCCTGCAAATCTGACTCCTTACAAATAGAAGTACGCAGTTTAAAAATTACAGAAATGATATAGGCGACAACTGATTTACGTTTGTCGACATGCAATATTGACACATCTGTGACCATGGTCATGTGACGCACTTTTTCATACGGTGCATAATACAGTTGTGATCCGGAAGATTTGAATGTGGATTGACTCTAGTAAATTCACTTAATTTATTTCCCCGTATATCTTATTTTTATTTAGAAAAATATTAATGTGATCTACCAAATACAAAAAGGAGCTTTTTCTACAGTCTTTATTATTCTTCTATTTGGAATAGATACTGGAATAGATATAGGGTAATGCCATGACGAATAAGATACTGTATAGATGTTGTACGGAAGATATTCGCCTCAGCCACCAAAATTAGATAGTGTAATCCACAGGGGCTATTGTCATGAGTATAAGAGTATAGTATGGATGCCTTAGGCCTTTGCCTAGACATATGGGACCATAAAGATATATAATGAAAAGAGTATGAGCTGACAGTACAAGGCCATAAAATGTTGCTTTATGCTTATTAAGGGACTCCTTCAAATCCAGGTGCAACGACTAGATCAAAAGGACACGTTCTAAAACACACACACACACACACATAAAATTTGTCAACACAAGTGTGCGTGAATGGTTCGTTATTCTGAAATAACGGTCTGGGACAGAGCGCAGGAATGTCAGCTATTCCTTATTTTTCTAGTCATACCTCGGGGCAGGTCCAGTCTTTTTCGGCGTTCCTTTATGTACACAGTAATCTCCTTTGCCCCCATGGATTGCAGAGACTTATTGCAATATCGATTACGTTTCACAGACGAAAAAGAACCACTATAATACAGAATTGGGCCTTTGATGAATTTCAAGGATGTTCCATGCTATCCACATCTAGTTGTGAGCAACATTCCATTTGTAGCTCCCAGACATATAGACCTAATCAATAACCTGTTACTCTCTTGACGCGTACCTCTGTGTAACCCAAAATAGCAACGTCACCCAGACGTTGTCGTGATAGGGCCTTTTCTAATAATTTATAGTGTGCCCAGCATAAAGGTCACATCTTCCATACCTCTTGCCGAACATCTTCAATAATGTGTACCTGTGGATATGTGCGCAGTTCATAATCAGTGGTTTCAAGTTTGCACTTAGTAAATGACTGTCACCTTGCTTTGCGCTCCTACTCGGCTTTTTCCTGGAGGTATTATTTATCTCTGTTTTTTACACATTTCTGGTATCAACAAATACCTGTTTGTGAGAGGTAAAAGCTTGAATAAGTTGTTTATAGCAACACAGCAAAAGAACCAGATGTTTACTCAAATATGTATGAAGGTAAGTTCCCTGTCTGATACACAGACATTTCTCTTTCCATTCCGATTCCATGTAAAATGTTGGGAAACGTTTGCAAAATATGTTTCATTACCAGTAACATTTGGGTCTGTACTTATCTTATACGTGTACATGTACTTTGTCGTTTGCTTGAACATTTACTTAATCACTCATTTGTACTTGGCATGTGGTCAATCACATGAACACAATTATTCATGTCCACATGTGCTTGAGCATTCACTTGTGCATGTATTGCATCATACACCTGACATGCACTTATAATTCACTTCTACATGTACTTCATCATTCACTTGACATGTACTTATCATTCACTTGTACATTTGCTTTGTCATTCACTTGTACATGCACTCTATCATTCGCATTCACTGGGGATTCGCCAAGAGATGAAAGCATTTCAATTGCTGGGAACTGGTGCCGAGGGTCTTGGATCCAAGTCATGTACAAATGCACACACAACTTAACTCTTTCAGTGGTACTCAAAATAATTTCTCATATAAATACCTTTCATATAAAAATCTGCATGCCGGTTGTTCTGGATGTATAACAATATTCCAGGTCAACAACTTTCCTCCGTGTACTTTAGGCCCAAAGTGCTCCGAGGAAAGCTGTTGACTAAGTCTCTTAGCTAGCACTGCAAGGGTTAATCTACGCTGCTGATGCTATGTTTTAATTGTGTTCATATAGCAGTAGTCCTTTTGCTAGCTACAATCCGTGAAACTCGATATGCACTGCGATTCTTTCTTCTGTATAAATCTTGCATTTTGCAATGGTACAGCCTTGTTACAAGACAGAATTGTTGCAGGTTAGGTCTGACAGCGGTTTAATGCTCACATTCTCTTGCGTCTGGCACATGAGCTTTTGCTATCCCTGAAATACAAAATAAAGTTATATAATTAATAAAGCAAATTTATGTTTGTTTAGCAATCTGGCTTCTTGTAAGGCGGGTATTGATGACAAACATGCAGGTGACTAAAATGGAACTTTTCTGATATATTCCCTTTAAAAATAACAAACGTTCATCAATCGGGTATTAGTTAGTGTATAATGCAAAAATATAGCCAGCATTCGTGTTCGACACATTGCCAGACATTTTAGGCATTGGCTACATGGCCAAAGCCCGTCTGGATACAACTGTATGCGGTATACAAATGATTGTCAGGAAACTGGAGAGTGTGTGTGTGTGTGTGTGTGTGTGTGTGTGTGTGTGTCTGTGTGTCTGTGTGTGACACGAATGGCGTCGTTTGCCAGGAAATGGGAGAGTTTGTGTGACACAAATATCGTCGTTTGTCAGAAAATAAAAGAGTTTGTGCGACACAAACAACGTTGTTTACCAGAAAATGGTGAAGTATCTTTTAAGTGCATCATACGCATATACACCTGTCCAAATCTAGTATCCCCAGGTCTATTTCTTACCAAACATGAACCACCGGTGTACCCATGAAAAACTCTCTGTGGTATATGTGCAACAATCTGTCCACATCCTATCAAATAACGCTCAGGAAACCCCATAAGGAAGTTTATTTCTAAATTGACCAATCCGAACTGGCGTTTCATGTGTTCGTTTTCATAGCAGGAAGACCAAATGTGGCTATGTCTATGTAGAAACCATACAACGCCCCATGCCATACCTGAGACATAGTATCGAAACATAAAAATGCAATTAGAGACAAACAATGCTCACGTGGGAAATGCTTGCAGTGTGCGTTAGCCTTTGACAGGGAGAGCAAGACCGGACCCTTTGGGTTTGGGATTAGGAAAATACAATTGCCCTGGGCTTATCCAGGCACAGACGGTGACTGGAACATCTTGTCTGTGTGATATAGTTTCGGGAGAGAGTTGGGTATGTTTCTAAAGAATGTGTACTGTGAGACCGTCTGAGTGGGGCCAAAAGGAATGACATCGTCGCGATATCTTCGAAAAACAATGGACCAAAATATGATCAGAGATAGAAGTACCTTATTCAAAACAAACTAGAAACGTATAGGACACTGGCTGTCTTGTGTTATTTCATGGATTTATAATTATTTTATTTGGAAATCGGAAATGTGTGCCCCAAGGAATTGCGTCTCCATATCTCAAGCTTCAACAAGTGTCTATCAGATGTGTATCCTATAATGAACAGAACCCTATTTAACAGTGGCATTATCCCACATTTTCAAAAGTAATACATGGGTTCTCAACAATGACATGTTGATTCTAACTTCGATCTTTTCTCGGTTATAATATTATGGAAGCGACCATTTCTTGGCCAATGGCGCAAGCCACTTTTGTTTGCATGGTTCGACATGATACATTTTCGAATTTTTTTGTTAATGTTTGCATCTGGTTGCCTGTGGTACGAGTATTTACTATTTCCATGTTATTTGGAACTCTTTCAGCGGTGAGGATACTGTTTACGTAACCTTCAAAATTACACACCATCACTGTTGCACTGTGGGATTGATATCTGGCCTTGATAGCTGCCTCCAATATTATTGTATCCTTGAAACGAAAGTAAATGACAATGTTTCCTGCAATGTTTCTCTTTTCCTTGGGTTCACGTGTATAGTACTTCCAGTTTAGCAATGGCTGTTAAAGACAAGCACAAATAGTTAGCACTACGACCAAAGTATAAAAGATGAGTGACTGCATGTCGTGGATTTCATTTGGCTATCAGTATCAGCTTGGAAATACCCTCAGAGCCATGTGGATACCCTCGACTATTCTATGTGCCTTTGCCGATGTATCAATAAGCCGCACTTCGTAGCAGCTGTGTAAACAGGCATCTCGTTTACCTCGGCAAACTCTGATCAACTGCACATATAAAGGGGAAAATATATTAGTTCCGCATTGTTGGACAGTAAAGAATTTATTAATTGGAAGTTCAAGTTACCGAAAACAAATATATTAACGAAGGAAAGTGCCTGGTTGAAAGCTTGTTTTTTGTCTCCAGATGTCGATTGATGCAGGGGAACTCGTACCACGATAACTGCACTTGAAGAGAACGCGGATTCGTGCTAACGATTCCTGTGTTCAATTACAACCTTACTTGTAATGTCTGGGTAAGAATAACGTAGGATCGTATCACTGTATTTGATAATGGATTATTGTCTTTTGTTACCGGCCCCATAGGAGGTGTGCTTAATGAGTTACCCGTAATGAAAAGGGATTATTTATCTAAAATAAACATGTAAGATAAAGCCAGGAACTACTATGGCTGGATCCACGTACTATGTGCATACAGCTGCAATGTATCTCATTTCATCTTCCAAGGACAGGTATAATCCCAGTGCTGCATTGACAACTTGAACACACTACTTGGCAAAATTGTTTCCCTGGCTGTGGTATGCTATATTAGAGTCCCTTTCAGGCGCTGTTGTTGCACCTGAATATTTGAGACGCTGAGGAGCAAGTAGCAGCAACTCTATCTTGAGCTCTGAATGGACAACTCCATCTTGATTTACGAGTGGGCAACTCCGTGTTGATCTGTGCGTGGTTTGTCCTGTTCCACTCAATAATACCTGTGAATATGTTTGGACAAACGGCAATTTTATACTCAATACGAACGGACGAAAGCTGTTGACTCATGTCATGACAACTTTTGTTTTCCTTAAATTTTTTTAATTAAATTACGTGAATAAAACTAAGCCTTCAATCCATGCAGCCAATCATACGGAAATAAGGTTAGCATTCAAAACAAATGTTTATTTAGAGTAAATTCAGATGAATGCGCAAAGTTCATGTGAGCAGATATGTGTACATCCATGGGATTGCTTGCTAATGATATTGAATAAAATATTACTTTCACATTTGAAGTTCATTCATAAACCTAGAGTTGCCACGGAGTTTAGCAACAAAGTAATTCGTGTAATAGCCGGCTCCAGTTTCTATGCATATAAGGTGGGTCCACACCAAGCAGCGAGGTTACGTGATTCATCGTCTCATACCAATCATGGGTCACAAAAAAAAAATGCAACATCTCTTGCGTCGGTTTGGGCCGTGTGTGCAATGATGAGTTACTTTTCTTTTTGAAATCCTTTCATGGTGATTGTAGCTGAATCTCAGGGCTATTCCACAGTTTTAGGACTGCAATAAATTTTCTCGTCATTGTGCTTCCTAGCAACATGTTACATACCTTTCTGGGGCAACCCAAACCAAAGAGCGCGAATTGGCAATGTTTTATTGTAACGTTCTTCTGTCAAAGATGTCGCTTGGGTCGTTCTTTAGAATATTTTGGCGTTGAGTCTCATATTTGGAGTACTGTCGGGGCTCGCTCACTAACCTTTGGTCTTGACTGTATGTGTATAAATAAGACAAGTTTTGAAAGATTGGAATCCGCCTAGAGCTCTATGCTTAAGGCATTAATGGGTCTCGGTAAGCGATCTCGCTCAAGTCCTCTGCTGGAAGCCCTACGAGTTTCTTATATAAAAGATATTGTAAATCGTGACACGTTATCTCTTTACCGGCGAATTTTTAACATTTCTTCTCCAGTCAGGGACTTGCAAACTTTCTTCTTATCCCAATATATTGTTCATGGATATACCACCAGATGGACTTTAGTAGATCGCATTGCCAACATCGACCCTTCACTCTTAAAAACTGGTTTCAGCGCTGTCAAGCATATTTACTGTCCCTAAACTTTCCCGCACTCAACCAGAGTCGGGAATAGTAGATTCTCCTCGCTTTCTTCTTGGACGACCAGAGTACAACAAACTTTATGGCATCTCAAGAAAAATGGCCTAATCAATCATATCTGTCTTTTAAGTTATTATTTCTATGTTTTCTTTAAGCCGGATACATGTGTTTATAATTTGTATTTATGTGCCAAGATAAGATTTTTCTGGATGATTTATGAACTTTTATTTACGTCATTGTGAGTCATTTTGCTATAATTTGTGTATTATTTTGTTCATGTTCAGTTTTGTATCTTTATTTCGATGTATACTATCTATTTTCCTCGTTTTCACTGGGGTTCAATAAAATATTATTATTATTATTATACGCACGAGAAATTACTTAAAACTGCATTCGACTTTTCATGCCCTCAATAGTAAATGAAACGCCTGTCAATATTACCACTAATCTACATGCATACCTACTTTAGTTTTTCTACAATATTTCAAAATATCTGTTTTGAGCAAATACACGGAATCTTGTACTATTCCGAACTGTTATATCTACAATGAATATTCTTCATGCATATCTATTATCAACTGCAGCAATTGTGTCTTGGTCCCGTAATGCTATGGTCTACGTTAATGTGTTATAATTACATAGATAGTCCCCACGACGGTGCATATTGAATCTGTAGTTAATTTGTTCCGATTTTCTAGGATATAGCTGTAATATAACCAGCTCGTTTACAGTTATAGAAATCAATGCCTTTCATTTTGAGACATAACAGTTTTCAGGTTCTACTGTTGTTTTGGTTTAACTAGCTTGTAACATGGAGAATTGATTTACTCTGATTGTGAGTCTAGATTTGCCATGCAAGGTTTGGTACAACTACTTGCCCAACCTGCACCAAAGGAAAACTATTAACATCCTGTCGGATACACAAAGAATGTGATCCTGAAATTGATTCTAAAATTAAATTGATGTGCTTTTGACCCACCCTGTAGTGTTTTAATCCTTGGCCTAATATTTGAATCAAAATTTCAAGGATTAACCAATCAATGTTCTTGGCTATGACATGAACTTAAAATTTGTATTTGATGGTTTCAATTTTATCACATTTTAGTTTTATGTAGTTCTTTTTGTTTAAATCTGGATCGAAATCTGAGTCACGTTACCGTGTAAGATTAAGGTATAAACATGAAAACATTAATGATGCCTCCTGCTACATAACCACCGAACAGTGTGCAAAATACTCAGCAACTTTTACAGTTATTGCAAGGGTGGTCCCAAGCCAACATATATCAAAGCTACGCCCAGTTCCAGAAGTGCATTTAACGGTTGGGTTCATACCGTCTCGCAGCACTTCCCTGTATATCACCTATACAAGTGGAAGTGAAAGTAATACGATTGCCAAAGAGCTCCGCAAAAGCCCTGATGCAATTTATGCTTTTGATCTTCCTTGTCTTACGGGTGTTAAATTCAAGGGCCCCGTGCATTGAAGAAAGCATATCCTCGTGTGTCTAACTTGACACTCCATATTTCCTGATCGTTACACACATATGTGCAGCTTCACTTGCAGAAAGACATTGACACTTCAGTCGGCGGCTTTATGGTCGATGAGAGGCTGGTTACTCGCCTATGTTACCATTCCCAGGCGGACCTTCTTTCATCATCCTTATTGCGCATTTAACATAGCCTAGATTAGTAACAAGGAACAATATTGCTTGATTAATCAGGGCGGATTTCTTGGAGAGAATCATATCGTAGTGTACTTAGACAGTAGTACGGTCGACTGCAGATAGACCAAGATGCCATAATCATCAGGTTCCATATATGAATTCTCCATGATTAGATGGAGCGGAAGTATGTCAAAGATTAAGGACAAAGCAACTGACTGTCAGTGGCAACACTCCTTCTGTTAATTAAGGGGTTTTTTGTGCCTCCAATTTAGTTAATACGCTTCTTATGTGTGACAAACAAAGCGTTTTTGGTAAATCTCGTGGCAACGTGCCTTCGTATCAGAACACTATGCATTTATATTCAGCCTGACGTTATTACAATGTCTGAAAAATAGCACACCTATATTGACAATTGTTCTTGTTGTGTCAGAAAGCATGCACGCACAGGCCCAATAATGAAATTAGGAATAACAAAAGACTTACAAGAAAAAAACAAGGGGAGCGTCAATGCCGGAACGTGGCAGAGTGCCATCTAATCCCTGTTTATTTGGTTATCAGTTTTGGCATTGTTGGCATTTCATTTAACAAATTTGGCACGAAGAATGGACAGAGTTTTTGGTAGCAGTTTTAGCCGGAGTGTATGGCCAAATTTGTTCTGGTTGATTGAGGTCTTCGTTCACTGGCAAAGTGGCCGCCGAGACAATATTCAGAATTTTACCTGTGTATTGAATAGGCGCTGATGGGTTGAGCGAAGGCATTGGTCCATGCGATGCATAACATTCCTGAAGAATTACAGTGACATAAAAGGTTCTTCTTTTTGTTAACAAAAGTTATAACAAGTAATAATGACTTTGTTAGATTCTATGGTCTCCTCGCTCTAGATGGGAGTGGCTCTTCAACCTGTAACTCCCTTAATTTTATTAGTGTTAATTATGGTGTGAACAAATATACCTTAATTAATGAAAAGCTGCAATGCGTTTTACGTTACCTTTCCTGTGCAGGACTTCAATGATAATGATAGTCGTGTTGGAGTCTTCATGAAACAATTTTCCTGGCCAGAGATACCAAATTACAGTCCATTTGTTCCCGCCAACAGCTGAATGAAACAACTGGATTCCCATGCACTACATAGACAAGTTGATGGGACTTATTGCTGATTTGTCATGGTATTCAGTTGAACAATCGTATCGCATACATTGTTACCTGGCAAGGGTGACATTTCCTCATTGTAGTAGACTGATGTGACTTTTTTCTTTTCTCTCTTCATTTATGTGTACTTTGTGTGTGCGAAATAAATAAGTATATGTCTGTATATGTCTGTATATGTATATATATATATATATATATATATATATATATATATATATATATATATATATATATGTATATATATATATATATATATAGTGAATGAGCAGGTGGTGGTTTGACAGTGTAGAGGTTGATATCACAGATGCCCCATAACATCCAGCCATTGATACGGTTTCTGTTTCAGTAGAGTCTAGACACCAAGCAGCTACCTGTAAACCGCCAGTATTTTGACACCAAACCATGTTTTCACCAGAAAAAATGAGGCACCTTTCAGAAGCAGATTCAGGTGTGGCGCACTTATCTTTGTGTCTTTTAACGAACACAACTCTATTCACAGCAGACAAAACCAGTCCACCTGGCCCAAATTATTTAGTATTGGAGTAATCTGTGGTCAAAGAAATGAATCATCTCACAGCTTTAAATTTCTTTTCACAACATGCTTTTGTGCGCAAACGGTGCAGAAAACAGGATTACTTTATGGAATAATCCTATGTATTGTTTATATTCAGAGCCTTAAAGAGGAAAAGACTTTGTTATTGCTTTTTGCTCTTACCAAGTGAATGGCAAGTGTTAACTCTCACGAAAATAAGGAAAATCACACCCAAGCTTCCGCATTTTACAATCACTTGGCCTGTAGTAGTGGGATCATCACGGATCTGTTTGTAAATGGCTTTGGATTTTCATGAATTACTGCTGCAGTGTCTGGGGTCACAGACCTCAGATAAACTGTCTTGAATAACTCCAGGAAAGAGTATTATGTCTTATATTTAACCTCATGCAGAGCGACTTTAGTCTTGAATGTGTCTTTCCCAGACTGACCTTATTAATCTCAGGGCAGTCACCGCCATTTACAAATTTAGCACCAGTGTATCGCTACGATAATATGTATCCTTCGGCACAAACATTAACACATATCACCAATTCCTCAAATGAACTCAATCTGTCAATGATATAACCCAGGCTATTTGAACTCCAACATAGTTACCCACATTGTCCTCCAACCTGTGGAATAAACATGATCATGTCATGCGAATATTCTACAACAATTTAAAAATCAAT
This sequence comes from Hermodice carunculata, assembly GCA_964020975.1. Taxonomy (NCBI): domain Eukaryota; kingdom Metazoa; phylum Annelida; class Polychaeta; order Eunicida; family Amphinomidae; genus Hermodice; species Hermodice carunculata. The sequence goes on along the minus strand of OZ026615.1, from coordinate 89,102,486 downwards.
ATCGTTCATATACCTTAATGTTGCTATATGTATGGACACTTTCCAACGACCACTGTGAACATTTTAAACTGTAACAACTTTGACTACGTTCCTGTTGCATACTTTTAATTGTTTTGATCACTGTATATTTCTTGTTGTATATATTGGACATATTTTATTTAAGGCCATTGGCGAAATGTTTGTCTGTCTGTGTGTCTGTCTACTTACCCACCTACCACAGTGCTATGGCGCTTGAAGCTTTTATGTATCTGAACTATTCTGCAGGTGTATTTCCACACACAGCCTGTTTCACGGAACCCAGACCTTAACAAGGGCGCACGTCTGCTTTGCGATTGATCATATCGTTTCGTGTGACTACTTCTTCAAGGTTCTAATTACGTTTTGCGGTTGTCCTTTAGGACTACATAAGGTGCTTTATTAAGCTAAATTACTGGACTGCTTCTTCAGTACATCTAGTACAAAATCAAAATCAGCTTTGTATTCCATCCGAGAATGCCGATGTCAAAGATAAGTCTCTCCCCAGAAATGTACCTTAGTGGTGTAGAAATTAATAAGATCATATCACCTTCAACATACAATGGTATTTATTACAAAGCTGTTGGTCTCTGTAGAATAACGGAGAATGACAAGCAGACACAGTAAACTAATCTCCTTTTGTTGAGCTAAATCTACGGCTCCGTATCGCTGTACTACTGTCAAATTGCTTGATAATGCCTGCGACCAGCGTTTCACATTTTATTCAGACCCACGAGACTTGCTGTCTTCGATGTTTTTTTTCATTCACATTTAATCATATTTTATGGGTTATGCTTTTCATATTTAATGGACCCCAACTATCTTGTATTATGAGTTTAGTCATTATAATGTCACTGTCAAGCCTGCAGTGAGTTTTACGGCGAGCATTTCTTAGATAGTTGAATGAATAGGGTTCCTGGAGCTTTAATCTTGGAGCTTGCATGAATGAATGATACTTTCCTTTGAAGAGTTTAACTGATAATAATAGGGACGTGTAATTGTAATGAAGGAGAAGTCTTTCTCAACATTATCTTGGATGCTTGTAACACACGCAACAAGTAAATTTTAAAGGTGTTTTCAATAATCTTTATTGTATCAATTTTAGAATATATGGTTGTGTATTTTGTTCAAGAACCCATAAAGACACATTACAAAAAATTATACATTTTCCTGGCTATTTGCAACATTTAACTAGTTTCTGTCACAAACATGCATCTGTCATTTTTAACCTAGTTCTAAAAACTTGTATTGTTCTTTGTAGTAGCTTTAAATCTAAATTATTTTGATCTCTACGTGACTGACCATGCAATTAAAATACAAAATATCAAAAGACTCAATCTGCATATCCGAATATAACACCTTTTTTCCACTCACGGTACATCATTATAAAGCCTAGACTACCAATTCTGAAAAGAGTCCCAGAATCGCGTAATAATGTGATTGTTAACTTTATAGTGTAGTAACTGGATGAATGATTACTTGAAAAAGAGATAAGCACAGAAAAGAAGGGAAGACAGAATAAGCAAAATTGGAAGGGCTCAATTCAGAGATTTACTTTACAACCGTTATAGTACCACGCCTCTCCCCATCCGTGCAAGTTTATTTATTTTGTACACACTCTGGCTAATTTGAAAAGAGAGAATATTTTTGGAGTTTCTGAATATATATGCAGTTAAGTGTAAAAACATGTGTGAAGCCCCAGCCAGGTACGTTGTTTTGCCATGTTGAACTGGGGTACAAGACTGAATGACACTACAAAACAACAACAGCGGTTTGTACATATATTGATGAAAATTTATGAACATTCGTATTCTGCTATTTCTCAATATGTTAAAACATTTTACATAAACCAATGTTCTGAAACCTGCTCCATTCCTAGTTGTATCGTCTGCAATAACCATATATAATCCGTCTTTGCATGAAATGTGTTCTACCAAAGTTGCATTTTCTTATGCATGATTGTGGTACTCTTTTGAAACCAGGTGTAAAGTTGCCAAGTAATTCTATTTAGGTGGCGCAGGCGATAGCGGATGTTCTCATCTTTATCTGGTCCGTCCTGACTATCACGTATATATGGAAATAACTACGTACTATTAGACTATGGTAAGCTTATGCGGTGGTTATTTTTTTTTATGTTATTACCAACAATTATGCACACTACATTTTATATAACGTCGAATAAACAGATCTGAATCTAAAATCTGTACATATTCTCATTGGTTGCAGCGCCACTGTACTTTGACAGAACATGGGTGCCGCATTTATTGGTAACGATGGCAACAAAATTCGTGAAATCCAGAGGAATAGCAACAATTACAAGACAAATGCATAAGACACTTGTCAAACGTACAATCTAGTTTACAGAACATGTTTCCCGTACTGCCACGGGCGTCCGTCAGAAAGCTCTAGGATTCCAATCCTTGGTCAGCTTGAAGGACGGCCGTCTGATAAGTGCACTATTTATTTCTGGACATAATCTCGCCAATATGATTAACTTTCCCAGGGGATCACATTAATGAACCTTTGACCAACTATCCAGCAAAAGTGAGACACTTCTATACGTATAATGCCAAACACGAAAATCTATATCGCGCCACAGAACCTATATTGCTATTAAGTGAGGTTTGTATTCACTTATTCGATTGTGACGCATGTAAAGATACTCGGTTTTAATAGCAATATATAGGGCCGCGAATGAAGTGCCCTCTGGTGTACGTATTAGATTATAAAATGGTTTCTTTGGCTGCCGATGAATTTACCTTTGATACATCCACTGCGTGCGGCCAAGATATGGTGCTTTGTTAATGGATCCCTATGTGTTTTACTTACATTTACATGCGGGTTTGGCAAGCTAGGGGGCTGCGGATGAAGAGTTCTTTGCCCTGGATACATGCAGGAGTAACCGCTGAAGCATAGGCTAAAACGTACACTAGTGGCGTCCGCGGCACGATGAACATGAATGAGCGTCTTCTGCTTAGCAGAATGCATGAGCATCCTGTGTGTCAGGATGTAGAAGTACCCTGTTTTGCAGGAAATGTTCTATGTCGCAGTATGCACCAGTATCTTATGTTGCATGATGTATACATATATATTTATGAATGTCATGCTCTTGGTTATAAATGGCTTGGCGTTTGAGGCTATATATAATTATAAAAGTATCCACTGCTGGAGCTTTTCGGTTGTAGTTGCTGCAGGCATGAGTGCTGGTAGGGTGTGCCACTTTCACAAGTGGTTTGGTTTAAACGTATTTTATTTATCAATTGGAGGACAGGGCAAAGCCCTGTATGAACTCCTCTTGACATAGAAAAAATTTTAGAAATAAGACCCAGAGGTAAAGAGAAGAAGAGCCCGATGTTGACGGGAAAAAAAAGAAGAAAAAAAAACAGTGGCAAAGGCCCCACAAGAAAGGTAAGCGGACAGGACGCACAGACCTAAGTAAGCCATGTTATGCCTCGAAGTACAGAAACTGCTCCCATTTGTTAAAGACGCACTCCACCAGTCAATGGAGAATTTAAACTTTTGTGATTTTTCAATAAATGTAAAAACTGCTCTAAATGTTTTCATTGTCTGCATGAGTCCATACACCTATCACTACGGTAAAAAAAAAACTGTTTTTAAAGTAAACAAAGCCAATCAAATGACTATTTCGTGTAAGTCAACTATGATGGAGTTGTACTTAGGGCAGACAAAGAAGTAGTGCATGGCGTTTTACAAGTGCCCTATGTTCGATGATATGTAGCGCAGGTCATAAATCGCTCATGTGTTTCCAGCTACAGTAATGCCCTGTGTTTATTCTGCTGCAGTGTTTAATTCTCAGGGCGCCGTTGCTCCAGACACAGGAGTTCTGTTTGGCGCAATAATCTTTGCGGATGTGTGTGGCCAGCGCTGCGGGCTGCAGGGGTGTGGACGGCTGCAGATGTGTGCAGTTCCCGGGGTGCAGTTTAACCATTGTATCATCCCTTGACATGAACAGAGACATGTCTTTTCCCTTCCTCGCCTATGTTGACGCCAAGGCAGTATTGTTAACTAGGCACACCGTATTATTATAGTTTATTAAACCTCCGTGGACGGAGAAAGTAAAATACATATGAATAATACATCGAGATAAAAGATAAACACATATAACACTGACGACGCAAGTACATAATATAAAGAATAATAGGACTCTGAGTCCAACAAATTTATGCTGACACCAAATTAAATTACATGGACACCAAATCAAGTAGAAGCGTGCAGACCGGGCCAGGCCACGCAGTGCTACCCAACGGGCCACGCGCCGACACCAAGCCAGCCCAAGAACCGCCGAGCAGACCGCACCAACCAGCCCGGTCCCACTCTTCATATACATAACACCTTGAACTCAAGCATACTAAATCATATTAAATACAATACAATGAAACAAAACCCGCACTAAAACATATCACAGCTGGAGTAAAATTAGCGGAAGCCCCCCTCAGGCGGGACCAGCCAAAAGTAATCTAGATTCGCCAAAAACTGGCTAGCCAGTCCAGCCCGAGGGAAGCACCCGAAACAAGGCGTTCTGTCACAATATGCTCAAGGCCATAATAAATGCATTTACAAAATGCGATTAAAATGCCTAAGTTAAAAGAGCCACCAGTTTATATTCCATGGAATCTCTACTGGAGTAATGATTGGAGTTAATAAAAAAAACGTATACTGTCTGATAAACCGTCGTCGCCCACGTGGACCCTGGGATTGCCCGTCAGACCACCGACCGGCTACCCCAGAAGCGCCCGCATGGGAGTCACACCCAAGAGGCATAAACGATCAATTATGGAACCCCGTGAAGCTATACCAGTAATAATAAATCGAGCTAAAACGCGAATGCAAATATCTCTATACTTAGAGGGAACTTCAAAAACTCGACGAGCTAAAGAAATAGTTTCCCTCGTAATAAGAGGTTGCAGCTTAGAAATGTTAAGAGCATGAAGTAAAGATGAGTGATGAGGCCTCTTATTAATACCGCAAACATTCTTAACAATAGATCCTTGTGCTGATTCGAGGTCGGCAATGTTCTTTTTAGGAAGATTAAGAGATTTCAAACCGTAAGATAAGGAGGGCACCCCTTCAAACCGTAAGATAAGGAGGGCACCCCGACTCGGTTCCAAATATAGGTTTTAACATTAGACTGGAGACCAGGGTAAGTCATACCTGCAGAAGCATATCTATAAATAGAACGTCTGGAACAGGCTATTCTATTTTGTACATGAATGTCATAAGAATAGTCAGTCTCATAAGTAACACCAAGAACTTGGGGCTGATCAACAGTATCTAATTTTAAATTACCTAAAGACCAGTTGGGTTCTTGGCCCTCAGAAAAAAGTATTTTTACTACCAGTAATCATACACTTTGACTTAGCTGCTCCAAAATTAAATCTCCAGCGAACAGAATAATCATGGCATATATCTATTAAAGCTTGTAGGCCAGATGCAGTGCCGGCTACTAGAGTGACGTCATCGGCGTAAGCAAAACTATCAACTTTCACCTCTTCCATACGAATACCATGATTAACGCTGTCAAGTATATCTCTGACACATACTGCGTGTTGACATTCTCCTTCGTTGGAGACTGTCTCCACTAAAAAAAACCCCACGCGAGTTTCCCGGATGTTTTCACGACGGCTTTTTATAGAGACACGCCACCATTGCCTATCCATTTGGGCGTATGTTGATCCATACCTACCGGATTTTGAAATGCGTGGCCTTCTAATTAACATGGAGTGAAACCTAAATGTGTTTCAAAAATAAAAATAAGGAATTTAAGTTGCCTATGGATTTATTACGTTTATACAAATAATGTCAGAAATTTGATTCACATTAATTGTCTGCAATCAAAAAAATCTATCCTTTCTTCGATCCCTAAAATACTCAGGGTTTATACCAACACCATTATCACCACCAACTAAACCATCAAGACTGCCGCAATGGTAAAAGACAACCAGTAATGGAGGGTCTCTTTTAATATTGCTGAGGCGATTGGCCAAATACTCATCACTGGTCAGGCATCATATTTGTATTGGTACACCAATAATCGGATTTGATCTGACCAAGGTCCACATTATTTTGATATATTGATCGCCCATGATGAACAACCTTGGCTGCCTGTCGTCTTTCTATTATATTCACACTCATAAAAGTATAGTGTACATTTTGAAATATATGTTCATAATAGGGCGCTTGAGTAGCACTTTAGTCAAGGTGTCATGATTAATAATTTGTGATAAGATTTTTAAAAATGTCGATACAGAACATTCAAACTTTGTGGACGTATAATCAGATATATAATTTAAGGACATTTTAATCAGAAATATTAGTTAAGGATATTTTTATACTTAACTGAGAGTGAGGGTTAGATTTTAAAAATTTGTTCTGTAAACATTCAAAGTGTTTGCAACTAATTAAGCCTCTTCTTATATTTGATGGGTCAAAAAGACATATGAGAAAACGTGAAGTCTCCAAGCAACAGAAACCTTGCTGAATTTAGAGGCCGTATGTAGTAGCTCGGTGTTTCGAAGTTCAGTTGGACTGATTTTTGACCCGTGTCAACACGTTAGACTTTGATTTAAAAGTATGCTTTTTCTCTTAACAAGTAGATTGGGGACCAGGCAGGGCCTCTATGAACCCTCTTGTGCAAGCCTCGCCTTTGAAAAAGGAGGGAGGCATCCGGTTGTGCATTTTCATGGACGTATGTGTTTTTCCGGGCATTCAAGCATTCAACGACCAAGAACTATGGTTAACAAACATTTTTCATGTTACTAAAGGCATGGGCGGGCAGTTTATCATGTATCCTGATGACAGCGTCTGCAAACAATCTAAACTATATACAATGTTCATTTTGAAACATAACTTCTTACTTGCTTTGAAAGAATGCTGTGCCCATTTGATAAAGATTTTATTGTTCAGATATAGGACCTGTAGTGTACTGTGCTTTATCGTGTATTTTACATCTCCTTTCACCAACTGATTGAACAATACAACAGGCATTTGCAGGTTCATGAACACAATAAATATTCCATTTTAATTTTCTTATCTTTTGTTATGTGCACATATTTCAAGGCTTGGATGTTTCCTGTAGTTTGGTTGTAGAAGGAATAAAATCTATCAAAAGATCTGATTAAGTCATACTTGCATTTGTAAGCTCTCTGTTCAACAAGTGGGTTTTTATCTAACGGAATGTTTTTTGTAGAAACAAATTACTTCAGTGTTCACCTCATTATGGTTGAGTTCAAAGAACAGATAGGTCATGTCATAAGTTTTGTCAACTTGTTCAACACAATTCCCGCTCAGTTACGTTTGTAGCCATGGAACAATACCTTGCTATCCATAGGACTAGACTTAAAAAGTCCATGCTTTTTTCAATTATTTTCCATTTGTGTGGAATCAAACTGGATTATGTCAATACTTTCGTTGGACTAAAGAGACTGGACGGAAGTTTTAAATATGATGTGCATAATTTTTTAATTGATATCCACGTGATGGCCGTCAGCATCACTCTGAGATATTCTGTAAAGATCAATACACCATGCCCCAGAGATGCCAGGGGTAATCTGTGAATAGGAGATTACGGCGATCTTGCCACTCAGCTAATCTGAACCCTGTAGAACTATAGGCATACACTAAAGTTACACGACAGTATTTTTGTACACCATTTTGACACATGTCCCATTGCCTCCTGCGGATGAAAAACCAAAAATTTGCAGGTAATCCTATTTCACGTTTGGGTGCACTTGGCGTTCGTGTGGAACAAGGCAATTATTGTCACTTAGCAAAAAGCTCCAATTAGTATTTATTGCCTGGCTTTTGAGTTAAAACGAAATAAATGCGGGTCTTTTGATTAGTTTTTATTTTTTTTAAAATCCGATATAGGGTCCTTCATTAACATCGTAGCTGGAAAAAATCGAGGCAACCCCAAATGTATACCCCCGAATGGCATTGTTTCTGAACATCGATCACACATCCAGTAAAAATGCAGACAAGGGCGGGCGCAAATGCTTTTGAAAATCACGGGTACTATAGAGATACTTTTATGTCACATATGTCGACAAAAAAAAGTCTGGTGGTGTACCTAAAAACATGTAAAACATAGATTTCAGTACAGGTGGAGAGTTCTTGTGTTGCCTAATTTAGGAATGCATGAAAAGTGGGCGTATTAATTCCATCAAGGCGTTGGTCAAAGTAAATCTATGGCTTTAATTAGACCTTGTAATTCACTTTACTGGAACAATTCATTTAAAGTTACCTATCAGTCAAAAAAGAAGAACGATAAAGTTAATCAATCCCAACAAAAGGATTACACGTACGTCGGTTTGATTGCGTCCCTTTGCATTTACCAGTATTCATTAAGGTGAAACAGATACGTCTGTTGCAGTTTGTGTCATTACGGAAACAGCTTCTGTCTCTGTTGCGACTGAGTGGTGTCTGCTCACCTTACCGTTCCTGTGTCTGCTCACCAACCGGTTTTGCCATTTAAATAGTGTGATAGCGGAATCCCTGCGCATTACAGGGGACTATGACGATTATAGCTGCTGTTGTGCCTTAGGAAATCCACTCCATTGTTTCTCTCCCTGACACTTGCCCTGTCAACTGATCCGCAAATGATCTCTCCTCTACATATATGTTGATTTTAAGTTATTCTTAAGAACAACATTTTTGTTTTAAAGTTAAACGACTCTGTGGAAAATTTCATTCTGAAATATTCACTGTGAAAGAAATTATATTTCATTGCAAGTGGCACTGTAGCACCTTTCCACCTCATTTAGGTACAACACGGAACTATATGCTAATCCCTTCTACTCTCGCATGACTGGACTGCCCAGTGAGAGCCCCTATATAAGTATTGAATCAAATGGCACCCAATTAAATACTCCTGCTTTTTATTATTTTTTCACAACATCCCAAGGTAAAATTTGCCCTGCCAGAATGTTTTTGTCATATGATCTTCAGTTAATATCTGACAACTTAATACAGTGGATAAATGGTGCAAGAAGTTCCAATCATATATGAAGAAACTCTCAAAATGCATCATTTTTGCGCGCATAATTTCAAAATTTCCCAGGGGAGATGCCCCCGGACCCCCCCCCCCCCCCCCCCAGCATGGCTTCGCGCTTTAGGTGCTCGCAGGTGTCGGTCACACGCCTCCAGTATTTTGCAGGTGTGATTTGTAACACATCAAATATTTCTAAATTCAAACAGTAATGCAGTGCAGTGTTAACATTCTATGGTGTAAATTACTGTAAAAGTGTATGAATTCGACTTCTGTGAATGGTTTTCATTTATCTAGGGCAGATTAGGGGAAAATATTTTTTTTGTATTTTTTCTCGATACCACACTCTTTAGCAGTTTTCTTTATCCTAGTTTGCGTTTTGAAAAATTCCCTTGCATATTGCATATTATATGATAAGTGCACTATTGGTCTGTCTAGGTTTCTTGACGCTGTTCAGTACAAAGCAGCAAGAATCTGTAAGGGTGCTCTGCGCCGTTCTCCTCGTCACCCTCTTCTTACTGAAGTAGGCTGGCAAACACTTTCTAGTCCACGGAGATATCACAAACTAATTCGTTTTTATAAGCTCTTCCACAGCTTGACTCTTCCATGAATTACGCCAAATGAAGAAATAAGGCGTATTTAAAGACGTGGGGACACGCGATCGCAAACTGTTTGTTGAAAACAGGATTACGATGGACGCACCAGAACCCATCTTATCCGCACCAGTGGTGACCTCGGCTAGCTTCGCCAAGCAGCTTTAAACTTTGGACACACCTCTTCTCTCTCTCTCTCTCTCTCTCTCTCTCTCTCTCTCTCTCTCTCTCTCTCTCTCTCTCTCTCTCTCTCTCTCTCTCTCTCTCTCTCTCTTCTCTCTCTCTCTCTCTCTCTCTCTCTTTTCCACGAACAAGTTGTAACATTTACACCAGCAACAATGTATGTCTGCTTGATATTGACCCTTGGCTTGCTGATCTCCGACTACCTTTTGCGACAGTTTGTTCTTGGCGCCAGAATGTTTTTATATTTTACTGAATTTTTCTAAAATAGTGTTACATATAGCCACATTATTAATGTATACTTTATACTCTTCTGATGGCAGCGGTACAGCCTACAAGCGATCATCATCATGATTGCGACAACACAACAAAGCTATACTTACACTCATTTTTTGGTGCGCTCCAGTAAGCCATTTTTTTCATCATTAATTTATGTTTCTCATAAATCGGTGCCACTTTCTTAATCATCAGGACTCCACAACATGTTGCCATCTGTGATTTTATATTGTTCTTTTACCTCACTGTTTTTGTACAGTGGCGGTTAGGCACCAAACTGGTATAACTTTGTTTGGAGAGGACGAGGATTCCCCTGGAAACCAGTTGAGATAGAGGAGTCTATTGAATAATTTTGACTCCGCTCGCTTCTTGTTTTTGTATATTATATTGCCGTTGTTTTTCTTTTCACAATCTCTCTACATTAAGGTTATTATTGTGTGTCCTCGAGTTGTGAAGAACATTGCTAACGACATTTTAAGTTTGATATTGGTTTCAAAATCATCCATGGTACGTTTTTGCTCTGCAATTCATGTTTCTTTTACACGTCTATGTGTCGGGGCTCCTCTTGCCTGTTTACATATTATAGTTGCCATGTTGTATTATTCAAATTCGATACTGATAACTTAGCGTGTGTGTACTTTATATTGATTGACATTATATGGCTAAAAACAACAATAATCTGTCGTTCTGTGATACATTATGGTATTTGTATATGTCACCTATGGTCTGTTTATTTCGTAATGCTTGCAGTTATGCTGGTTTGCCTTTGTACACCTATCACATCCACCATTTGGGTCAGCAATTATTCTCCACTTCTTACTCATTTTTACGCATTATTTTACGTTATAGCTGTTTGGACTTTTGTTGGTCGGAGTCCTGCCAAATTGCTACGTAATAGCACTATGTTGTTTTGGGTTTATAACGTATCATTCCTAAGATTCCACGTAAAAGTATCGTGTAATTGCTAGCTATATGTTTTTTCATTTTTTATTTTGTTAGCTCACCAAAATGCAGGACCAGCCCTCGATTCTCAGTCCCTTTCAATGTACCATGCAAATTAATGTACGAAGTTTGTTGCCAGGCAAACTCAGTTTTATTCCCTCTGACTTGTCCTGCGTATTTGACATTATAGCCTTATCCGAAACTTTTCTGATCTGATAATCTGATCTAATAAAAATTTTATAATCTAGTAAAATGACGATGACTTTGTTACCTACGACCAGCACAATATTGTCCATCTCCATCGACCTGGCCGTCCAGGTGGGGGTGCGGCACTTTTTGTTTCCAAGGATTCTTTTTATTTCACGCCCTTACGACTTGAAAGGTGATAATCTTCAACTCATTTGTCTGTGAATATCCGTATCTCAAAATTCGAAAAGCAATGTGAATAGCAAGTAATACAGTATAATCGTTTGTTTTCTCTATGTTTTCGTGTTCTGCGAAAAAAACAATAATATATTGTTATCAAGATCACAGTTACAGCTACCAAATAAAATACTGAAACGAAAGGGTGCCACAGAGCTGATAGTGGTATGAAAGATATCTGGGGCAGTAGCGTACTGAGGACAAGTGAGAAAATAATGCCAAACACTTTCAGTGACGGCTCCACACGAACAAGCGGAACCTTTGACACCAATTTTGAGTAAATGTTCATTTAATTGACTGCGGCCCAAACGCTCTCGGGAGTGAAGGATGGACAAATATCTTTTACCAGAATTTAAAACTTCTGGATACTTCACGGTACATGTGAAAGGATTTGTTATTTTAACTTAGACGGTAGATTTCGAGTTGCTAGCGGCAGAAAATTCTATGATTTAGTTGCATTCGTGATAATCAATCTGTCATTTCCACCATAGTCAACTATCTGCTATGGTCAACCCGATTTACACATGCCAAACTTTTGTTTTATTGCAAAAGTTGGCGTTTCATTACGTAGAACAATAAATGTGAACCGCTATAGTACAAATTGCATTAGAATTTTGTGGCATGCTGCGGAACAGCCCATCGCCTACTTAACTCTGTGCAGCGTTCACTTTGGTTGTCACAACACGCTCAACGTGTCGCGCGAGCTATGTAACAGTCCCTTCCATACGTTTGCGTGGGTCTCCTTCACCACACTGTACGTGTAGCAGTTCCTGTCATTCCAAATATCCGCATGTTGCCTGATCAAGTACTTTCCATAGTCTGCTGCATCACATTGAATCTGTAACTGTCAATATACTTCTCATGATAACTGTGTATGTTTCATAACGTTACGCATGCAACACTGTCTGTGCGTCCCATATGTCTCTATGCTTCCTGCATTAAAATGTATGTGCAACAATACAAAATATGCATTTTAATCTCCCGTCAAGGGTTTTGACACCGTAGCTAGGCAATGGTGCCAATAAGCCGCCATGACACAGATGAACTGGTGGATGACCAAGGATTCCAATAACCTCTGTGGGAACGCAGAATATACAAGAATACATTCCAACCATATGACGACACCTTATTACATGAAGCCTAGCTTGAGTTTGGAGAACATGACTATGCTTTTTTAAACAGTTTATATTATCCAAGTTGTTAGTTTGGCAAGAGCAACATGCTCTTAAATACAGCTACTTCCATACAGAACAGCAGTAGCCCAAATAGCACCGAAGCTAATATGAATATTCTGCACCCACAGATTTCCCATTTGTGTACCATTGTATCCCAATTGATAGAACGGATTAAATTTCATTTATTTCACTTGTTTTTTTTGGGGGGGGGGGGCTGTGAATTGTGATAAGAATCAAAGGATCTTTTCATCATTGAGAAAAACTAGCCATTTTCTTTTCTTTTCTTTTTTCAAAGCGTTTGGTTTTGCAAAAACGTTGGGCGTCACAGTCATGCCCTTCCCATCGATGGCTAACAATCGCTTCATTTTTCGAAATTGCCCTTCATTAGCTCTTAATTTCCAGTTTAAAAACTGTCACGTGAAGTATTTTTCATGAACATCTTTGATTTTTACAAATAGGAATACTGGTTGTGGCGTGTTTCTTAACATGCCTTCATGAACGTCTGGCAACATCAGCAGTAAATTTTGCAAAGGAGCGGTATTGTTGTCAACAATCTGCAATTTCAGGCATCTTTTCTAATATTATCCTGATTGCGTTACACTGCCAAGCTGACTAAATTACGCAAATTATTGAAACTGCTGCAATGATTAAATACAGCTATTTTTGCAGTATTTTTAACCATTGATACAACTGTTTTGTTACGCGAGAGATCATTATTTGGGGGGGTGGACGGGGTAGCCCGGGATATTGGGCGTTCACAAAATTTAAATATCATTTCATATGGGTGAAAAAATTTTAACCCACTTTGATACGTTTCTTGGTTTCTGATCGATCAATCACAGTGTAACACGATACACATTTCTAAATACGTCCACATCACACAAGAAGTCAATAGGAGACATTCATATTTAACTGCGATCCTGCTCACTTCCTGTGTTGCCGGGGCAACAGACTGATGCTTCATCCATGATCAGGGCAGATTTGTATTATATACTATATAAACATCCATAAATAACACCTTTTCAACCAAAAGAGAGCTTATTTCTAATCAATTTAGGATCCTTTATGTTTCAAATATTTGTTAAAACATTTTCTTAAGATTATTCTGTGTTCGTGTTGTTTATTTTATTGAGAAAGTACTTTGGACCATGCTAAATACATGGATCTGCCCTGATGCAGGTAGCTCCCTCTTTTGCTCAATAGGTTTTAGAGTACCACCGCATTTAAATATGAATAAATCTATTGGCCACAAGGTGCATCATGTAACTGACAGGGGAATAGAGCGAAATTGCGCTATATATACCAACAGAAAGCCTCAATTAGCCACCAGTCTTTCCTTGTAGTCGTTTTGCAGACGGCAAGCAGCATGGGGGCAAGTGGGTCGGGGCAGTGCAGTGTTATGCATATAACATGAACTGATTGATGAAAATTAGATAAAATCTCCATTCCCTGTTGTAGTGTGGGATACCGGGCATATTATATTGTATTCCACATGCAAACAGGGAATAACTACCGGTATCACCTCCTGACGGGGGAGATGGTCGATGACAGTAATGGAGAGGGCTCGTAAAAATAATCGGTTAAGAAGCGGCCACGCAGGAGGCACGAATCCACTATTATTATAAGGCCCTTTTGTTCACAATAAAATGATTGACCAAGACGTCTTTGGATCATCTATATATATGTAATTTTCATAAAATACCGTTTGTTCATCTCGGAGCAACATTGATTCATATACCGGCATTCTTTTTATCTCAGTTTGTCGAGTTTGAAAGGATTAGAAGTCTAGCTCTGTATAATTGTTGAGAACTTGTTTTGAAAGACTGAATCATGATCTCCTACCTCTATATTTAGACTAAAAAGAAAAAAATATTGTATAGGATTTGTCATATCTATAGCCAGCATGTGTTTGTTTACAATCTTCCCACAACAAATTGAAGCACAACCTGCCAATCAATAAGTCAATTGGTTTAACATGGGATTTCAACAGTGAAGTCATGACTTGCATTCGTGATTATCGTTATCTACGTCGCCTTCCGTCCGGTCCCTGTGTACCTACGATTTATTTATAGCATCTGAGCATCAATATTGTATGATGAAGGACTCAGGACTAGAGTTAAATTATCTTGAAAACTGGAGAAACAAATGCCAAGATCTGTCAAGGCCTGCCAGTATTAGTTTGAATACCCCCATCTATTCCATTAACATCATGTCTTTTCAATATCTTTTATTAATGTCTGCCATCAGGAGATATTAGGATGTAAAAATAAACTTGTCATCGATTGTTCGTTCAGGACTACGTTGCCGGCACTTTCAGAAAGAGCTGGGCTATTTTTCCTCCCTATATTCAAAGCTCGTTTCATCAAATGATTCCAAATCAGCAACACTTGTTACACCGAGACACAAGTTATTGTATTTCCGTCAAGTACGACTTCAATATTGATGCATTTAAACACATATATCATAAAACCGTTGAAGACATTCGTTTAATCTTGCATAAACTTGTCCCTATTCTAATGCAGTGCGCGCAAAATGCCCTTGACTTTTCGGACAATTGTGGCCGACATGTCTGAAAATATAGGGAAAATACTCGGTACACTATATTGCATTAAACCTGAAGTTACAAATTAATGTAAGTACGTTACACCTATTTATAAAGCTCAAATGGCCATAAAGCATAAAGTTCAAGTCATTATCGAAGAGAGTAAATCTACTCACTCCGTGTCAGGATCTTATAAGATATTTTTATGACAACTTGGATATTATGTAGATGCAAGAAAAGTAAGACAAATCAGTTTATTATGGATGTTTTTATGGCAATCCAGTTAGCATTAAAAAGTTAAAACGAAACCAGGTAAGGTCGTTTGAGACATTAGGTTTTTCGTGGACTAAGTGAAAAATGATAATGGAAAGATAGATGTCAAGTGTATACACAAAATCAACACACATAAAATAACAAAAACGAAACAACGGCTCCCAATATCTTCTGACATGTGATCATTAAAATAAACATTGAAATACGCTAATTGTGTACACAAAAATTGTCTTGGCAGTGGATTTGGAAACACATTGCCGGATGTACGACTTGTATGAGTAATAAACTTGTTCACAGCAGTCTTTGGAGGCTTTGTACTGATCACATTTTGCATCAGAACCATTGAGCAGGCAATCCAAATATCTGCGCTTGGGGCATTTTACTGTGAAGCTGCAGATGCTGCATGGAGTAAAAAAGGTGTAACGATTGATTGTGGAAGTGAAGTGCTCGATGCCATGCGAAACAGACATTTTTTTGTATGTGACACTCGCTGTGAAATCTGTTGCTTTGAAAAACATCGTCTCTACTCAATATTGCCCGCACTGTTCATGGTTCTGCCGTTCAATGTCTTGCAGGAGGAGAAAACGAGGGCAAAAGCCATTGATCTACTGTTGGAGAAGGGCGCTGATGTGAATGTGCAGGACGAGGAGGGTCGCACCGCCCTCAGCTATGCCTGTGAACTGCGGGCCAATGACGTGGTGCGCATTCTCGTTATGAACAATGTTGATCCTGATATCGCAGACAATCAAGGTAAGAAAGGTATTTCATGTATGTCTATGTGGACAGCCCGATCCGCAAGTTCCCTCGATGTCGAGAGGCAGGTTTCCCAGTATACCGTTGTCACAATACTGCTATCAATTCAGTGAATATGACGTTTTTTGTTGACAGTTTGCCAACGCAGCAGAAATGATGAACACAGCATGCGACTCACAAAAAATACTTTTGGAGATAACTGTGACTGAACGACAGCAAATGAAAAATGTTTAACCCTAAAAAAGGGCAATCAATTGCTTTATTATTCACTAAGTAGCATCATGTACCATACCCAGCCCATTAAAACACACATTAAAAAATCCCTTCATAATAATGCTAATAAGCCCCACAAGGTGACGTCTAATCAATTAGACATAAAAGTTAAAGGAATAAGATTAAAAATTCACTTGAAATATCTTAGTGGACTCTGAGGTATGCGAGAACAACTGTTCCTTTTTCTGTAGAACAGAAGAAGAGTTGTTGACGTTTGTTTTTATTAGATTAGAAACAATACATCATCTACAAAGTACTGTTTTCTAATCTTGCACGTGTTCGCTGTCACTTGCTTACACTACTCAGTCGCTGCTAGGGAGCGTCGTAGTGTCATCCAGTGTAATGTCTCTGCTCAGCATTTTAGTGGACTGGTCTGGTGCAAGTTTCTTTTCGTTTCTGGGATAAATAAAGACAAATGTAGCATATGAAATATAAAGTTCTTGTTCTGAGTTTCAAAGAGATCCCACCAGCATGAGGTCATTCTGTATATCTTCCTACAAATATGCAAGCATCCTTCTTGCAGCGGTCCTGTGAACAAAGTCCTTCACAGCCCTCGTGTGCCTTGGACTGTGCAAGCTAGAGAAGTTGTCAAGCTGCCAGTTGTCCACTGGAAAGATTTTTTTTGTTTCCACCACGGGGCATACCTTAAGTCTGACGCCAACCTATTGCTGCAAAGCCTCTGCATCTCAACCTTTGCGAGACGCAACCGCTATCTATTGTAAAACTCTTGCTGTAGAGCAATGCGGGGTTTGATATTAACTTATAGCAGCCTGATGAAGCCAATTTCGTGAAACCTGATTAAAAATATTATAAAGCAAGATAGAAAACATAAAATCTTGATGGATGAAAAAAAAAACAAATAAAAATAAAAGATGCTTTATTTTAATTTTTGGAATGAAAAGCACACCTGGTCATTTCATCCTCACCGTGAATAATGATTAGAATATTTGGACCAAACCATTCGTACTGGAAGGGAATATTATGATAAAGAGATACACTGGTTGTCAGGACATGTACTTTTCAGGTGTAATCATCTTAAAGTTGCTTGAAAAATGAAAGGCCAAGAAAAGTATTCAACGGAAAAAAGAAATATGCCGGTGGGAATATTACATGCACATCAAGTCAGTACAACGTAGATGCTTTGACTAGCACAGCATCAAAAACATAACTGACCGTTTGCAGCTGATGCCAAACAAAAGCACACAATTCACATGATTGCTCGGACTGGAAAAGAGACATAAATTATCGAGAGGCTGCGGTCGAGTCACTGACAGCTGAGGGCGCAATCCAATTAGCTTTGTGTCCAAAAGATAATTTAAAAATCGGAGACAGCCATATTGCACCAATAAGAATTTTATAATGCAACAGTGGTGACATATGTGACTCTATAACCAAAATATTACGGAGGATGTTTAATTGAAAGTAAGTAAGCAATGAAGTGTATTCAATTTGTTCTAATCGTTTTATTGTGGTCAATAGTACATTTTACGCTCGAGTGTTAATACAATATTTGATACCCGCACCAGTATGTACTCCCACCGAAAAATAAATCACTGCGTTGAAATCAGCTGTTGGGCCGGGAATGTGGTTAGGACAAAGGCTGGGCAAGATGGCAGCATTCACGGTAAATGTTGGTTTTACATAATGAAATCTGACTCTGCAAACAAACATCCTTGGTGACAATTGTTTTATCGGTATAATGTTCATAGTACCATTAGTTTTCCGTATAATGACACTTCTAAGTTTGATTTAACTCAGATACACGAATCAACAATAACCAAAAAATAATGTTTTGGAAAGGGTATGCATAAGAGAGAACCCTGCCGAGTATATTTTGGGGAGACTGTCTCAAATAAAACGTTTATAAAATGGACAGAATCTCTTCGTTTTAATTGGGTTTTGAAAGTTGAGGAACTTCAAAGTTTGTACTAAGCCTTTGCAGATTTAAAATTTTGTGTAAAGCAACATGACCAATTTACTCGAAAGTACCTGCATTGTATTTCAGTGCATGGAAAAAGGCTAAGGCCTATATTCATTATGAGGAACTAAGCATTTTTATTTGAAAGTAAAGAAGACTTCCTCTGAATAAACAGGTAAACACCGGACTAAATATAAACTGTGGATTTTAGTGACTACAATCTCGCAACGTACACTGTCACGTGGAATCACAGGTGTCGGGTCAGACAAACTGAGATGCCCCTGGGATAAACTCCAGACGCCATTTTGTTTTGTGTTCAACTGTGCCACGCGCTGCCGAAGACATTCACTTCCGTCACTATGGCTATTATAGCTTACCGAAGCAAGTATTCTAGTGTATAACCAAGGTGGTTCAAAATGCTCTTCTTTGTCCTGGGACCATGGCACACACTGTGTCAAGTGTTCCAACGCGGTCTGATCTACAGATCTTGTTGGCATGTTCTCGCAGTGTTAGACAAAGGTGGCAAGTCAGCCGTCGTCACATGCGCACAGACATTTTTTTTTGCAAGAAAGGTAATGTTTATTGTCATTGGTCTTGAAAACAAATGACAAAAGTTTAATTCGATATTTGCGTTCCATACTTGACTAAGCAAACTAGGCATTTAAACCCGGTATAAATCAGTTGCCCGAGCTGCCGCCAAGGATGAGATCATATCAGAGGGTTATTCCCACAACCAACATTTTGTCTTTTCAGTCTGTTTGTTCTGTAAGTTTCTTCGAGAAACAATAAGTCTTTGTCATGTTACTCCATCAAAGAAAAAAGCGCATCACGATTAAAAACGAAAGGTGCAGTAACAGGAACACGTTTCACTGGTCATTCTCAAATATATAAGGAAATGGGATGTGAAGCAAATTTGGTTATAGTCAAATATAAAAGGCAAATAGATGGGAAACACTGGCTATAGTCAAATATATTAAGACGCAGGATAGAACACACTGGTTATAGTCAAATATAAAAGGAAATTGATGGGAAACATAGGCTGTTAGGAAGACAAGCAGAAATGAGTATTAATTATCAAAATCAACAATATCATTACCCCCAATGCATCTTTATAATTTGCTTCTTTAAACAGTACAAACTAGAACACTATATAACGTGGGTACGCATTCAAAATTAACTCCTTTTCGAACTCAGATTTGTTTGGTAATACATTTTCCGTTAAGCATGAAGCTTTGGAACACTTTGCCAATTAAAGTAAGAAATGAGTCGGTATAAGAATTTTAATTTTACTTTAATAAGGACAGGATAATAAGCAACGATTGATCATATGCTCGAAACAGGAAATAAAATAAAAGAACACACACAACGGATCAAATTTTAAAATCACGGAAATCAATTTTGGTTCAATAAAACCCCACAGTTCCATGCATTACTTGCAAGACTCACATTGATCCGATAAAAAGGGAACATAGTGCCATAAATTCAGAAAGAGTCATTTGAGCAGGGCCTGGAGCCAAAGTCACTCCATCAAACACGATGTAAAGCGCATTGCAATTTGCAGGATAAATAGGATGGGAGTTCTAATGGATGTAGAGAGTTGGCTAAATGGCCAAAGTAATAAAGACAAAATTGGGAGAAGTATGCGAGAGCTATGTGGAGGCCACCAGATGATTGCTGGCTTATTGAGCACAAGTATGTGCGGGTGGAGCGGATGCGCGGCTCCTCACATCAATAGCCTTTTCTTACTTTCACCATCACCTGAAAGGCCAGACCAATTATACTTCTGCAGAGTGAACCCAAGATTTTTTTTCCATCATTACTGAAATAACATTTCTAACTGATTCTTACTTCCTAAACAGAATACATTAACACAGAGCATTACTTATATATGCATATATATATATATATATATATATATATATATATATATATATATATATATATATATATATATATATATATATATATATATATACATATATATATATATATACATATATATATATATATATATATATATATATATATATATATATATATATATACTACACAGAATGATTAGTGCATTGGTCGTGATAGCCAGCTTGGTTGAATAGTTTCAACCACAGGACCACAATTTTTGCACAGTTTTCCATAAAACAACGATCGAATTTGGAAATAAAAGTTTAATTTGTACAAATACTACATGTATTGAAGTTGTCAATGTTCGGAGTACATATAACGCTTTAGAAGCGATATCTCCATACTTCAAAAACAAATTTTTGACAAATATTTTAATAGTGAATCTACTGACATATAATGACCATCGTTCAATAGTTGTGACCAAATTCTTATTCCACCCGTAAGCAATTCAACATTAATTCTACATGCACGGGAAAAACACGCCAAACTTATCAACATCAAAGTAAGGTTTCCAACGATACACATCCACGGACTGCTGTTGTACAATATTAATCTGGAATCAAAATTTTAAAAAAATCATTTCAGGTTCATATGGTTAAAAACATATTGATTGCAATTTGAGGAGCAGTAACATACATGACTGTTTCAGTACAGCATCCACAGACATTTAGATGCAAACTACTAGGAAGCAAACCACTTTGACAGAATTCTGAAATTATTGCCCAACACATGAGGAACATTTTAATCAAGAAGCCTGAACACCATATTCTTCCGCCATGCATATTAAGAAAAACACATTTACGACAGTACAAGCAAATTTTGTGTTAAGCTTGATGATAAAATAACAAAACTTGATCGTTTTATTTAAATTACCAAGGTGCCTAGCACATATTACAGAAAAAAGTAAGGTGTATAAAAGGCTATTTGCTTTGGATCTCACCTCCTCTCCCAGAAATAAAAAGTGACGTCACAATATAAAAATGGGTGTCAGAGAAAGAGAGATTACATTGATATTAATGTACACACAGAGTTAAACCATGTTTCCATTAAATCCAAAAAGTTACAGGAGTGAAACAAATCTCTGAATGTATAAAGATTTACAATAGTTTTTCCATACACACTGCTAAATCAGCGATATATTAGGCAACTCAGGACTTGCATAACTGTTTACATCACAATACGAAAAATTACGAACAACCACAGGGTGTGGGGTGAAGTGGTTGGTTCAATTTATAACTCTTGCTTGGTGGCTTGTAATCCGGTTTTAAAATATTCCTTTGCCTACCTGGCAATGCCCGGCTACATTGGAGTGATTGCATGCTTTTCTTTCTTGCATTATCACGTGTCAGACCAATTACTTTAAACGCAGCAGCAGTTGTATATAAACAGTAGCTTCTTACTAAAGAGGCGCCTGGTAAAGTAGTTACAAAACGTGCTCCTGGCAGAAATGACAAGATACGGGACGGGGGTGGAATTTTTTATAGCGGGAAAAATATATCCGATGACCTAGGTAGGTAAATTTTTCTGTCATTGCAGCATTTTGTACATAATTATATTATGATTTATGCGATTTATGCACAGATGCACCAATGCTTGTAAAACTAGTCACATAGCTTCACTGTATTAACATACGGGTCGTAAATACAATATTGCTAGAAACAGATATTGGTCTTCATTATAGAATTGGCTGAAGCCATTTGAATGCTAAGCTTTATGTTCTTGCCTTTTGTAAAAGCTTTCAATTAACACTTTTCCACAGTTCGCACTGCCTGCAAAATGCCCATACCAGCACTTACACCTTATTGTGTGTGAAATGAACGCATCTGTTTAATTGTATTTGTCATGAACCATGATTTGACACCTTACTTGTGAATGTGTTATATGATTTGCTTGGGAACTATTACAAAACGAACGACCAGCTCACAAATAAAAAAAAATGTTTGTCGAAGAAAACACATTCGTGCAAAGTTAATGCTGAACCAATGTAAACTATAGTATTATAAAAACAACAGACGATATGTCTAACATGAGAGCAAAACAAGCTTATGACAGAAGCATTAAACATGGAGACTGGAAACACGAGGTGATAAAGGCACAGGATAGAAAGACGGTGTGGTTTATAAAGAGTATTCAAGTGGGATGTGATATACGTGCGTTACTGAAGGGTGGCATAGATTGTGTACAGGATTTAAACAGGATAGAAACGATGTGATATACACTGCAGATAAGAGAAAGCACGATGTGTTGTGCATACAGAATCGAAGCAAACTATTGATGTATAAGCTTGTATTAATCTACAACAGTGTCTCATAAGCAGACTCAGCTTCGTGTTTCTCTTTGCACTCTTGTATGGAAATCGTGAAACTTAATCTGTCCAGAAGGCAATGAAAATGTGGCAGATTTGAAGAAAAAAAATAGCCATCAATATTCTTTCATTGTGTATTGATATAATTTGAGCACTGTATGACACACATGCGTGGCGAAATGAAAGCATGGCAAGCGTTCAGATATAAAACGAAATATTGAAAATATAGCATGCATTCAAATCTAAAGCGAGATATGTGTATAAATGGCCGAAGTACCATATGAATTCTGCTTCATGTCCCATGCATCGGACAGCACTTTCCATGAACACTCTTACTTTTGAAAAAGAAATGTGGTTCGAGTAGAAATAGAATCAATGGACTCCCATAGTCTGCTTCGTGTGACTGACAGAACGTTATCCTCCTGATTACTTTCAACTCGATTGATAAATGTGGATTTTATTTATACACAGTTTTGCTGGGGAGCCTATGTGTTCTACAAGGTGCATAGTAACACGGTTACTGCAAACATGTTAGTTGTGTGGTGCAGATTAAAAGTAGATCAACCGTTTAGATGAAGATGCAGCATGTTTGTACTGTTAAATACCCTTGGAGGTGACAGGGGCGCGTTGTAGACAAATGCCAATTGTATTTACACTATTACCGCTATGGACAGGTGGGATCATGTTATATTTGTTAAATTCAGCAGTGGAATATCAGTGGCATGATTGTGAAGCAAATATTTGTGGCTTTATTACATTTAATATTACAGCTTTCGTCCACGTCGGGCGGCATTTGTTTTGTGTTTGTTCAGTTTATTTTATTTTTACGTATGCATGTTGAAAACGTAGTAACAGTATATATTTGGGGGAATGGGCAGTGTTATCACGTATCATTGCGCCAATTGTCAATGTTTGTCATATGTCCACACAATTGTGACATTTCTTTTGCTTCATGATAAGTTTATTCTGTTGTTGCAGGTAATACACCACTCATTTACAGCGCCATGGAAGGCAACGACACTGCAGTTGAGATACTTATCAAATGCTTTCGGCGCCTCGGTCTTAGAGTAGATCACGTGAACAATGAGGGCCTTACCCCGTTGCTTATTGCTGCTAAGATGGGCAATATTGAATGCGCATCCACTCTTGCTATCGATGGTAGGGCATCATTGACATTCAGGGACCCCGAAAGAAATCTCAATGCAGAAGACTGGGCCAGGGAACAGGGTTGCACAACACCAGAAGTCATCGCATTCTCTGCTCATATGGCAGACCTGCGCAATAAATATATGCGGCGTGGTTCCCTACCAAAGTGCAGCGCGTCCTGTTTGGATCCAGATATGATTCCAGGTGTAGCAGATCGTACAACCCTAGAGATGCAGGGTTCACCTCCGCTACAAAGGCACAATGATAGAGACCTCTCTGTCGATGAACTCACCAGACGGTTGAATGCACATTTACACTACAGGTCCAGCACCTCGCCAGCTAATGCAAATGGCAGAAATGAATTTTCAGAATCACGCGCGCGAATGAAGCGAAATAGTTTGCCAACGTTTCAGATCTTCAGTGTATACCACCAAAGCTATGGGCTTGATGCAGACGGGCATTCAAGGAGACGTGATGAGTTGGAGGATAGCTTGCCAATCTCATTGCCGAAGATTGATGCGACGACCGGTAGTGGGATCACCCCAAGGGCGATACTACATGCAGATACTTTGGCAACTACAGAGGAGGAACTTCTCTCCCAAGATACAGATACAACTGGAGCAGGAGACCAAGCAAGCAGCATATTGATCAACAGAGGAACCAAAAACAGACTCTCCTTGAATCCTCCCATTTGTAAAGCCCGTAAATCCCCCCTTACACGCCGCCGACAGAGCGCACCCTGCACAGAGGAAGTTTACCACCGAGTGTCTATGCTGCAGGATTCAGATTCTGGTATAGATACAAATGCCTCCACAAGTCCTCGGCAGTATGAAGAGCACGACATGTTAGCTTGTCCGCGAACAAGCTTAGGTGGAATGGAAGGAGGAGCAGCGGTTGGTGTGACAGCAGACCCTCCCAGCACGAGCGGCAGTGTGAAGAGCACAAACAGCACCATTGCCAGTAGCAGCAAGGTGGAATTTGACGTGACGTCACCAGATCTCTCCAGGTACTATACTTATCCTCTCAGTAAAATATGTGACATGAGCGACGACGAGGACGACCTGCAATTGGTTGGCCAAGCAACCAGTTACATTCCACGCTTTGGGTACTTACACTTGGGCAAAAATCCGTTCACACAATCAGACCAGTGACTTTCTTCCAACATGAGGGGAGAAAGCAAATAGCCTGTGGCATCTTATATACAAAATATCCGTATTTACCATTTTTCATAAGCATTCCTATGATTTAATTGAAAATATATTCCATCTCCACTAACACACGTTGAACCCATTTAACACAACATATTTAACCTAACACCAAAACAACTATTTTGCATTCCTGTAAGAGTGACGAAACCGCTGTCTTTCCGATCAGCTCGCCCCAAAAGCTCCCAGTGCTGCACTTGCAGATAAAATGGGACATTAGCTTTCACTTCCTTATTGTTGTATGCTTTATTTGTTGCTTACTTAAATCGCACTGACTAAGAAGAGGGGTGCACCTTATTATGCTGTGCGGCGCATTAACTAACTAGATTGGTGAATTAAATTAGGGGCACAGATGGTTGTCTGTCTCGTGACTTGCCGTATTATCGTCTCAATGAATACACTAAGATTGTATGCATGTGGAAAAAATTTAAGCAGCTTATGAATAACGTCACCCTTTGTCTGGACTTTGTATCTTTCAACCTCCATTGACAATTAATTCAACATGTGGGAATATTACCTTGGAGTTTGTTCTCATAAGATGCCCTTTCGTGGCATCACGTGCACTTTAAAGAACGTTCTGTGTAATTTGGAAGATGATACGACAGATAATAAAATTATGGCGACTTGGGAGGGGGATACTATCCCAGTATTTGCACAGCAGTTACTGTTGTAATGATCATACTTTGTCGTATTATTTACCAAATTATATAGGTTTTGACA
This sequence comes from Hermodice carunculata, assembly GCA_964020975.1. Lineage (NCBI taxonomy): Eukaryota > Metazoa > Annelida > Polychaeta > Eunicida > Amphinomidae > Hermodice > Hermodice carunculata. The sequence goes on along the minus strand of OZ026615.1, from coordinate 89,076,841 downwards.
AAATAGGTTCACATTTGCAAGAATAATTTAAATCACAGACAACAAAACCTGTCTTGAATTTTCAATCTTCTGAAGGCAGCTGCCTTCCTTTCATCTTTCCATAATTCATGCTTTCAACATCTGTATGTCGGGAGCAACACCAATAAAATTTGAGAAAAATCAAAACAGTTATGTTTATGATACAAACCACCGCGAGTTTGTCTAAGTCACTGATTATAGAGTGCAAAAGTTAAAGAAAATCCTAGCTATCTTTCATGATCGCTGTGTCGACGTTATGAACAATTGATGCAATGACAGCGCAATTTATGATTACATCTTTCGTGCTACTTAATGACATAATTTGTAGGAGGTAGTGGACAAAATGGCAAAGTTCATAATGGTAGGAGTAGGTTCATTCAGTACTGGGCCATCAGCTATATCCTTGAGCATTTAATTTCCTAAATTGACCCCCCAAAACAGGATTTTCGAGTTTTATTTTCCCAAATTAAGCCCGAATCTGATTCATTTTCTACCATTTACCCCAACTGGGATTCAATATCTACATGGAAAACATGTTCCTGAGGCAAATAGTTCGGAGTACACCTCCAGTGGAAAAAATAGGAAATATCATCCCCATGAAATATTTTCAGTTATGATGTATGTTATATGGTACTCTGTGCTGTTAATGGAATCAGCAACTCATACACGTCACCAGCAAATGCACCTGATCTACAGATATCCTGGTCCATTGGCAGTCAGCTTCCAAAGATCTGCGGGTGATTGATTGTA